>JAWWMO010000138.1:31832405-31876154 GCA_035047845.1 Dendrocincla fuliginosa
AGCGCCGCCGGGCCGGGCGGGGCGGCGGCATGGCCCCCACCCTGCTCCAGAAGCTCTTCAAAAAAAGGGGCGGCGGCTCGGCCGCCCCCCACGGCCGCGCTCCGGGGGAGGGCCCCGCCTTCAGGTGAGCGGGGCGGGTGGGGAGCAGGGCGGGCGGCGGGGGGTGCGGGTGTGCCGCAGTCCCGGCGAGTGCCCCGCCGCCCGGGCACGGGGGAGCGGCGGGAGGGACGCGGGGGTACCGCGGTGGGGAGTGGCGGGAGGCACCGCCGCGCCGGGGTGACTCTTCTCCCGCCTGTCCCTCTCGGTGGATGTCTCAGCCATTTATTTCCTGGGCGAGTTGGCAGTGGCACGCCCGGGAGCCGTGGGGCGCTCGCCCCTCGGGCAGCGCCGGCGAGAGGCGCCGGGCCCTCTGTCTGGCGATTGTGTGTGATTTCCGCGGCTCAGTCGGGTTCGGGTCTCATCAGCACTGGGAAATTAAAAAATGGCTCGGTTGTCGTGACCTAAATACACGTGCACAGTCTGGTGACCCGCTACGCATTGGGCACCTTTCACTGCCCCCTGCTTTTGATACCGCAAATGCTTAAAAGCGAGATTCAGTAGCTGTTGCTGCTTCGGAGTTTAAATAAATAATCTTTATATAATATTGAGTTAGTACTGTTTTCGGGAGCCTCGGGGACAGCATTTTGCTCGGCTGGTGCTTTGGAGCTTTGTTCCTGTCACATCTGTGCGGCTCACAAGACCGAGCACCCGGTGAGCGCAGTGACAATCACATGCGTGCCCGTAACCTCTGTGCCTGTTTTTCTGTGCAGAATGAGTTGACTGGCCTTGTGATCAGGTGGTGTACAGGACTGAATTGAAATATGGGCTTTCACTGTTGAAACTAATTAAGAATAATGAGAGAGAGGAGTGGGCAATACTTTGATCCACAAAGTGCCGTAGCGCTAAGTATGAAAGATGACAGTCATGGAGGCATTATGGCTTCAGAGATGGTCTGTGTGGGTCATGGCCATATGTATGGCCAAAGTTGCAAGATCATGGTGAAAAGTACTATAAGATCAAAGTTACATCAGTATGTTTGGGTTATAAGGCGATTTCTTTGTATGTGGTTGGACACAGTATTGGAGCCGCATTCATATCAGCGAGCAGGGCTGGTGAATTTTGGGAAGCTGTAAAGTCTGTATGCTGTACTTGCTACTTACTTCTTGTAGTAATTCTTCACCTTATAAGTTAAGTATCTCCTTTAATTTGAAAGAAAACAATTTTCCACATTTAAACTGAGTGGCAATTCCAGACTAATGATTATTTTGATTTGTACTTAAAATCTTACCTGGTCTCTATATCAGAGACCAGTGCTGTTAGTTCTGCTTTTAAGGTATTGGACTATCAAGGATCTCCATGAGGACAGATTCCTTGCACAGTGTGTTCCCCATTAGAATGAGTAAGATTGTTCCATCTGGAGTATTTTGTGAAGTTAGGGATTGTATTTTTTTTTTACTTCTTTCTATTTCTTAGGTAAAATATTCTGCACTCAGTTTTCAGCTTAAATAACATTTAAATTATTTGACACTTCAGAGAAAAACTGTTATCATTAAAATACTGTTGTAGGTGCTCTTCAATCCTGATTTTCCCTCATTCTCTTGCTATCTGATTTATTCTTTTTTTTTCACAAAATTAAGTGATATTGAATTATAAAATGATTCATATTTGAATCATTTTATATGTGGATTTTTTTGTGCTTGTTAATATTACATTAAGCTTCTTTATGACCTCTGAATATGCTGTAATGCTTTTTCTTTCTTTCTAGTGATCTGCTGATGACCTACAGGAGCATACTTAGTGGGTCTTAGAAGCTCTGCTACAACACTTTTAATAGACTTTCTGTTGAACAGTAATCTCTGAATGGAAAGACATGACTGGACCTAAGTAAAGCAGAAGACTTAATCCTTTGGTAGCTTCTGTATTAAGCATATACTGCTACTGTTAGAAGCGAAGTGAAAGAATCATTTTTTGTTCTAATAGCAAGCCTGTATTGTTAAGGATTTGAGTTTTAAGGTTTTAGTTAGTTTTATTCCCTCTTCATGTTTTGTTTAGTGACGTCACTCCACACTCAATAAGTCTTGCTGTGTTTATCTCTCTTAAGCAGCCCTGTAAGACTAATAGCAATCTGTATCCTTGGACTTTCAATTGTTATGAAATCCTTGAAAGCCTAAGTGTATTCATACGCCCTCCTTACCCTGAACAACAGCAGAAATCACCAACAATTGCTTTGATTGATAATACGTCCTCAAATTAATGTAATTTGACGACTTTTTTCAACTACGTTGTTAGAAAGCTTTGTGTTTTCTAGTCTTCTCAGGAACACTGGGAGAAGTTCTGTTGCAGGGGTCTATCAACTAGGTTTGAGGTTTGCCTGTAACAAGTACTGCATGTGCTTGTTCTGTTGCCCCCTCTCCTATAAGGGGAGCTAAATCGTGACCAGACATCTATGCGGCTTACTTTCTTTAGCTCTGAAGAAAATAGCAAACTTCAAGGTCCATGCTGCTTACCAGGATGAGCTGGCACAGCCTCAAACAGCAAGAGACATGGTGCCTGTAGCTGAATGTGAAGCCACAGGATGTTTCTTGGGTGCTTGAGCATTAACATATTAATTTGGATCAGGAATGCTCTTTTAAAGAAAACCTCTCAATTGTCTCCACTGACTGCACTTTGGCTTGCATAGCCAAGTGTTTTCAGTGTGTAGACTGGATTCCTGTTGGAATGAATGAAATTGACAAGTATGCTCCTACCACTATTGGGCATTCAGTCCCTGGGACCAGACTACAGCTGGTTAAAAGTAAAACTCCAGAACATGTCTAGTGTGGCTCTTGGGTCCTTAGCACCAGTTAGTTCACTCTGTGGATCTAGTCTGGTAGCCACACTACAAGTTCATGTAAGCACAACCCTTATTTACTGACTGAGGAGAATGTGAACGTAAGGTGTGGATGTTAATATAGAGTTATTAGGACAGTAGGACTTTCTACTGGCCCAGGCCTCCCTTCAAACTAATGGAGATATGAAGTGGTAGAAGTGTAGTAGTTAGAATTATAGAATATCTTAATTCTTGGTTTTTTTTAAGAGAAACTGTAAATCAGCTGGAGAACAGATGTGTATTAGTGACATGGTATTACATTTGTTCTAAGCAGTTTTGTACAGAGACTTGAGCTTCTGGGTTTTGTTACTACTGCTTTTTGCTTCCCTTAACTAAAACTATGTGTTTGTATGTACAATGCATACATAAAAGTGTATGTGTATGTATATATGCACATACACACGCCTTTCAACAGAGATATTTGAGTGGCTGTAGTTCAGTATACTTCTTTTCAGCCTCTGAGGCTCTGAGGAAATCCTAATTACTTTGTGTGTGAGAAATGTGTATTTATGTGGCTAGATTGCCCTAATATTTCTTATTTCCTTATCAGTTGTTACTTCCCTTACAAGATTGGCCCAGAGTAGTTTGTACACTTTTTTGGAGCGCTACTAGGGATGTGTACTCAACAGAGTCATAGAGTGGCTTGAGTTTTAAGATCATCCAGTTCCATCTGATGCCTTGGACAGGGACATCTTCCACTAGACCATGCTCAGAGCCCAATCCAACCAGGCCTGGAACACATCCAGGGATGTGGCTTCCACAGCTTCCCTGGACAACCTTTTCCATTGCCTCACCACACTCATTAATAGTAAAGAATTTCTTCCTAACTTCTAATCTAAACCTACTCTTTCAGTTTGAATCCATTCCCCCTTGTCCTGTCACTTCATGACCTTATAAATAGTCTCTCTTCATCTTGTAGGCTCCCTTCAGGTACTGGAAGGCTGCTGTTAGGTCACCTCAAAGCCTTCTCTTCTCCAGAATGGAGAAGGATCTTAATTCTCTTAGCCTTTTTTCATAGGAGAGGTGCTCCATCCCTGTAATCATCTTAGTGGCCTTCCTCTCAACTTGCTCCAATGGGTCGATGTCCTTCCTGTGCTGGGATCCCAGAGCTGGATGCAACACTCCAGGTGGGGTCTCACCAGAGCAGAGTAGAGGGGCAGAATACCCTCTTTTGACCTGCCTACATGTCCAGGCTCTCCTCTACCAGCACCCCCAAGTCCTTCTTGTCAGGGTTGTTCTCAATCTGTTCATCCCTCAGCCTCTGTTGGTGGAGGGGATTGCCCTGACCCAGATGCAACACCTTGCAGCTGGTCTTATTGAACCTCATGAAATTCCCATGGGCCCTCTTCTCAAGCTTGTCCAGGTCGCTCCAGATGGCATTTCACTCTTCAGGTGTCTCAACTGCAGCACTCAGCTTGGTGTTATCTGCAAATTTGCTGAAGGTGCAATGGATCCCATTGTGTCTGTCCCCTGAGGGACACCACTTGTCACTGATGTCCATTGGGACTCTGAGCTGTTGGCCACTACCCTCTGGATACAACCACCCAAGCAGTTCCTTACACACTGAACAGTCCATTACGTTTTAGGGGTTATGTAGAATATAAGCACATAGTGTCTCAAGGCTAGAATGTCTCAAGTGCTAAGCATATATTTGAGTAAGGTATTGGGGGATGACTTTAAGGAAATTCATATGGGTTGCAGCTAGATTGATTTTACTTGAATTTATAACTATTGTTCTGTGATTATATTTACCTGATTCTAGAAGAGATTTCATGTCAGTGTTTTTTCTATATTTTTCAACCTGAAGTCTGATGTTATCCTTAAACTGAGGGCAAAGGTTTCTCCTTAATTTCAGTCTTCAGTAGTTTTTCTGGTTTGTTTTTTTTGTTTGTTTGTTAGTGTTTTTTTTGTTTGTTTGTTTTTTAATGAAAATAATTGCCTTGGAGTTTTTGAAGAGTGCTTTCATGCTGAATGGGCAATTTCTGCATTGCAATCTCTGATGAAATTTCTTTAATATTGATATGTTTAGTGAAGGGCCATTTTATGTGGATTTATGTTTAAAAAAAGTTGTATTATTTCAGCTGTGTGTAAAACTTGCATGTGGTCTGCTTCTTCAGCTTTAAGTATCAGCTGCTCCTTCTGGTGTCTGTAATGGAGTGGATGTCATGTAGCTGCAGGATATCTATCTGGTAACAGTTTGTTAGCTTTGGTATATGAGATCATTTGTTTGGCAGGGGTACTAGTAATTCCTTTGGTTATAGCGCTGAAATGTTTGGTGAGGTCCTACTTGCTAAACATTATTTCATGGCATTTATTACCAGTCTGGCAATGTTCCACCTTCTGAAAAAGGAAAAAAAGTAGTAGTGAGCTTGGAGTCTGCTTGTGTGTCAGTTTGTTACATCTTTGTTCAAATGAAATACTCGTCAGTAAACTCTTGTGGCCTAACTGGGTTTTTGCTGAGTTTCTTGCAGCTTTGTAGACATCCACACAGTAATAATGCTACTGAGCACACATTTACATCTTCATACAAGGAAATATCATTACGCATCTGGCTGTAGATCCTTTAAAAAGCATTTGAAAAAAAATTACTATTTTATTTGCTATAAGAATGGGAATGCTGCTCAGGGCCAGATCTGAGCATGGGGGCAGGAATGGTCAAAGACCAAGTCTAAGCCATATACGTCTTCACTGACAGCTGAAGGTGAGCCTTAAGCTGCAGTGTTATACCTCTGTGTGGTCGTTAGTCCTTCCTCAGTAATGAGAGCTAAAGAGTAAGTTCTGCAGAAAGAGATTTATTAGTCTCACTCAAGTAAACAGCTTAGAGAGGAAGTGATTGAAAGTATGGTCTTTTGACATGGAAACCACTCTTCCAGCCTGGGGCTGTTTTGAAGGAAAACAAACAAACCTCAGGTCCTCTAGTTTTGAGCTTTGCAGGAACTAACTTCAGTTGTTTGGATTTCCCTTCCCCTACATAGTTCTGTCACCGAACAACCTCTTGGTTTCCCATAAATTTGCTCTGAGACTAACTCATTCTCAAACTTGCAAGACTGCCTCTTCTTTTTTTTTTTTTTTTTTTATTTGCCACGGAAGACTACCAATATGTGGAAATGCACAAGCTACTGATATTCTTAGGGGGATGGATATACCTTGGTTATTTAATTTAATTCTGTGAAAAGATGCATTATTGCCTGACTAATCAAGTGGGTTTTGCCTCTAGGTTATTTCTGATTTACAAATAACTTATCCATAGAGTTCCATGTGTTGATTCTGAAATTGACGTGCAATTGGATAGTAGGTGCTTGATTCCTTATTCTTAGAGCACTCTTGTTGACATGCCCAAAACTGGGTAAGTGAATACTCTGCCATGTACTAAGCTCAGTGGAAAGTGATTTGGGGAATAGTAGCAACAGAAAGCTTTGGAGATACCTTTCCTTGTCGGTAGCACAACTTAAAGCGGGATACACTATAATCTTAACACACTTATGCTAATGCTTGGAAGGACAAGGAATACTTGTCTGTTGACATAAGTGGCTTGATGTGAGTGAGAATATAAAGCTGCTTGGAGCTGAAAAATGGGGACATTCATTCATAAAAGCTGAATTTGTAGAGAAATATTTTAAAAATTGATGCAGAGCTTTGTTGCCAGTAGAGGCTGGGTTTGTGAAACTTACAGGAACTTTGTAACTTTTCATATGTAAACTGAGTTAAAGTTGCAAAACAGCTGTATCAAAAATTTAAGGAAAAGAAAGATGGAAGAGGTTTGACAAATGTTTTGATCATTAGTCATCATGTCATCCCACTTTGACATTGTGGGATGTAGGTGTTTTCAGGGCATGGTAATGGCCTTTAGCTGTTGCTTTTTAAACAGTGAGTAACCATACTGAAAGCCCAGAGAGAGAGTAGATGTGACAAAATAGCTGGTGTCAGAGGGGACATAAAATGAAGTAACTTTTCATAAAAGTAGTTCTTTTCTGATATTTCAGTAGTACTGAAGCTGCTAAGGACTTCTTTTGCAAAGAAAATTCTTTGGATTAATAATGACTACATGTGCTACAAACCTTGGTAATATACCTGTTCCTTTAAGTATTCTGCCTGACACTATCATGTACTTTTATCTGTATTGTAATTTGCACCTTAGTGATGTTAGGGATAGCTTCCGAAGAGGAGATTCAGTTTCTGAGCCATGTATTTTGTTTTATGTTTGTCAGCAGTTATTTCTACTAAGTACAAACTTGCATAAGAGCACATTGTTGTCTTGCATGCTGCTTTAGACTAAGTGTTGTAAGAGGAATGTTCTTATACTGTCTTAATTATCAGTATTTGCTATGTGAAGGTTTCCATGGGTACACTTGTTAGGCAAAAGAAGAGGAATGCAGTTCTGTGGGGTGGTGGTTAACAGGCTTTCTAGAGAGAATAAGCAAGAAAAGGAGGACTTTGAATTGGGTACTTGTGTGAAGACAGCAAAAATGTCTGTCTGCACTTTTTTTTGCTTCTTGTGTTAGTGTCAGATTACTGCTGATCTGACTAACAGGTACGGACACGGTGGTTCACCTTTGCCTGTCATGAATCAGTTCCTCTGTGTGCTCTGCCTGCACTGGTTCTTAATCTTCAGGCTCAGGTTCTTCATTCTACTTTCCTCTCTCCTTAACAGTGCCTTTCTCAAGTCCCTCCATTTGCCCTGTTTGTATGGGTTTGTCACTTGAATACCATAGCAATGTCATGTTTTAATATGCAAGACTGAGGTCACAAGACAAGCTCCCTTGCAGGCTACAAGGCAAAGTGTTCTTTTGAGGCACAGGAGTTTTGGTAACAGAGCCTGTGCCTTCCCCACATCAAGTAGGGCAAGTGTGGGTATGTTTTCATAACCAATAGCTGAAATATTTTTGGTCTGTCAGCACATTTCCTGGATATTGGTTAGATTCTTAGAATTGTACTGATAAATGGGCATGAGGGCTTTACATCACATTAGCTGCTGTTAAAACTGACTCACGATTTTCCTTCCATTGACTCTGCTGAAGTGAAACTTGAGCTGTGTGTGATGTAATTACTGAATTGGTATGGAGCTTTCTCTGCAGTATGTAATCACCTCAGTGCAGTACAGCTCCACTCTTCTCTTCCAAGGTGCTCAGTGGAGTCTCACACATTCCAATGAAATCACCTGTATTAAGTAAACAATCTGAATTTGGTATTAGCACTGTCAAATTAGAAATCTGAACACTTTATTACTTCATTTTTTATAATGTAATTGGGTAGTTTCTTACAATAACAATTCAGCTTTTGTTTTCATTGAATTTACTGACTTTGATGAAAGAAAACAGGGTTTTGAATGAACTCAGTGCTTTGGATTTCTATGCAGAGTATTTGCACTGAATTCTGAATCTGGATATTATCCAACACCTGAAATTGCTCAACTTTTGAGGTTGGGTTTGTTAATGCACAGCTCCAGGAATACAGAATAATCTGAATAGAGTACATTACATGACGTTTTTGAAGGAAATCCCAGAGCAAAGGATCTACAAACTTGAATACATAGTTCTAAGCAAGTTATTCTTAAATTATTATTATTTCACTGAATGTGGATCATTTTATGGAATTTAATATAATGTTGTAATGTTAAAGCCCTCTGTGGTCTGAAAGAGACAGTTACGGAAATTTCTTTAAATCTACAACTCACGGAAATTAGCTTATATTCAGACTTTTTTTTTATGTCTTCTATTTATCATGTGGGCACATGAACTTGTCCAGCTAATGGTGATCAGCTGAATGCTTGTGTCTGTCATATTTCCTTGCCTTTCCTTTCACATTCCCTCAAAATGACCTTTTAAAATCTTCACATTTAACACTCCGCTCTCTAACTTGCACTCTGAAATGGGTTGTGCTTTTTAAGGCAAATCCTGCTATAGGAAAGGTCACGAGCCTTTTGTTTCTGAAGTCCTGGCTTGTTTAACAGGACTGGGTTAAACAAACTGGACAGAGACCTGTAAGGCTGCTGCAAAGGAAAGTTGCTGGCTTTTGGTGCAGACACGAGGAAGAAGCAAGTTTGGTGCAGAAACCACTTTGCTCAGCTTTACAGCAGCAGGGTTAGTCCGTGGGTGTTAAGGCTCTGGTCTTGATGAATGGGTGCAGTGGTACAAGATGCTATTACATTTTCCCATGCTGTGCTGAAATTGATTATTGGCTGGACAATTGTCACTTCCACAGTAGTGTTGATAGAATAGAGAGCATTGAAGCCCTCCTCAGTCATGCCTGTGTAAAGGTCAGTGATAGAATCCAGCTATCTAACACACTAGTCTGTGTTAAGCTGTCACACCATGCAGGAATGTTTATGGAGGGTTAATATGTTCTAATCCTCAGTTGAGTGGTTGAGAAGGTTGGAATAAAGAGCTGGGAGTTAGTAATCACTTCTGTTCACTTAGCAGACAACCATAGTGACATGCATTTGAGCTCGTAGTTGGTCTTGGCTTTTAGCTTGGTTGAAGGTTCCTCTCATATATTAGTCAGTTGAAACAGCTTCAGGAGTGCCATGTCTACCTCCCCAACTGTTAAAAGTTACATCAAGTTAAAGAGTGGGGAAAATTAACCTTCTCTTGTTATAAAGTTATTTATGAGATTTGGCTGTGAATATATATCATGCTTGCTAAGCACTAAAACAATTTCAGATACAATTCCAAGTTCTGAAGTGGGTGAGTAAGACTTGGTGAATTCAGTATTTGTGAGACTTGGGGATGTGTGTCAGTCACCCAGTGTGGGCTAGATCAGATTACAGTTGGGTTCAGAAACAATTCAGGTGCTAAACATCTTGTGTTATGAAGTTCCTGTATGCAGTCTTACAGATGGGGATATGTTTGGGAATGCTTTTGAATGAACTAGAGAAATAATGTTTATTTGAAGGTAGCTGTTTGTCACTTTATGGTGGCTCTTGGTAACTGTAAAATGCTTATGTATAGCTGAACTGGATAATGAGGGCAGGGATGGGTATGCAAAGGAAAGGAAAATGCTATCAGAACAATGTACTTTGTAGTGGACATGGTTTTTTTGAAACAGTCTGTTAGTTCAATGAACCCATGTGCACTCAGATAATATATCTGCCCCATATATATCTGCCCTCTGTTTCTAAGCAAAACACATCTGTGTGGAATGTCAAAGATTCCTTGAACTTCTGAATTAAACTTTGTTTAATGCTTAAAGACATAATTCTGTATCTGTGTTGAAATGTGGTGTTGGCTTGTGAACTAGAAATTTGATTTGATTTTGACTTTTTGTTTGCATTACTAAAGTCCTAAAAATTGACTGTAGTCATCATTAGAGTTGTGTCCTTGAGCCCTGTTTTTACTCAAAAAGAAAGTGAGTTTTGTTTGTATTTGAAGTTATCCTGAATCTGTAACAGTTAAGAGGGCTCCTAGTGAGTCTGCTCTGGTACACTTCATCTCAGGAGTAAGTCGGGTCTGTTACAAAATATTTTCTTGTACAGTGTTTTTCTGGAGAACACCAAAGGAGTTTGACCAATTTTTACCTTCATATGAGGAGAAAAGTTTTTGTCTAAGTAGATAATTGCTACGTAAGCTTTCTGACTGAAGTTTGTTTCTATCAATGTGCGAAGCATTTTTCTATTGCAGGACAAGGTTGCAGCTGGATCATTTTGTGTGATTTTTTACTTTTTCGTCCAGATATTTCAGGATTGATGAACTGATACTTGGCAGCCAAATTTTAGCATGTTACTGGGTGTGGTCAGCTGTAATTATGTACAAACTTGACTGGATACACTTTTAAGTCTACTATAATACCAATGTTTTTGAGAAAATATTTGGGGTTCTATGTGAGTAATTAGAGTGGTTGGACTGCTTTAAGGAGGGGAGACTGTTTCATAACTTAATGACTATTTATACATTCAAAGTCCTATGCAATTGGTGGTAAACAGAACGTGAGTCTCTGGTATGGTGGCTTGCAGCAAGGTTAGATTTGCCCATGCCAGTCAGCTGCAGGACTGTGATTTGTTTGGTTGGTTTTGTGTGTAATCATTTTCATTGAGAAGGTATATGGTATGAGTGATTTAATTACCCTCATCTTCTGTACGTGGTCCCAAGACGTGGTTCCTCCTTCCCTTTCCAATGAAACTTAAAAAAAAATAATGTGTCCGAGACATAAAGATTCAATGCTAGTTTTGCACGCTGTCTACAAGTGACGGTTGAGGAACGTGTTTTGGATGGAATAGACAAGTTATCATAACAACAACAAGAGGAGCAAAACATATTTTTGGCTATAACTAGTGAAAAATGCCGGAGCTGATGTTATATCCGTTTGTGTTATCACTTCATTCAATCTAAGTCAGGATTTCCTGGCATTCATCAAGGCAGAGGCAATGGACTTTGCTGTTCATGTTATAGCAACTTTTGGGTGATTAAGCATGGCTTCTTGTGTATGTGTTCTTTCCCGTATTGGTTGGGTAAATCAATACATTCTCTTAAACAGTCAATTTAGTTTTTCTTCCTTCCCTTCTTGATTATTGCAGACTAACTTTTTCAGTTACAGTCTCTGTTTTAAAAGAATCAAAAAGCATCTTACCCTTACAACAGTTTAACATAACCATTTACAGTCACCTCACCAATATCACATTAGCTGGGCAAAAAAACCTGAGCTGCTTCAACTCTCAGCACTGTTAGAGAGCCACATCTGATACCTTTTCCTATGTTCAGAACTTAGGAGGGTGCACTAGAACCAGGTAATTTTACTTTTTTTGGAGTGAAATGATGCTGCTGAGTTTGTGCTTTTGAGTTAGTTGAAACAGACACCTTCTGAAACAATTTCCCTTGGAAGAAGAACGTGAGGTCCCTGGATAGCACTTGCCTCTAGCCCTCCTGAAGAGCATTCACTTGTGTGGTAGGAGTGCGTGTTCAGAACAAGGACAAGGAGGACATTTGCAATGCTTTCTGCACCCTTGGAGAGATTACCCTAAACTTATTTGGCTGTAAAGTTTGAGGGAGAGTGCCATGTCCTCTGGAGTTTACAAAGCTCTCTTGTGTATGTGGCCTTTTCATAGCAGAAGTGGTTGCTGTTAATATGCAGGTGTTTTTAGCTACTTTGAATGAAGGGGTGTGTGTGTGTGTTTTAGCAAAAGGAGTATTTTTCAGTTAACTAGAAAAAATTTTGGAGAGGAGGTTGTTAAACATCAAACATTGTACATGTCTCTGTATCTGTTGATATTAATATGTGTTTACTTTTGTCTAATATTATTTCTTAGTAATTTTTTTTTATATTCTAAAATTACTCCTTTGAACAGAGGCTTGAAAGCTGTATACAGACTTTTTCCCTAAAAAATAAAATAGGGCTTTGTAGAAGAGGAATAAGGAACAGGAAAGAACAGGCAAGCAAACCCATGCCTCAGGATATCACCCTAAGGTGTGGTGATATCTGTCTTGACCTGCTCGCTTATGTAGGAGATACTAAGGTCTGAGAGCTGTCAGTACTTTTATGCAGCATTCAAATGCAACAAGAGCTGCCACAGTATTATAAATACCAGATCATACCTTGTGCTTTTACTCAAAATTCTCCTTCAGATGTACAATGTGTAGTTCTTCCTTCTGTTCAAGAGAAGGTGGGGAAGGCAGAGGCAGTAAAGCTGGTAGGATAAGAGATTTCTATTAATCTCATTTTCTGGCAGAGGCAGTTCTCAGACGTGCCTTGGCAGTGTCTGTATTTAGTAGCTGTGTTCCTGGACGCTGGCCCAGTCACATGGCGCCGCTGGAACAAGTGACATGGGAATGATGCATTAGCTGAGACCTGGCGCTCCGTGCTGGAGGAGGTGGGGTGGCCTGGCCGGCAGGGCTGCCTGCGCCCCAGCACTCAGCAGAGACGCTGGATCCAGCCCTGCTTGCTCCCAGATGGCTGCTGCTGTTTGGCTCGACGTGTTTGGCTCCAGTGAGAGCTGGGAGTTGGTTCCTGCAGGTGCCTTAAAAATAAATAAACAGGGAAAGACATAAAGTCAAAGCCTGGAGAGTGTTAAATTACAAGTAAATCTTCAGTTTAACAGATAATTATAAAAATCATCACTACGAAACAACTTCTGCAAAACATTGGACTTTGGATCAGCTGAGCTCTCCTGGCAGTCAGAAGTTATGGGAATGAGGGCAGAAAGTGAGAAGAAAAGGGGAAAGTTGGTTAAGACAAAGTAGGGCTTTTCATATTGAGGAAAGGACTAAGTGGTGGATTTAGGGTGCTAACCTTACTGCATACCTTACCTTTCTTTGTTTAAAGACCTAGTTTAACAAAACCACACTGTTCTTAATGGTAAAACAAGTTAAATATATGCAATTTTTTGTGCAATTACAAGTCTTCAGCTCTTCTCTTTGCTAATGAGGAATTCCACTTCTGGGGCTGGCAACTGAGCTCACTGTCTCTGTGCTATTTATGGTCCTACTTCAAACACACTGCACTTATTGAGTGTTTTCTTTGGTTAGGCTTTTGGTTTGCTGTGGGTTTTGGTGTTGTTGTTGTTGTGTTTTTGTTTGTTTTTTGGGTTTTTTTTTTTACATTATCTTTGAGAAACTGAGTGAAACCTAGATCCCAAACTTCGGTCTTGTAGATAAGCCAATGAACAGTGAATCCAAACTTACAGAAGTTGGCTGAGTTGTGAAACTCTGGTTTAATAGACTGTTCTTTGTGGAAGGCTGATGTGTGCAATTTATGGTGACTCTAACTTGTGTAGATCTGTTTGTTAGCCTCTGTCAGCAATGTGTGTGTCTTGTGATCATTTTTTGTGCATGCTTGTAATGATACTGCTTTTTGGCAATAAAGATAATGAAAAATGCTTCCAACCTTACCAAAATCCAGTATGTTATCCTTTCTTAAGCAGGGAGTCTGTGGAATTCTAACTTTTCAGTGAACAAATAGAACTTATGCTGTTTTGCATTTCATACAGTAACAGATAGAATTATGCTTTAAAAAGTCACCTTTCTGTACAGTGATCTAATACTGAGAACTCTATTTTTCTGTACCTGAGTCCTTTCTATAGGAAAATTTGAGCTAGAGAGAGCAGTGCTTCAAATAATAGGTTCCTTCACTTGTTGCGTGACTAATCTGCAATGTATCCCGCCTAACTCGTGTGGAACTAGTAACTATGTATCATGCTTGAACAAGGTAGTTCATCTGAGGTTAATAGTGCTTTACCATATTAGGACTACTTTAAGTCATCGTAGAAAAAGAATGTGGTGTGGCATCAGCACAACTCTTCCATATCTGAGGTTTTAAACAGAGGAGGAACAATGCAGAGTAAATGATTCAAATTAGGAGGGAGGAAGGGAACCTGCATCTTCCATATAAGCTGTTCAATGGACTAAAAGAGGGAAAATCATAATTAAGCAATCCAAAATAGATTCCACTTCATCTTTAAACATGTGTTTGGCATTAATCCTGAATGTCTGGGTCTAGGCAGGCATGTATTGTGTATCAATTTTGTTAAGTGTATGTTTTGCAAAAACAAATGCTCACTGAAACAGCAGGTATGATTCAAACTTTGTTTTCCTAAGCTTTCCTAGCTGGCTTCTAAAAGCTCTTTGGAAAATAAAACCTTACAGGGTTCTCTGCAAATATTCTCTTAGGTTTGAAAACAGTGCTTAAGTTTTAGGGGACAGCTGTAAGTTGTAAAGAAAATTATTCTTAATTAGATAACTACATCACATATATGTCCTCCTTCCCCCACCCCAAATTTTCCTACTCAAGTGTTGCCTTGAGTTGAAATCATTTGGGCAATTGTCTTGCAGAAGGACAGGAAATGACCTACAAACAGAGCAGGTGATGTTCTGTCACATAGCCTAGAAAAAGAGTGATTAAATTCTGCTTTTTAGAGGGTTATATCTTGAAAGCATCATACTTTTCTTCCATTTTCTGTATTATCTACTTCATGGACTCTGGGTATTTTCAATGTGTGGGTTTGAATATTATTTTGTTCTTGTTGAGAAACTATTCAGTGGATTTTCAATGTCAATTCCTCAGGTACTTTGGGATTTATAGAGTTCTACAGATGAGGTAGCGTTGTGAAGCATTTCTATTTAGTGAGCTTACAGGAGTTTCTATTTCTAATGTCTAATGTGAATTTGATGCTGTGGTGAATGTTGGGTTGTTTGAGGGAAAGATAGGAGAAAAGTGAAGGCTTTTAACTGCTGATCTTAGTCCAAGTGCAAGAACCTGGCCCTCAGCTGCTTATTTCATTTGCGCTTTGAAGATGACTAGGAACACTGTTTAAAGTAGTCCTCCTCAATGAGGTGAGGGCTAAGAGTTGTCCTCTCCTAGATTATTTGAATCAATTGAGAACAGGCCAAAGCTTTTCACTTGTTTCCCTGCACTTGGGAGGAGGAGTGATTATAATTTAGTACTTGTTACTACTCTGGGAATTGAAATTGAGCTCTTTTTTAATTGCTATAGGTTTCCCTCAGCAACAGAGCAAGTTGTTCAATCTAACCTTGCTCTAGTTTTTTGCTTGACTTCTGTCCAGTGTCTAGAGGTTGGGGTTAACTGAGATTACAAAATCATTTTAGCAAGGGTGCTGTGCTATTTAGAAGGTAGCACGTAGCACTAGATTTTGAAATCTTTCTGTGTATTCTAACACTACTGCTGTATTTCTGGTTGACTGTTAGCAAAGTTATTTTCCCTTTTTAACCTGGAAGGAAAATTGCAGTAGGGCTGTCATCTTATACAATGTCTAAAATTTTACTGGTGAGGGGAAAGCTAGGTAATACATGAATTATTATATGGATAATTTTTTAAAAGCAAAAATGGGGTAGAAGACTTTGTTCTGCAGTAGAACTGACTGACAGAACATCTGATTCTTCTGTCAAAACCATAAATTTACTCAGTCAGAAGTATTTTTAATTTTTTTTGAGATCTTTTTGTCATCAGTATTGCCATTAAATTATTTTATTAGGCATGTGGCTGTCAATTCTCATCAACCACCTTGGTGTCTGCGACAAACCATTTCTCATTGTTTTCCTTTCAATTTTTGGAAAGAAAACTTTTCAAGGTAGTAGTTTCAAGTTCTTGGTCAAGTCTAAATACTGTTTTTCCTTAGAAGTAAAAGCATTATGGTCCAGAATGTCTGGTGTGTTTCTTGGTGATGGTAGTTGGTTTTTTTTTTAACTGATAACCATATGGCAATGATGACAGATTCTTACTTGCTCCTAAGCTATATGAGGTTGCTAGGGGTTGTCAGATGACACTTGCTCACATGAGAGCCATTAACAGGGTGTTGTAGCCAGTGTTAGAACAACCTTGCAACTAAGGGCGAGTCACTGCAAAAGCAACTATGCTGCTTTTTTTTTTTTTTTTAAAGAGGCCATATGGTTCAGTCTTGTGACTACATAATTGCCAGCTACCTAAATCACATACCAGGAAACAAACATAGCTAAAGTCAATATTAGCTGTTGTCTCTGCTGCAGCCTTGTGCCAGGCTTGGTAGGAAAAACTGACAGCAGCAGGAGCAAGTTTAGAATGGCTTCTGAGACCTGAAAGTCATGTCTACTCTGTCTGGAATAATTGCAGGAGTACATTAGCTACAGCTCTCTTTCTGTCCTAATGGCTTATAGACTGTATGAGGATTGCTTTGCCTTTTTTTCCCCTAGTAGGAAGTTCAGCAGGCTGTGTTCCTATATAGGGAGGAAAACTGATGGTAAATTACCATTGTTAATGGTTGATCGATAGTAAAGAAATCTGCTTGAGGCTGTACCTCTTTAGCAGGTATTTAGTTTCTTTGAGGGAGCTTTACAACAGGATTTGTAGCTAAGAAGATGTGTGGGGGTACACCAAAAGCTACAAATGGCACAGGGGGACAGATAGAAAGAGCAAGAAACAACAACGATGTACCACTTGGAAATAATCTTTCCTGTACCAAATTGGATGAAAGAATTAGAAAGTCTTTGGAAGACCAGTGTGTCAGCTGTGCGAGCAAAGTGACTAGGCTGCTGCAAAACAGGTATGCATGTAACTTTTTTTTATATATGTATGATTTTTAACAGAATAGACATATTTAGTTAATACTAGATTGATAATCATGAGCCCGAATGGGTATTTTGTAAATAATTGGGCAAGTTCTATTAGAAGCTTGTTCTTGAGAATGATGTCGTTGGAAACTCCAGAAAGTCTTTCCTGTTTGAAACTGAATCTGCATTCTTATCTCTGATGTGTAAGATTTATGTATATGCAAACTGAGGCGCGAAGAGTAAGCTTTTCAATTAATGTTAAATAATCTTACCTTCTCTTTCTAGTTTGCTAATTAGTTTCCCCTCTTTTACTTTTTTTTGCCACCTCCTATGTTAGTGGGTCAAGTGTGCAGAGTGTGAAGTGGGGGGAGAATGGAGAGGGGAATTCTGCTTTGCTTGTAAATTACCTCTAGATCAAGCATTACGTCAAAGTAATCTGAAGTGTGAATAGTGTTTCTTTAGCTTTTTTGGTGTCTTTTTCACATGTATGCCAGCATGTCTCTAATGTCTGAGTCTTTACAGCTGTGTAACTGTGTTGAGAATATAGTTCAGGGTAGCTTTTTCCAAATTCTAGCACCTAAGGGTGTTAGAATGAGTATTCTACATTGAGGATTGCTGGTCTAAGAAACAGAAAAATATAGATAGATATATAGGTATATGGGGATGTTTGTTTGAAACAAACACCTGGTTTGTTTCTCTAGCCTACAGACGTTGCATTGAAGTAGTGAGTGCTTAGTCACTTTGCAGAACAGTTTAAGGTCAGCTGAAGTAGTTTTTCGATACAAATTAATAGATCACTCTTAAGTTAGTGCATGTGTGCTGATTACTATGAAGGTGAAACAAAAGCTTTTTAAATATCAGGGTTTGGAGATCTGTATTAACTGAAAGTGCTAATTCAGGGTAGAATGAGACAGATTTTTTGGTGACTTTTTTCCAGAAACAAACAAGTCTGCTTTCCCCTAACTCAGAGATTTCCTTGCCTCCACGTGTCATATATGTAATTGAAGAATGTTGAACAAGCCAAAGGAAAGTAGGTTATATGCCAATTTAAGAGGAAGTAAAGCAAACGTAATATGGAATCTGGGGAGAAAACGTTTCAGGATATCTGTAAACTCTTCTAAATCTGTGGCTTTCTTTAAAAAAAAAAATATCCATAGCTTTTTAGTATCTTTAGTAGACCTGTTTCTCCTGCTGTGTGAGCATGGACAGCTTGATATTATTTAATTATTTTGACTTGAAGATGATGTTTATTAGTTCTAGCATCTTCCACATGTGGGAAAGATGCTGTCTGAAGGTGAGGCTAAATAAACCCGAGCTGTTCAAATAGATTGATGTTATTGAAGGAGGTAATGACATTGCTGCTGCTTCCTCTGATTTCTGGCATCATGCTCTTGTACTTTTTCCCCTTGTTCTGGCCTTGGCCTTTCCAGACCTTTTTGAACTGTCTCCCCTTGGGGTGTCACCTAGCTCACTAAGCAGGCAGAGAACTGACTTGAGAACAAGAAGATTCAATTAACGTTCTAACTTTCTTCAATACTTGTTTGGAATGTATAGGAAACGTTTTCTTTCTGTCCTTTCTTAAAGGTATATAGTTCAATGGACACAGTGAGTTATTATAACTCATGCTGCCACCAAGAGGTGGAGGTTCCATTGTCTTCTACTTCTTCCTTCCTTTTTCCAGCTATGTTTCTGATCCACTTTCATGTGCTAGGACAGACTTTTGTTGCTGCAGGGAATTCAGTTTACAAAAGGGTCCAACCAGAGCAGACATGAGTAGCAGGAAGGGTCACACAATTACAAAAACAGGTGAAAGCATATATGGGGCTTTTATTATTGTCAAACAAGAAAACATGTTCAGTCAGAATAGCCATACTTAACCTGAAATGTGAACATCCGCACAAGCTCATCTTAATTTAATTCAGCTAATTTGTAATAATATGCAGAACCTTGCATTTCTAAATAAGCGGGAAATTGGTAGAGAGATAAGGAACTAATGGTTTGGGGTTACATATGTGAAAAGGAGCTGACCAGTGAGTCTGTGTACTGTCTGTACTCTTCAACACTCTGCTTTTAGGAGATGATTGAATATTCCCACTGCCCCTGTTCTGGGAGTTTTATGTTATATAAGCTGGCCTAAACAAGAACTACTGTAAGAAGTCTGCTCATTACCTTTTGTGACAGGGATATACATCCTGGTCATCTGACTAGTCTTGGGCCTGGTGCTAGATTACACGTGGAAGCAATTAGACTAAATGGACTTATATGCCTATATAAATTGCCTATAGATATGCTTGATTTTACCAAATGAAGTTTTAGTAGGATGGGTCTCTTCAGTAATAGGTAAGACTGCTGCAGGAACTGCATTTGTGTTCTGGATAATTTAAAGCCTGAATACATAGACTTCATTCAAACACAAGGTTAATATTTCGTTAGTACTGTAAGAAGCGTTATCTGAAGCTACTTCCCTAGATTTGGTCTATTAGTCACATAAAGCTCTGTATGATAGATTTTATGTAACTTCTTAGCTTGTTGCTGTCTGGTACTAGAGAATCCGTTTGTAGTTCTGACAGATTACAGCAATCTTAATTCTAGCTTGCTGTGTGGAAAAGACATCTAAGCAGGCTGTTGAATTGGCTTCAGCATAAAGCCTGGTTCCCGTCTTATACAGAAGTTGGCACTGCACAAACAACATGAAGTTTGCTTTAGTGCATAATCAGGGAGTTCACCTGTTTATAAGGAAACCGGAATTCATGCAAGCTAATCTGTGTACAACCCTGCATCAGCAGGGCTAGAGCACCTCAGTCTGTGTCTGATATGAGTCCTTCTCATTTTAGACTTGCAATTCTGTGGTCTGGAGCATGGATGCTGCTTTGAGAGATCCTGGAGTTAAATAAGGCTTTGCTCTTGCATAGAATTCTAAGACCATAGAGATGTACCTTTCCTTTGTACTTAAAAGAAGGGGAGACCTATAGCCTTTTTAAGAAAGCAGAATAGTTACTTGAGCTTATCTGTTGCAGAAAGCATGTAAGTAAATAGATAGCTGTGTAATTCAAGAGATACTGGAATATCCGATACTGAAGAGCATCGGATTAATGTGGCAGACTTGGATGAAGTGTATTGATGGCTCTTACGCATTCTGCATAACTGAATTTTGTAATACCATTCTCAGCAGTGGGCTGAGAAACTAGTAACAGATTTCTAAAACAGATGGTGTAGTTGCAGCGCTCTGTATATGTGAGTTGTGTAGGATCTTTGTTGGGCAACTATCAACAATGGTATCAGGTCTGGTCTCATACAGGTGAACTTAATGCTGTGACTCTCTTTGGAAGGGAAAACTTGAAAAGAAATTTGACTGGCACTCCTAGCAATTTCAGAGGCAACATGTAACAAGCATGTCAAGAAGTTTCCTCAGTGTGGATGGCAAAAGAGTCTTCAACATCATTCCGTGATCTGACTTTGAAGTGTACTGAAACTTTGCATGTTATGTACATACAGCATACTTGTATCAGAGTACCTTACAGTGGTGATGGGTATCTGGCTTAATCTGTCTTAAAATATTTAAAAGTAGGCTAAAACCTTCCAGAATTAGGTCTTTCAGGTTTGAAAAGGATGCCTATTAACACTTATTTTTCTTTCCAGCTACACAGAAAGAGCACAAAGAAGAAATTAGACTGGCTTTACTTAAAATGATTTTAAATTTAAGTCTCTGAGTGTGCTCCTAGAGCAGTTACCCATGGTTACCTTACTGACTCTAGCAGGATTTGAAAGTGTTTACTTTGCTTCTGGATGTTAACACAGCATGTAATAAAAATAAATAGCTTCAGAAATTTTAGTCTTTGAGCTGTATAGGGGTTTTATGCTCTTCTCTCAATTATCTGCCTTCCTTTTCTGTGGGGCACAGTTTAGAAAAATTCTTAAATGAACCCTCCTTTGAGTGGAAGATCAGCATGGCCTTGACTGAAGTCTGCTATGCAATCTGTTAAACCAACAGCTACTAATAACAGTTGTACTCTCACCCCCTAGGAGCAGTCCCTCCAGGTCATGGACGAGGCAGTATGGCTGAACATCAGTGCTTTTTGCCATTAATTTGAGCTTGTAAGCTACATGACATTTTCTGTGGCTCAAACGGAAGCCAAGCAAAGCTCCATACTCTGATGTGCACACTGACTCCCTTTGGAATTAGGAGATAAGGTTTCATGTCATTGCAGCCACGGTCAGTTGTGCTCCGCAGCCTCCTGTGGTAGCGCAATAAGCCAAGTCATGTGCCGTGTTGTATCTCTGGACAGCTGGCAGATTCTGACTTGAGTTTTTTGCTTCAGGTTGAATCTCAGTGGTGTTTTGGTTTCATATACTAAGTGAGTTTCATTGTAGTTGGAGATTAAATCTCTGTAATCTGTGGCTGCTATGTAAACCCTGAAATATCTCAGAAAAAGGGGAAAAATAACCAAACAACATAAACCTAAAGTCTTTCAGTTGCAAGACTTAAACTTTACCAAAATCTTAATTTATCTTGTCAGGAATAGGTCAAAAGGAACTGGGTTTCTGTTGTTTAGGCAAGGATGAATGGTGATGTAAACCATGTGCTTTTGAAAGGCTGTAGTAGAGAGGATGGTAATCCATTGTACTCTTTTGCTACTGAGAGTATTGCACAAAATAGTACACCTACCTTACAATAAGGATGATCCAGGCTGTGTACAGAGAAGAGAGTAAAAGTAAGAGTAGTTAAGCCCTGGTGCAGATTGCTGAGAGGAAGTTTTCTGTTCTCTTTCTGGAAAATTTTGAAAAAAGATTGGATGAAAATTGGTCTGACTGTGCCTGCCTTTGTGTCAGTGATACTGGGCTTAGATACTCCTTTGGAGTTCCTTTTTTTTGGACTTAAGATTGCACCCTGGATCCTGTAAATGCTGAGTAAAAGATGTATTTGCCTAATACCCTTTTCTTCACTTAAATGAACCTACCATGTAAACATGCTGTTTTAACATCTTCTGTTTCTAATCCGTAGCTGGTCCTCTTCTGAGTTTGACTTGAATGAAATCCGCCTGATAGTTTACCAAGACTGTGAGAGGAGAGGCAGACAGGTCTTATTTGATTCCAAAGCAGTCCGCAAAATTGATGAAGCTGTGGTTCAGGTATGAAATACTAATTTCGCTGTTGTCCTAATGGGCAGTGTCAACTTACTAATCTTTTCAATGATAGCTGCAACAGGAGCATGTTAGATTCCAAAAAGCCTGTGAACATATCTGGTGTTTGGTATTCACAGTATAAAAAACTTAACAACTTGGGCCTGATTTGCTTTCAGGCAAAGAAATCTATACTCCTTTAAACTGAGTGTTTCTTAAACCTTTTTAATGCTGACTAGATTTCCTTTTTGTTGTTAGCCCCTTGTTCTAGTAATGACTACCACATGTCAAAAGGTGCTTTTCTTCCTTTGGTGTTTGGATTAGTAAAGACGTTGTCTTTATATGAATTAAAACGCCCCTGGCTGTCTGTGCCATATTGTGTAAGAATGACAATATATGGCTGTGTACGTTTTGGTGATGCGCATAGGAACGAGAGCAGATGCTGTCAAGATGAAAGTTCTTTTTGCTGCTCTCCAGGCACACAAATTGTGGAGTAATGCTTTGAGCAAACTTATGGTGATTTTAAGACAAGTAAACCAATAGTGTTTCTTTTTTTTTTTTAGTGATTTTGTTTGTTTTGTTTTTTTCTGCTACCTCTGTATTTCTCTCCTACATTGAAAATTATTTCAAATTTTTGTTTGTTTTGAAGTTTTTTGGAACTAACAGCTTTGACTTGTTAGACTAATACTAGACTAGCTGTACAAGCTATATAAAAATAGTCATAACTTGTAAAAATGACTTAAGATGCTTAAAAAGAAACAATTACTATTTCAGTCATACTGTAAATATGCCATTGTGCTGAATCAGTAAGACTGGTGAGCATCATCAGCTGATGTCTGATCATCTACTTAAGAGGGTAAAATGGGTCAGACTGGTCAGTTAATCTTCCTTCCCCTCTCCTCCCCCTCCACAATCAAGGTCATTACTCTGTATCTTAAAGTTGGTGTAAAACACACAGCATGTGAGGAAGAAATATATTTCTGGCTTCATTTAAATATTCAAATTATTCTACTTACTTGAATACTTTAAGCTAAAAGTCATATTAGAAACTCCCTATGCAACACTGACATAAAACAGATTACAACCTCCCTCATAACACATGATACATCTGTTTTCTAGCCAGGCACTAATCTAGGTACCTTTTTAAAACAGCCAAAGCACTTTGAATGCAGTGCAAGCATATAGACGTTAGAAGTGATTTTGAGTGTTTGGTCAATTGTTTGAAGTGTTATCAAACAGCAAGCCTAAAACTTGATTTACCTAAAATTGAGGCAAAATTACTTGCAAGCTCAGTGCTGTTTAAACTAAAAGTAAAGAAAGTGTATATTTGTATACTGTGCATTTATGCATTTTTCCTGAAATACAGTAAAGCTTATTGACATTGAGTATTTAAATACATTGTTTGTCTTTAACCTGTTGATCCTACCAAATGATGCATTATTCACTTCTTGGTTTTGCTGACTGATTTTCTGTTTGAGAAATCTGTTAATCATTTGGGAAGCAAAAGTTACATGCAGTTTGAGTGATTAATTGTGTAAATGATGACAGAAATTGGTTCATAAGCAACCCATAAGCTGAGATTCTGTTTACATAAACTTTGGCAAATGTTTAGAAGAGTAATTTGTAGTATTTGTGAATGATCTTCCTGTGAAACTGGCTAATTACTTTGACTGTGATACTGTGAAAACCTATCTGGCAGTGATAGTAGTTCTTCACTTGCTCTGATGCTGGTATTAAAAATATTTTAAAAGTGGTATGTATCTGTGGAACCAAATAAGAGCACTTTTTATTTCTCTTGCTTTCCTGTAGTTTTAAGAAAATTCTTGCCATGGTATGTTTAGAGATGGGAGTTCTCATATTCACTTTAATAATTTTTATTGTATTGCTGTTTTGACATAGAAAATAGCAGATGAGGCTTCTGTAAAGACTTCTGCCAAGAACTGCCAAGCAAGCAATGGGAACAATAATATTTCTTCCCATAGTCCCACAATAAGCTGTATGCAGAGTATCAAAGAACAGATACCGAAGTATCAGGTAATAGATGTTACTTTTGTTTAGCCACTTTACTGTAGAAGTTAGTTTACAAAAGCCTACTTACATGCATGCATTGAATGACTTAAACTTCAGTTGTATTATAAAATAATCTCAACCTTGAGATACCTATCCTATCCTTGAAGTGTTGTAGAATAAAAACATATGGGTGCATCTTAACCTTTTGATCTATTTTGGTCTTATTTTTGAAGGAGTTGTGAAATCTAATTGAAAATCTAATAGCATTTTGTGAGGGTCATAAGAAGCACTATGCTGTTTTGTTCTTGTCTACCTATGCTTCAGGTCAGTTCTGGAGAAGCTATTGAACATTGTAATTTAAGTCTGTTTAGTCTGTCTTACTGTAACATGAAATTTTTAAGAGAATTAATTTTTAGGTATGTTTCTCAGTAAAAGCATTAGCATTTCAGCTACAAAAATGTGATTTGTGGCATGTGTAGATTAAGGCGGGAAAAAATCATATTTAACTGGAAGGTAAGTGATTTCCTTCAGAATTAACAAACTTATCTTCATACTTGCTATTGATGATCAGTCTTTGAAACAAAATAAGCAATTGATCTGAAGACTGTGTTTCTAAGTATAATCACAAACTATTTGCCAATAAAAAGTATTTTCAAGAAGCCTTCTATAAGGGCAGGGAAGGAGAATTTACTCATTTGGGTAAGGAAGGCACTTTATTGTTTGGGGATCCAGACCACAGAATCCAAGTCCTGTTAAAACTACAGGTTTGATTAAACACTCTGCTATACAAAAGTGTTGCTGGACACAGCTATTTTGCTGGGAATATGGTAGATCTTTTTCCCTCTTTCTTGCTTTTGGAGGTCCCCCTGGAACAAGGGTAACAACGCCCATCTAGTGAGCAAGACGGAGCACGTCTTCTCACTGTACTTGCTGGTACTTGCATTCAGTGCGTTAAAACCACACTGATCTTACTCTACATGGGAACTACAGACCTATGTGTATTCTCCATTCAAAATGTAGCACTATGGCACTATATTAAATGGAAATAATATGCCAAGTTATTGACTTTACTCTTCCCATCTTGTCTGTAGTACACTAGGCCAGCCTCTGATGTCAATATGTTGGGAGAAATGATGTTTGGCTCAGTGGCAATGAGTTACAAAGGCTCCACCTTGAAAATTCACTACATACGGTGAGTGTCCTTTTCTGTAATGCACTCTCTTGTCAGGCACTTGGAATTGATGACTCACTGAAATGACTGTTTATCCTTTCAGCTCTCCCCCACAGCTGATGATAAGTAAAGTCTTCTCAGCCAGGGTAGGAAGCTTCAGTGGAAGCAACAATAAGTAAGAACATTTCTATTTTTTTTTAACTTCCATATCCAATGCAGTTGTCTGTCTTTCTCCTTTTGTAGTCCTAGAAGAAAATTAAGAATGGCAGTTGTGGAGAAGGATTCTCTTAAGAGATTTTAATCAGGCTATTCAAGTTTTTAATAAAGAAAAATCTCTGCAAGTTTCTGCTTTTACATTTGTCCAGGGCATGCAATAACGTTCAGAGATTAGGTGCTTTGAACAGTCAATATCTTCCTACTGTCGGAAGGCTGAAGGAGTATTTGTTGAGAAAACTTTGTTTACCTATACCCCACTTCTGTTTCCTTCAACAAATATGCTGTTTCTCATCTGTTCTGTTTTACCTTGTCCCCAAAATGGGCAAATATAAATAAACTGAATCCTGAATGTGACATAAAGAAACTTCCAATAATTCAAGGAGGGAACGTACATAAAAAATTTCATTCTAGTTTCAGAAACCTACTTGTCATTGAATTTGATTGTGAAGTTCATATTCAGTCTTTTTTTTTTTTTTATAAAAGTAACTAATTCTTAAGATAGTTTTAATGCCTATTGATCATATTCTTAAGGACCACTGGCTTTTCCTCCTATTTTAGCTTGCAAGATAGCTTTGAATACATCAACCAAGATCCCAGCCTGGGAAAAGTGAGCTCAAATCAGAATGGTTTGGGAACCTGTCGCAGTGGAAGTAATTTAGGTAAATATTTCCAGGTTCTATGTCTTTCTGACAACATGAGGCCACCTGTTCATTCAGTTTTGAGTTTTTAACCCCCTGTACATCACCTCCTTGAGTTTTTTTACTTTATGGTACCTTTTTTACTTTTCTTTTGCATTTTTTTTGCGTTTTCTCTACATTGCTTTTGTTTCCTAGGTGTGTTACAGCTGTGTAGCAGCAAGCTGCTGCAGGGTGTGTCTGAAGGAGGTCCCCTCCGGCTCATCCGCAGTGCTTCTTTCTTTGCAGGTTTGTGTGGAATGCCAGCCACAGTGTCACCCATCCATATGCACACACAAATCCAGCTCCTTCTGGATCCTTGCAGGACATGCATAATTGCTCTGTAGAAACAGAGGGCTGAAATAGTGACAGCAGGAGTATGTGGCATATACTTAAAAATCTTACTTCCAAAAAATGGCTAAATTCATTTTTTTAATTCATGTTTATTTTCTAATTACTATGTTTAAGTTTAAGGATATTTTAATGCAGTATTTTTAATAATAAATTAGCCCTTATGTTTCTTAGAGAACTTATGTTTCCTGGCTTATTGCTGGTTTCTTGCTAGTGTGCAGGTGTCTTGCTGGTGTACGGCTTTTTCTTCTCTTACAGCTTGCTACATTTTTTTAATTTGATGGCAGACATTCAAAATTAATTCTTGAGCTAAGTCTGGGAGGTTCTAAGGTGTTTTTTTTTTTTCTTTAACAATATCAATTTCTTTAAGTCTCAAAACTTTAAGCTACATAAAGTCTCCTTTTACAGGCATAATGATGACCCATGCAGGTGGGTAGATCTTAGGCCTAATTATTTCTCTTAATTGCAAAAATATGAACTGGAATACCAATGCAGTTTCTTCACAGCCTTTGCAAATCTTGCATGCTCTACAATTTGAGTGACTCTGCACTACTAACATTTCAATGTAATATGACATAAGCTGAATGTTTCTTACTGTGAGGCTTTGTGGACAGTAAATGTCTGCTTGGGGAGTGAAGCAGAAGCTCTTAATGGACCTTGTATTTGACTGTTTCATTATGATGTTAACCTGTGTTAAATAACAATTTTGCACCCTCCAAAAAATTTTATCAAGAGTGACAGGTGAGGGTACCATCAGCCCTCTCTTATATGTCTGATTTCTGATAATGCAGACTATATTTTTACTCTTAAGCTCCTTAGAGATGTTTTTACATTTACACAGGGGCAAATAAACCTGCTTTAGTAACATGATACTCAGTTTAGGTATACTGTTTGCTGCCACCTCTGTTTATACCATACTGCTGATTTGCAGTAACAGTAAAGGATGTAATTCTTTTTGGCTATGACCTTTAAACTTAAACATTTTTTTAAATGCTGACAAATAGTGTGATGAGTTATGTAATATTTTCTGTTGATCTCTTCTGTTTGTTTTAGCACACAGCACACCTGTTGATATGCCTAGCAGAGGACAAAATGAGGACAGAGACAGCGGCATTGCTCGGTCAGGTATCTGCTGTCTGTCTTGTTTGCCTGCTTTTGTAATTATGTTAGAATGCTTTGGTGCAGTGATTCATCTCAAATATAGGCACCTTATGACCTGTAAACCCAAAATTGCTTTGAGCTGCTAGGTGGTTTTCCTTCTGCATTTGCTCCAAACCTTAATGAAAGAATATTTGTAGTTATATTCTTTGTTTACAGCCACCATGTCCTTGGTCCTTAACCAATTTATAATTTGGAGGAAGAACTCGGAGCCTTCACTAGAGCAAGTGAAGAGAAACTGCTTTTGCATTGAGTAGAAAAGGGTGTCAGAAGACCAGAAGTCCTGTCTATTGTAATGGGAGGGCAACACCTCTTGGGGCCGAATGCCTTTAAGGACAATGAGATAAATTTTAGTGTTTTCTATCAGGGAAGATCTCTGACTTTATAACCAAAGAATGTCCTCAGGCAGCAAGATTTATGTAAAATAATTGTCTCTCCTGTTGCAAGTGAGTTGTGTGAAAAAGATCAGCAAGCAAGAGCAATATTTGTGAGAAATTGCTTCCAGTTAGAGTATGAAGTATTTAGCCAGCACTCTTTGTAATTCATTATCTGTGGTGTTTCTTGCTTTCTTTATAGCATCTCTGAGCAGTCTTCTGGTTACTCCTTTTCCATCTCCAAGCTCTTCATCATCATCTTCTAGCAGCTACCAACGTCGCTGGCTCCGAAGTCAGACAACCAGTTTAGAGAATGGAATTATTCCAAGGTGGTGAGTGCAACACCTTTCTTTTTACAACAGCTGTTTGGCAGTAATTTAAGCTAAATAGAGCTTAAGCCTCTTTTCTTTAAAAGGACAAATCCTGTTATTAAATGCTCTTGACTCAGTCTATCTTTTGTGCATGTTACATAAGATTGCCAATATAAAGAAAGATAAAGTTTTGGGTGAACGTTAACTTCAAAGCCCAATTTGAAATATCCTTATTTTTATTGAATGTATAGGCTGTGTCTGAAGCCATAGTCTGAAAAACAAGTTAAACTGTTTCTGAACGAGCAGAGCATACTGTTGACAGTCCTGGGACTGTAACGGCACTGCTGCCATAATTATACTATAATGAAGTCTGACTAGTGAGCAGTTACTGAAATTTTGAAGTAATAGCCTGTGACGACTCTCTTGGTTTGTACAGGATGTTCCTGATGTGACTTCTGCCAAAACAGGAAGGAAAAAAAAAAAAGCTGTGATCAAAAAGCTTGGCTTCTGTTTTGGAATTTTATTAGCTTTTGTAGTCCAGTAGCATAACAAAGCATGGAATGCAGCAGACTTTTTTCATAGCTAATAAGCAAATTCTTCCATTGTCAGTTGCAAAATGTCAAGTGGTTCCTGATTATCTTCTCACTGTACTCATCCGCCTATACCCAGAGACAGCACAGAATTAGTGGAGAGCTACAAGAAATATCTGCTCTTTGGCCTCTCTCCCTTTTCACTGTTTTCAGCTAAGAGAAGCTTAAAACCTACCAGTTAAAATATGTGGTCAGTAAAAAATAAAAATTAAATCTTTTTTGAAAAGACTTCTTTCCCTAGTGTCAACACTTGCAGCTTTTTCATAGACGTAATTTTTAACATGAAGAATTGTGCCATGATGCTAATATAGCAGTCATACTTTCTAAATCACACTTGAAGTTGAGAACAAACTAGTAAACATTTTGCTTTTGGTAAATTGAAGTACTTTTTAGTCTAGTAGCCTAAAGAAATAAGGCTGAGAGCAGCTCATGTAAAAAAAGTTGGAACATGTAAGGTAAGACAATTTAAGCCCGGTTTAAGGAATAGCCAAAGTTTATATTTTGAAACTTACTCAAAACGTTCTGAAAGTTACAAACTGTTTAGAAGAAAGTAGCTTCTTTGGGCTGGTTGTTCACTGAAGGGAGTAGTCTGTTTGGGGTTTTTTTCCACACTGGAGAACCTGTGCTGGGGAAAGATATTAGAAACAGGACATTATTATTATTTTCACTGTCTAGAGCTACTCTTGAATTGGGATTCTTTTAAGCTAAAAAGCCTCTTCGGATACTTGTTTTCTGATTGCTTGCTAGGGAAACAGTAGGCTTCTGGTTGAATACTTCAATGCCACAGAGTTTGCACTTCATTTTGCACAGCCAAGATTCTACAATCTGTGACTGATGTTTTAGGCCAATAGCTCAAAGAAAATGAGATGCCTACTGGAACTCCTCGTAGTCAATTGGCAAGCAAGCTAGATTTAGCAGCTTTGTTAAAAAGGCTTCTCTCACAGACCTAAATTCTTCAATTTCTGTTCCTGGGAAGCAGTACAAAAGCCTGTGATGTTTCTTAGATGCTGACTGACCATCCTTTCCCAACTTCCTTGGGAATTTCTGTCTCTGTATGCAAGTTCCTGAAGTTCAAATTAGGTTATGTTTTTGTCTTGAACTCTGGTTTCCCACAAGCTGTTTTTGCAGGATTTTTATTGTGTGTTTTTTCCTGTATTCATGGACTCATACCTCTGTGATGAGAAACTTTTGTATATCTAACTTTGTCAAACCAATTAAACTGTAGACCACTTATTTTTAGATTGAATATAGAGTGAATGCTTAGTTCTCTTTCCTTTGTTAATTGCTTCATAATGGGCTATAAATACCACAGACTCCATTTCAAGATAATCCTGATATAAAAAGACTTCAAGCTTTTAATTACCACTCACTGGTGTTGCAGTCTTAACTTATAAAAAAACTCCAAAATCAAGCTATTTCCAGATGAGCTGCTGCTCTGAATGTCTTCTTGGCTTTCTTGTCTTTCTTACCTTTTCCTCCTGTAATTTCTAAGTAGATTAAAAGCTATTACGCAATTAAAGTTCCTTCCAAAAGACATTTTGTCCGTACTGTTTTACTTATTTATGTATATAGATGATATATATAAAAGGTATTCTTTCAGTGAAATTGATCAACATGCTTCAAGCAAGAAAAAGTAATAGTCTTGGAAACTCAGCAGTATCCACATCTAGCACTGCAATGCAAGTATTTATGGAAGAACAGCATGAGGGGATTGTCATCCTTTTATGTAATTACAGTAAAATTTATGCTGCAGTGAGACTTGTGGTTATCATCCAAATCAGTTACCTGTGCTTGACACTTACATTGAGTGGCTGTGGAATTTGTTTAATTAAGTCTTGGAAATCTCCAAGAATGGAGACTCCACAACCTCTTTGGATGGTGCTCTCCAGTTTATTGACCATTTTTCTTCCATTGAACATCATCTGCAAACTCAGTGAAGGTGTGTTTTGATCCACAGGCCAGGCTGATAATCAAAATATTGAGTAGTATTGATCTTAGTAGCAATGCATATTGAAGAGAGATACAATTGTTGAAAGAAATGTGGCAGAACTCTTAAGGTAGTAAATAGAACTTGAGGAAATAATAATGCCTGTAAAAATACCAGCTGGTTGATTTTTTTGTTGTTGTTTTGTTGTTTTTTTCTGGGTTTTTTATGATTTTAAGCAGGAAACAAATCATTTTAAGCTGAAGTCTACCCAACTTTGAGTGGGGCGCATGTGTATTGGTAGGCATTAAGTTTGTGTTTTCACAGTCATTACTAAGGGGTGATACTTTTTTTTTCAGTTAATACAGAAAGTTTTATTTTGCTTGGGTGAGTGCAAACATCCATCTTAAGATGCCAGAACAGTAGGTAGCGTGTTTTCCAACTTCCCTCATGAGAAGCAGTACAGATCCAAGAGCATTGTGGACATACTGCTGAGCACCTGGACAGGAGCTTGAGTGCTGGATGCAGTTCACAGCTACCTTTAACCTTTTTTGGTAATGATTTTGTGTGGTGTATCTCCATTGCCTTTTCTTTATCTACCTCAAAGGTAAATCCAGGAGGGAACTTGCAGTAGGTCTGTGTCAGAGGAAAAGTGTTCACAACAGGCCTCTCTGGGGGTTGTCGTCCTCCTGTTGAACAAGCATAGGTCTTATGCACCAAAATGCTGGCTATTGTCATTCAGAGTGTGACAGCAAAGCCTTATATAGTCAGACAAAGGAGACCTTCTACTATATAGAGAGGTATGGATAGAAGATGATTTATCTCTCAGTATGTGCGTAACTGTCCTAACAAATATGTCTTACAGGTCCACTGAAGAAATGTTCAGTATGGCTGATGAAAGCTGCAGCTCCAATCCTGCGATGGTTCGGAGGAAAAAAATTGCAATCAGCATCATTTTTTCTCTGCCTGAAAAGGAAGAAGCACAGAGAAACTTCCAGGATTTCTTTTTCTCTCACTTTCCCCTTTTCGAATCTCACATGAACAAGCTGAAATATGCAATAGAAAAGGTACAGAATACTAATTTGGCATAATGTGGAAAAATAAGTGTCAATCAGAATGAAGTATTCTAGAATCTGATAGATGAAGAGTGGGAGGTGCGTGGTTTCAAGCTTGCCTCCCTCCTTACACATGCAGTCTTGAGCCTGAGCCCAGTGTAGGAATTCAGCATTTGATGAAAGGGGTGTGGTTTCTTTCCTAGGCAGAAATAGAGTGGAGAGTTTTATGCTATGGGTGGCTTTTCTTTCCTTCTTGCCATATTTTGCTATGAGGTTTTCTTGACTCCCTGGAGACTGTGGAAATGATGGTATTCTATCCTTTCATGCAGTCTGTAAAAGAGAGACACAAAATATTTATTGCTGTCTTCCTCTGACTCCTCAGAAATGTTCTCTTCTTTCCCCTTGCCCAGTATTAGGGATTGGTCTCTCATGAGGTGGAGGGAGGTTGGCAACTCTTGCTGTCCTGAGTGGCTGTATAGGACTGGGGCTAGATCTTAGTTATTTTGACATGTTAATGAAGCTTAAAAAGATGAAGAATGCGAATCCTTTAAGAAGCTGTTTTGTGTCTTTAACTCTTAATCAAGGCCATGATCTCATGTAGAAAAATAGCAGAATCCAGCCAGAGAGTGCAGGTTTATATCAGCCGTGTCATGGATGCCCTGGGAGAATTCAGGTGAGTTGATGGAATTCTGAATTACAAGGAGAGCTCTTTTCATGCCCCGCAAAAGATATTTGTCACTTCCAGTTATAAGCAACTGAATGCAAGGTCTTGTATCAGTCTTGAAATTAACGTGAATGAATTTTCTGCATTGGGTATTGGATAAATGTTTTCTGAAGACTTTAGGAAAACCAGCTCAGTGATTTTCCAAATGAGAGTAAAAGCAGTTCTGTTGCACTCGTGTTCCTGGGACTGTCAGTTAAATTCTGTAAGATCTCCTCAAGAGTTAACTTCTGCTGATATACGTACAGTCAGCAGGATTGATGTTGCATTCAGGCAGATGAGTTGTCTGCTCCTAGCTGTAGATGCTGATCAATGTAACTGGCAAGAAGGATGCAGTCAAGGGCTCTCTTTTCAGTACCTAAGAAAGGAAGGAATGATCTGAGGCTAAGGAAGTCAGCGCAGGAGAGAGAGAGAAAGCTTTAGTGGGATGGAGTTTCTGTAACATCTGGGATGTGGAATCAAATCCATACAATGAATAGAATGGGTTCTTTTTCCCCTCTAAATTATTTCTGGATGGTTTCTCTGAGTCAAATACGCACAGGAATGTAAGAAAGGGAAGCCAAATATGTAGTTCATGTCAAGACACTAGGTTACTGATACTCTGAATTAAACAGACTAGTGTTCTGGACACTAGTAATTACTGGAAGAATAAAAAGTCTTCTAGTTTGTTTAGTCTCCTCAATCTTACAAAAATAAATAAAAATTAGTGGACAATAAAAGAGGAAAGGGGCTACTTGTAATTATTTGCAAGATTGACACGTGCATGTTAACACTTACTTTTTGGGAATTTTCTTTGAGCAGAGTTACCATCTGGAACCTATATTCTGTTCCAAGGATTGCAGAACCGGTGTGGCTTAATATGATGTCCAGTACCCTGGAAAAGAACCAGCTATGCCAGCGTTTTCTTAAAGAATTTACATTTCTGATAGAACAGATCAACAAAAATCAGTAAGCTTCCCTCACTCCCTTTGTCTTAAAAAAGCTGTTGTGCTTCCCAGTGCACATCGGTTTGCTGAAGCACTTTACGGGATAATCTTTCCTTGGTGTTACTTTGGACATGTTCTTTTTTTCCCTAGGTTCTTTGCTGCTTTGTTGACTGCAGTGCTGACATATCATCTGGCTTGGGTCCCAACAGTAATGCCAGTTGACCATCCTCCCATCAAGGCCTTCTCTGAGAAGCGCACATCACAGTCTGTGAACATGCTGGCAAAATCCCATCCATATAACCCTCTCTGGGCACAGCTTGGTCAGTAGAAAAAGGAAAGCTTCAGTCTCCTCTGTAGCTAACATCTTTGTACATCCACTCCTTTTCAGAGAAGACCCACTTGTGATCCAGGTCACATTTGCTGCTATCAATAGGTGTCTTTTACCTGGTTAATCAGAGCGTTTGGAGGCTTGTTTGCATATTCTGCTTTTTATTTTTTTTCCTTGTTGTCATCCTCTGTTATGCTCTCTGGTTAAGAAACTTGATGTAGAGGTATTAAGACAGTGCAAGTGCTGTGTACAGTCTGAGCAGTTTGGGAAAGAACAAGAGGGAATGGACTGGATTGAGTGGAATTGCCTGGTCTTGGAGGCCCTGTGTAGTTGAAACTGTGCTGACTCTACCTCCCTTTATCTCTTATGGAGTAGGATAGACAGCAAGATGACAGATCAGAAGTCTGACAACTGGCAGTACCTCCAGTCAGTTACACAAGTGGGCTTGGTCCAAGATTTTTTTATTATGCTCTGCATATCAGGCCATTCTCTCACAAATAATTTATAGCTTATAAGTTACCTTGATAGAGGGGACTAAATAAGTGATGTCAAATGAGTAGGTGAGTGAAAGCTGAGAGAGTAATTCTGCCACTGGTAATTCCTTGAAAATTCCTCCTCTTCTTGGCAGCAGATGCGAGTCTGACATCAGATAGGCCTTCACTTTAACTGGTATGCTATGTTACTATATAAAATAACACACATGCACAGTAAGGTAATAATCTGGCTTTTAGATGGTGCTACTCGTTGTGTTTCTTCATAATTGTTTCAGTTATACTTGTTATTCTCAGCAATTGTTATGAAAGTAAAAATTGCTGCCTTGGCCATGTTGTTGTAGTAGAATTGCTTTTTGGTTTAGAATGGCTTTTAAACATTGGGCAGAGTTTAGACTGAATGAAAAATTAGAAGCATATTCATGGTGTTGAGGATGGAGCCAGGCCTGGAGTTATGAAAACCAGCTGGACTGGAGGTGTAAGTTCGGCAGTAGCTCTTGTGGTCGCTCCCAGGAGTCACCACTCGTGACTAGTCAAGATTCTGTTTCTCTTTTCACCTTGTCGAGTTCTCAGTGCCTGAATTCCAAAAGCTTTCCAGTCTTGTTTCATTCTTATAAAACCCCAAAAGCCACTATTAGGTGGTTGCAAAAACTGATCATGAAAGTAAGATATTGCCCTCTGCTGGTTTCCTTGTCCAGGAAGAGGGGGGTGGGGGGGGGAAATCATGTGTCCTTAGTGTTTAAAAACGGAAATGACTTTTTATTAAGGAAAGGATTTTGGCATACCTGTCTTTCCACCTTCAGACCTCTGTTTTCATTACATATTACAAATCAATTACAGTTAAGTACAAATGCAACTATAAGTCCTGCTGTCAGGAAAACATACTGTCCCTTAAGCAATCAGCTTCAATCTGATAGTATTAACAAGTATTAGGATGTTTTGTAGATCACAATTTTGGCTTTTTGTGCTGTCCTATTAGTAATGGTTTCATGTAAAAGCCAATTGTGCAAATCAACATGAAGCCTCAGTCTGATTTCCATAGCAACTGTGCTCAACTAAAAGGTAAAGTGGTGTCTTCCCGTTTCCTTTCCTAATTGCTAGTCTCTGTGGCCTACCAGGCTTTGAGGTTGATTGAACTGTCTGAAGCCCTCTTTTGGTTACTGAGGAGTGAATTGGCTGGCATGCTGGCCTATGAGGTTGGTTTCTATGGTGTTCCTAAGTGACAGAAGGTGGCACTACTGATGCCACCACAAAGCAGCTTTTCCAGTGCATCGGTGGAATAATAGGAAATGGCAGATCTAGGCAGGGGAGGTAGTCATGGAATTACTGTCTCATTGATCCTTGTTTTGTAGCAATGGAGTCAGAAGCCTTATTCCTTTTATGTTCTGTATAGTGAGAAGGAGGCTGGGCAGAAATATGTTTGGAGGGTTTCTGTTGTGTTAGTGTTCTCATGTTGAAGCCAGAGCCCCCTTGCCCTTGGCAGAAACCTTTCTGAAGCTCTGGTTATAACTTTAATATAATGTTGCTTTTTGAGGTCTAGTACAAAATCCTGATGATACTCTGTCCAGAACAGAGTTTGAACAGCTCAGAGCAAGGATTTAGCACCTAAAGCAATTTAGTAGATTAGTAGGTAGCTGATAAAGTCTCAAGGCAGAGAAGACTGCTCTCAACACTTAATGTGGAGGAAGAAAACTGAGCTTTTGCTGGCTGTCTCTGATGTGCTGGTGAGATCAGCCAGAGTTTGGTTAGGCAAAGTCATTTAGTTGGTGTTTTCTAACAGATGTCAGGTAAAGACAGTCAGGTTAACTCAATGTGGTAATAAAACACTTCTTGAGTTAGTCCATCTTTGTCTGAGAGGCCATGTGAACATTCCCTTACTGGCTAGCTATGTTTACTTTCCTAGAACTTTGGAGCAGAAAGTCTTTAGCTGATAGATGATTCTAAGCAACTGGAAGATAGTTACCACTCTCCCAAACAAATATGTTGAAAGTAGAATATGTATGACCTTAATTCTGTTAAAAAAAGCAGTTCTTCAGGTTAAACAGTCTAGCAAATATGTATTTTGGGGGGACTCAGATTATGCTGTAGTGCCTACCTTTTATGTTACAGCTGTATTTTAAGTAGTAAAATTTTCTAGTTCTCCACTGCCCCCTGCACAGATAAATGCTCATATTAGTGAAGTTGACTCTAAGTATGTAGCATGTACTTTGCTCAGTAAGGTAGTTACATGCTTCTTTTTTCTGAACCTTATTTATTAAGCTAATATTTAATCCTTTTTTTTTTAAATATTTTAGTTCTGAAAAATGTAATTTAGATTTTATCTCTATAAAAATGCCTGTGTTTAACAGAGAAAAGTCACTGTACTAAAACAGAATAACTTTGTTGTGAAATAAAATGAGTAGGAAAATAGAAAACAGTTAGTTGGCTTTGGAGTTTTGCTGGATCTACATTCCTTTTCACCCCCTCTTATGTCAGTTTTCAAGGAATAATATCTTGTTATCACTGTGCAAATAAAAAACTTACTGGCTTTGAACAGAAAGAAAATGAGTAATAGCAGCTAAACCACCAAAACACTTCTGGATGTGTAAGAAGCAGTAGGGGACTGACTTCCTTCATCTTTACTTATTCTTTATTTTAAACTTTTATGAATTTACTGTGAAAGAAATTAACTGTGATTTATGTCCATAGTAAATGCTGTTTAAAACTGTGTTGAATTTGACCTGTATAAGTTATATTACAATCAAATATAAGTATGTGACATTTTTGCTTTCCTGTGTAGGTGATCTCTATGGTGCCATAGGCTCTCCAGTTAGATTGACTCGAACTGTTATTGTTGGAAAACGCAAGGAGTTGGTGCAGCGCTTGCTCTATGTTCTAACTTACTTCATTCGGTGCTCTGAGCTGCAGGAAAATCAGCTGATGTGGAGTGAGAAGGCTGGGGAAGGAGAACAGGTGCTAAATGGAAGCAAGATCACAACTGCACTAGAAAAGGGAGAGGTAGAGGAGTCTGATTATGTGGTTGTCACTGTTAAAAATGAACCTGCTCTTGTGCCTCCAATCCTACCTCCAAAGAACGATGGAAATAAGAACAACGGTATTGCAGAGTGGGTGCATGACCCAGAAAACACTCACGCTGCCCCAGTTTCTTCAAAAGAGAAGAAGGAAGCAATAGGAAAGGCCAGTCCAAGCTCTGAAGCATCTGTTGACTGTCTAGCTAGTGGTTTCTGTAAAGGAGCAGCTGACAGGAGGAAAAGAACTGTCACTGACACAGGAATTGTATCCTATCACTCTGAAGAGGTATCTAAAGTAGAGGATTTAATGGATGAAAAGAAGAACAAGAACCAGAATGAGAGAAAAGCAGAAAAACAGTTTTCTAGTAGGTCATCTGCCTTACCTTGTCCTGAAAGGTCTGGCCACAGGAGTTCCCACTTAGAAAAGGTCACCTTTCAGATTGGAAGTTCTGCCTCACCAGAGTCAGACTTAGAAACTCATAGAAGAGAAATGGAAGAAAATCTGAAGGCATTCAGAAAAAATCCAGAGGTGATACATTGTGCCTCAAGTTCCACAAATCTGGCTGTGGATGCTTCTCAGAATCAAGAAGACAGTTGTGAAGCTGCCTTTATACCCTGCAGTAAACATAATGTTTGTTATGCACAGATCCCACCATGTGAGAAGGAGAGTATACTTAACCAACATATGGAAAGTAAAGGAACTGAAATGAATTTCATGAATACAATGTCTAGTGAACTGCTTTTGCCCATGGATAACGTAGAAACTGTAAAATTGCCAAACATGAAAGAAAAGAGAACTTTATGCTCTGGCAATCTAGAGAGCTATTCATCTGACTGCGTAGAAGCAGATTCTGCTGTCAAACAGGATTCCTCTAAAGTAGGTGCTAAAGATGTCCCCTATGGGGATGCCGGAAGGAAAACCTCCTTCAGAGTTGAAGGGGACATTCCAAGGAATGAGAGTTCGGACAGTGCTCTTGGAGCCAGTGATGAAGAAGGTGATTGTTGTATCCCTGATGAAGTGCATCGTGATAATGTCAGCAAACGACTTGAAGAATTTGCAGAAGTGGAGCTTCCTTTACCAAGGTAGTCTGAGTAATTTAGAACTAAATGGAGTCAAAAAGCTGTTGCAACTTTACAGTTTTTCAGAGTTTCACATCTGAAGTCCACTGGGATTGTGACTAATCCTTGCAAATAAATCAGTAACAGACATTGATGCGGTTAGAATTCTTGTAAACAGATTGGGTGAAAAGAAAACAGACAGAGCAGGGTTAAGGGTACAGAAGTTTTGTGACAGAGGTATAGTTCAATTGTCTAACAAAAAGTGGTCAAACTTTTTATATGAAAACTGCCTGTAACATTTGATGGAGACATGTAGACAGAACATCTGAGGATGAGCAAAACTTAGCTTAACAGATAATTGTTTACATTTGATGTAACTGACAAGTCAAAGACAGATTTGGAATAAATATGGGCATTCTGTTTGAAAACTTTAGAGCTTTTTAGGTGCATGTGGAGCTTGATGATGCGTAAGGTAGATTTCTAGACCTACCTTGAGCATGAGATATGGAGAAAACTCGTATTTAGCAAATTTTTTTAGCTGTATGACAGGGAACTCATAGATACCACAAGCTCTAATACATGTAAATCTGCTTATTTATGAATTTGAAGAAATCAATACATTGTTAAATTTAAGCTTTTAAAATTCTTATTTTGAAGAGCACCAGTAAATGTATACTGGTGTGAACATTTACATGTACATGGAGTATAATTGTTGATATTTGCAGTAGAAGCAGAGAGTGATAAACAACGTCACATTCATGTAAAATCTGAATGCGGTTTGTCAAGTAACAATCTTACCTGCTTTGTATTTCTGTATTTCAGGTCACATACCATCAGCAGTCAATGTGTGAAAAACTTTGGAAGATCACTTCTGGGAGGTTACTGTCACACATATATACCTGATCTGGTGCTGCATGGAATAAATAATGATGAAAAACTCAAGCAGTGTCTCCTAGCAGATCTACTTCATGCAATGCATGTGAGTTAAAGTACTGTTCTGAGTCGTAGCAGGAGTAGTGATATTGCTGAGATCTAGAGAAGCACGTTATTTCAATAGGTTTCTTTTTTACTTACCTTTTCTGAACTGCCACACCTGCCATGTCTTCTTTCTTGAAAGTTGTTAAGCCCTGAATTCATTATATGCAAAGCCTGTTCATGCAAGAATTATGTGCTTTCCTTTATACTCTTATAAGGCTTCTCTTCAAAGATAAACACAAGAAAGATTGTTTGCAACTTCAAGTTACAAACAAGGAAAGAATACCCTCAAACTGCTTCTCTTCTCAGTCACGATAGCAGACAGAATTATCTGTATTTTAGAAAAATGATGTGCAAGTTGATATACCTTATTTTGCTACTTAGTGGCACATGTTGCAAGGGAGGTAAAGTCTTGTTGGGACCTCTGTGATACTAAACTGTGTAGCAGAAATGACTGACTACAGAAAGTAATTGTTTATGGATAAGAACTTTGCCATGTTCTTACTCTACCGCAGATACTCCTAAATTATGAAATTTATAACTAACCTTTCACTGAAATAACTGTGTGACCTCAATATGTAATTTAAAATACTTATCCAATAAGTGTCTGCAGCTTCTCTCTACAGCAGTTAAGAATCATCCTGCTGGCATGACTGCATGTAATATCTGACATACTGATGTGTGTGTATGTAACTTGTTTAAACAACATCAGTTTGGTCTAACATGGTGCTGTCTCTTCATTGGTGCATGTCAACTTTGCTATGAGCCAGCAGTGTGCCCTTGCAGCCAGGAGGGCCAATGGTATCCTGGGATGCATCAGGACGAATGGGACCAGCAGGTCAAGGGATGTGATCCTGCCCCTCTATTTGGTCCTAGTGAGGCCATATATGGGGTCTTGTCTTCAGTTCTGGTCTCCACAGTTCAAGAAAGACAAGGAGCTACTGGGGATGTTCCAGTAAAGGGCCCAGAGATGATTAGGGATCTGGAACATCTCTCTTGTGAGGAGAAACTGCGGTACTTGGGCCTCTTTAGTCTAGAAAAGAGAAGACATTAATGCATATAGATATCTCAAAGGTGGGTGTGGAGAGTGGTGCCAGACTCTTTTCAGTGGTGCCCAGTGACAGGACAAGGAGTAATGACCATAAACTAAAACCCAAGAAGGTCCACCTTAACATTAGGAATAACCTCTTTAGCTTGAGAATGGCAGAGCAGTGGAACAGGCTACCCAGGGAGGTTGTGGAATCTCCTTCTCTGGAGACATTCAAAACCCACCTGGGTGTGTTCCTCTGTTACCTATTCTAGGTGACCCTCCCTGCCTTGGTGGCCAGTTAGACTAGATCATCTCCAGAGGTCCCTTCCAACCCTAATTATTCTGTGATACCCTGGCCTTGATTGTTCATAGTAAAATCCCTCACATATCTCTGAAACATTGAACATACTTTCACCATTGCTGGATCAGTGTAATTATTATTCTCTTCATTGTGAAAGAAATTATCTTTTCAGGGTAGGTGGAATATATGGAAGAAATAAAATGGAGTAGTGATTTTTGGAGCACGAATTAAAACTAAATGCCTCTATCAAAATGGCAGTTAAGACCTGATCCAAAGTTGCTGAATACAAATCCTGTCACTGAAGTTGGTATTATTTTTTGAGATGCCCTTGTTTCCTGTTGGACAAAAATATTCACTAAATCACTTTCTTATTCCCTACCTCAGTGTGAATAGAAATAGAACCTCAAACTGAGCTGTGGAAATATATATGGAAGCATCATATAATTGTATTTTGTTTCTGTTGCAGCATCCAGTGCTAGATGAGCCCATAGCAGAAGCTGTCTGCATTATTGCAGACACAGATAAATGGAACGTACAAGTAGCTACAAGCCAGAGAAAGATGATGGACAGTATGAAGTTAGGCAAGGATGTTTTGGTTTCAAGTCAAGTATCCAGTTTATTGCAGTCTATTCTGCAGCTTTACAAACTCAATGTCCCAGCTGACTTTGTAAGTATTTCTTTACTGCACACTGAAGCTAATGGAAATTTTGTAGCTCACATAGCAAATGCAGAGTTTTGTACATTGTGTTGCTATTATTTCAGGCATTAGTTCATTGATATACAGAGTTCTTATATTGAAAAGAATCCATGCTACAATCCAGTAGTGGTTTAGCTGTAATTTACATTTAATGCATCAAGTTAAAGTTGACTACTTGAAAATAACGTGCCAAAACTTAAACTGTTAAGGCAATTTTAGCATGGTCGTCGTGTGTTTACGTTTAGGACTCTTAAATTTGGTTCTTCTTTTTGTTTGTATGATTTCCACACTTCTTTTTTCTTTAAGTTGTTGAAGTCGCTATTTACCCATGCCTGCTTCTAGCATACAACTTTCTATTCTTGAGCTTTCTATTCAACCCCTTGCAGTAGACGCATTTTCTCTCTCCTCTCCAAATAATTGTGCCTCTGTGTGTTTATCTGACCCTTCTATTTTACATGTATTTTAGCCAACCCTGTCAGCAAGTGCTGTCTTGGGTAGCCTTGCTAATGTCTCCATAGGATTAATGGGATGAGACACCTGGGAGAACAATATTACTTTGTAATTTTGCATACTCCCTGTCCCACATGATTTTTTTCTGTCCTCGTTTCTAGTGGAGTTCATCAGAGCAGATCAGTAGTGCAGGTTTTGCCATTACAACAGAATTACCCACAAGTCTGACAGCATTAATTGTAACACAGTTTTTAATGCATGATTGTAGATGAGCGGAGGTAGACTGTTTGGGTTTTTTTCAGTAGACACACTTTTTCCAATTAGCAGAATTGAACTGTCCTTAAGCAGATAGCCTTGAGAAACTTTGCAGGAATCCTGTGTAATGACTGTGCCAGCAGATGGAAAAGAAAGATAGAGTGAAATACTAACAGCTGTAAGTAGAATTAGCTGGCACTGTTTTGGATAAAAGTATTAATTACACTGAATTCTTGAAATCAAGTACTAGGCAAAATATGTGGGTACATTTTTCAGTGTTGTCTCTGGATAATCCTGGGCATCAAAAATACACAACTTTGCTTGAAATTATATCCTAACACTAGCACAGTCACACCTTAAATTCTGGCATTTTTAAACTGAATAGTTGATTTTGCAACTGAATTGTTCTTTCCAATATTGCCTTAGGATTTGTGTATGTAATTTCTTTATGGTTTGTGTGGTTTAGGAGAGATCTGGAGGTGGAATGATTTGCAGGTTTTTATTTGCTTTTTCTTGTAAAAAAGAACAGTGAAGTGACTATGCTAGTAATTTGTAAATTTTCTATAATCCATGTTAGGAATGCTTTGATCCTTCTGTTGGTGGACTTTGCAACTCTGTTAAAACAGAGCATCGGTGCATGGAAGTTAAGTGTTCCACTAAACTCTAGGGGGAGAAGTGTGACTTTTTAATTGTAGTGTTTCTATTGATTTAAATTTGGACAAAACCCATATGTACTGATGTACTAATATCAATCAGAGATAAGCATAATGCAGTATGTTTGAAGTTTCCTTTAGGAGTACATGTTTCTTTAGATGTTCAGATGAATTTTGGGGTTTTTGTGGTACAACAAAAAATAAATCCCAACTTGAGACCAGATGAAAGGCAAGTGGTGGTATGTCTCTTATGGCCCTGCAGACTGGTAACAATGTGCCCTGGTGAGAGGGAAATGATGATTGCAACTGCTATATTTCAGCAATAAGTCAAAAGTTTTACCTCCACCTTTGAACTCATTTCAAGCTACTCTTCTATTTTTAGAAGTAATTTGACTTTTTCTTTTCTCCATGTAGTTACTAGGAAAAACTGCAAAGGAAGCTAACACAAAAAAAAAAAAAAGACTTGTGGACATTTTGAACAAAATGGATTCATGTACCAAGTTTGTGTGGAGAAATGTCTTTTGATTCTTTGCTGGTAGCCAGGAGCAGATAATATTATGTAAACAATCCCTCATAAAATAATGTGTGATTTTTTTCCTACTTGCTCCCTCACAACTTAAAAAAAACAAAAAAAACCACTATAATCCTTTACACTAATACTGGAATTGAAATATATTGAATTGTTACTTTGTGGAACTTCGAGGAAGTGCTCATAGGCTTTTTGCATTAGGCTTACCTGTAATGGAAAAGATAAGAATTCTTCCCTTTTGGCCAGAATCAGAAGTGTGATGATTATAATGGCTTGAGTGAAAATTTGCTCAAAGGAAATAGATCAAACTACTGGCAAAAAGCTTTTGCCTTTCCTCCACTGGTGACAACTACTTTACTGCCATGTAGCACATTTTTTAAAATGCCTCTTCATCTTCCATGATTAAGACTTGATATTAGCTCATAAAAAAACAAAAAAACAAAAAAACAAAAAAACAAAAAAAAAACAAACAAACAAAACAAAACAAAAACAAA
>JAWWMO010000138.1:31876254-31934936 GCA_035047845.1 Dendrocincla fuliginosa
TAATTTATATTAGCTAATAAAAAAAAAAAAAAAAAAAAAAAAAAAAAAAAAAAAAAAAAACAAACAAACAAAACAAAACAAAAACAAAAACAAAAACAACCCCACAACATTAAAAATCTTCATCTTGCTCCAGACAAACAAAAAAATACGTGGTAGTCTACCTACAAGCCTGAGTCTATTCTACCCCCCCCTCCTCATTATGTTTTAATTAACAAAACTGGTTTTACCAGATCACATTTCTAATACTTATGGCTTTCATTCAACTCAAAGTAGATGGGAGGATGGCCTGAAGCTGTTTGCTGCTACTGCTTCTAATTCGTCTGTGCCTGCTGGATGATTATATGCTTGATAATGTGAGGTTCTGCATGTGCTTCCTGCTTTCATCTCTTGGAGTTTGGACAGTTGAACTAATCTAACTTTTTTGAAGTGGTCATCCTTGTGAAAAGAAGGAATATATCAAACAGAATGTGCCTTTTGTCCTAGAACAAAATACCTGATAAGACATCCTACCTACTCACCTTGTGAAGGCATGCTACCTACTGATCAAAATAATCCCTCTTTCTCTTTGTAGCTGTGGTTCATCTGTTCTCTTGTAATTGGTGTATGAGATATTACCATGCATCACATGAGTGTATCTAAAAATAATATGCATTTCTAGCGTTCCACTGCTGAAAGAAAAGGGGAGTGATTAAATTCATGTTTCAGCTTGACCTATCACCTTTTGGCAATCAGCATCAAAAGTTTAAGCAATTTTGAACTAGAAGTACTTAGGAATAATAAAAACAAATGCCTAAAGTGGATTTGTAAATTAGCTGCTACAGGAAAGAAGTCAGTAAAAGAGTTACAATTTTATGATGAATAAGGTACGGGGTCTTTCACTTCCTGAGTCTTATTTTCTTGAATGGCACTAGAACCTTAGAGCTAGAATGACAATTTTAAGAACTGTTGTCTAAACCAAGTCTTTCAGGAAAATACTACTGACTTATAACAAAGACATCTTGATCCAAGAATTCTGGTTTGACTCATAGTAAGATGTTTTGAGTCGTTTTGAACCCGGTTAAAACTGCTTAAGTCAGCAGAAACACAGTGGCTTACTTTAGTAGAATATAGATGTGCAATTTGTACAACAAACTTGCTGCCCAGGAGAGCTGGAATGCCCCAGTTCTATCAGGGGTTTCCTCTTTGTGGGGTACTGTAACTTCTTTTATGTTCTTAGCACAGTTGTAGCAAAACAAATTGCGTCTTCTAGATGTTGGAGTAGAGATTTATTTTATCTTCTGAGATATGAGGTAAAGTGATATGCTTACATTTCTGTAATGTTTGCATGCAAATGCTAAAGCCATTCTGAGGTTTTTGGTCTGTGTTTACAGTGCATAATGCATCTTGAGGACAGACTACAAGAGATGTATCTCAAAAGCAAAATGCTCTCAGAATACCTGCGTGGACATACAAGAGTGCATGTAAAGGAACTAGGAATTGTATTGGGGTGAGTATTGCAAGTATAAGTCTTAACCTATGGCAAAAGCTGGGTCAGATATTTTTCCTTTTCATCTGAATGTTGACATCTTGTTCTTACAAGGACTTGCTTCACATTTAACACTGTCCTCTTTCATATGCCTAATAAGGTGTAAAAATGGGTTCTACTCTCCTGTCTGGAAATCAGGAGGAGACATTTCTACAGCAAGAACAAATTACTTGTCACTCTTAATCTTCAGAATAAAGAAGGTTTGGTCGTTAGGAAGTTATCCATGCATTCATATGCCCTCCCTTCTGTGTGCTCTGCTTAATGAAAACTTCATTCCAGCAAATCCTTCAGAATTTTTGGAGGGTTAGGTGTTACATTTGTATTTTGAGGGAAGAGAGGGCCTGAAAAAACAGGTGTAGAAAACCAAACGGATGTCCTGTTTGGCAGCTGTCTCCTAATAACACTACTTGCTTGGCATATAACCTTTAGGGTTGTACTTACTGACAGCAGAAAAGAGGGAAGAAGTGAATGCACATTCTCAAGATGGATTTTAGCACTCTAAATCTAATTTATCTTTTTCCAGACTGTTCAAGCTTTCATATTCAGAAATGTAGCTGTAAATAGTGAAAACCTGAAGTAAGCACTTTTCTCAGCACGTTGTATATATGTTAAATATATATAAAGATACACATGTATCCTGGACTGTGAGCTAGCTGCACCTTTGGAAATGGTTCGAAACTGACCATTGCATTTTAGAGACATTCCTTGAACTGTTACTGTATAATAACAATTCCAACTTTTGGTCATTTTTGGTAAGAAAGTGCTACTATATAGTGAACTGAGTTATATTCAAAACCTGAAATGCATAGTCTTTCATAAGCTGATACTTAGTACTTTCTTAAATTGAACGTATTGGTGCCTACTGACTGGTAAGACTACAAGCTGAGGCTTCTGATTCAGCAAATAAATAAAGGGTTTTTTATTGAAACTACAAAAGATTATATAGCACAGAATGTAATACTGCTATCTTTTGACTTAAATGGTAGCATGCTTCTTGATTTTAAACATTATTACCTACCTTTACTGGTATGTTATGAGTAATGGCAATAAGTAATAATTAAACAATGAACTTAGTTATAGCAAGACACTTCTAATATCCTTAAAGTGGATGAAAAATATCTTGCGTTTCTCTTGCAAAGATGACTGTGTATTTTAAAGTCTGTCTCTTTTTTTAATTTCTAGGATTGAATCCAATGACTTGCCTTTGTTGGCTGCTATAGCAAGTACTCATTCCCCATATGTTGCTCAGATACTCTTATGAATTAAACTCTCAGGATAGTCATTCCCTAAAAGTAAAATTAAGAAAATGGGAGTGTTGAATGAAGAACAGAGGTGCCAAATGCTGGTAAAAGGGAGCACTGAGGAAAGCAGGTGATGACTGTACATTCTACCACCTTCTGATTCTGACTTCAACCGGATGTTTTATCGGAGGACTTCAGTTTACATAACGTAAAAGGCATTCAGGTTTTTCTTACAATCTTGCTTCTGACTTAAGTCAGAATCCTTGTATTGCATCCTTGTATTTTATTTTTATTCAAAGGACAAAAGTTAACACTATGTGGCAGACTGGGAGCTGCCATCCAAAACGCTGCTCAAAACCATGAAGTACCAGTCAAAAGAACAAGTGGGTTAGAATGGATTTTGTAATACTATGCTTGTGAGTGTGGTGTGGTGTATGTCTCTTTGCTGCGGAGGAGGAGGAGCTGTAAACTCTGTATATAGCATTCCTATACACAAGTGTATTAGGTGGGACATGATTTTCTTGCAGAGCATATGCATGATTTTGTATAGTAGAAGTGATAGGCTTGGAACAAGGAACCTGGATTCAGCAGCCAAAGGTTATGTGGAAATGGAGGTGTGTGTGAGGTTGATGTGACTTTCCCTTTAAGGACAAGAGGTTGAGAGCTGTGGCTGCTTCTGTTTTAATGAGGAGGCATTCAAATGGGCCCGTGGCTAAGAGGTGGAGTGGAATGGACTTCCGAGATAGGGATTTTGTGGGAAAGCCTTATGGAACTTCTGCTACAAGTTTACATTTGTTGCTGATGCAACTTCAATAACTCTTGAGTTGCTGTATGACTGTAGTCCTGGGAACTAAACCTGTGTCTTGGTGTCATCAAGTATTACCATCTCCAAGGAGTATGAATTTGAAACCCTGAACAATGCCAGTGCTGTCGGCATGTGTCTGTGTGCATGTACACGAAGCAATTGGCACAAACAGAAGACAATCGTATTGGGGAAATAAGACAACAAACAAGCCCCACCGAAACTTTAGTCAAAAGTATTACTTTTTTCCAGCTACAAGTTGTCACTCTCAGTAGGGATAAAAGAGGAACATTGTTTGAAGTAAAAGGAAATGTAGAGGCCAAACCCCTATATTTGATATTACCATGAATGTTTGCAATTACTCTTTTTGATTCTACAGAAATCTTGAACTATCATCCAGGTGCCTTTCCTTAATAGGTTAACTACTCTTGACACCAGAAACTACTTCTCCACTAGTTGATACTGGCCTTTGGCGTTTCTAGAGAGCAAAATAAAATTTTGTATTTCACTGTTTTCATGTGGTTGATTAAAATGAATGTAAAAAAATACTTTTTCTGCATAAAGCACTGTTAAGCTGGATATGAAACTACCCACCAGACTGAGAAGAGAACAAAGGATCAAAACATTCTTAAACGAAAAACTCAATGTTGGACCGTTCTGTTGTGAGCCACTGTGAATGCGGTGTCTGAAATTGCCATCTGCAAGCAAATTGCTGGCAGCACAATTGCTTGAAAATAATGAATTCTAATAAGAAACTCTTGGTCACCAGTTGTGAGTTCTCCTTGTTGGTGATGACAGATTTTTAACACTGAAGGGACACACTTTTATTGAACGTGTTTTTATTTCCTACTACCTTGATGTTTGGACTTTTCTACAGTAAACTTTCATTGATTTGAAATAATGAAATGTGCATATTGTGAATTGTTTAAATGTGATGGGGGTCTTGATTAACCTTGTGTTGCTTTCTGAGGGAAATAGGTAGACTGACCTACTGTGAAAAGAGGTTGTTTCTACGTGGAGGGATATTTAATATTCTGATACAACACTTCTAAAGCTGTTCCTCCTATGCTGGTTTTCTGACCTGACATTCCAAATGTTTCTTTTATTGCATTTTCATACTTTTCCATAGTATTCTGCCTAAGGCTAAAATCTTTCTATGGGTTCCGGTTTTCTCCTCCTGCTTGTAGTTAAGGAAACTTTTCTTATCTTTGGATATCTGCTGGAAAGTAAACTTACCTCTGCATATAGCTTTTAGCAGATACCACTTTCTGTTTCACAAGCTTAAGAAAACGTAAGAACCATAGAGCAAGTCACGTAGTCCTAAACTGCCCTTTTGGTGGAGAATGTGTGCATGTGTAAGACTATGAAACTGCTTCCCTGAGTGTATATAGGAATCCTCATGTACTTTCTCTATTTCATGTCACTCTTAAATAGTAGCTGAGTTCATTAAAAGTCAGTTCCAGTTCTTTTAAAATATAAGTTGGGTTTTTGTCTAAACAGACTTGACACTTCTTTGAAGAAATATATGCTAATATAAAGATGTGCTTTTGTTATCACAGACTGTACTAAAGAAGTCAGAGGTCAAGAGACATTCAGTGATTCAAATATTAATACTGTAACCAGTAACACCTGATTTTACTATATCAATTTTTTACAACAAAAAAATTTAAAAAAATCTGCCTTTTGGCAAGACATCAATTAACCTTATGGTGGCATGTGAGCTGATGGTCAAAAGCACTTGGATTTTCTTCAGCCCAGACTAAAACTTCTTGCTGCTTTCTCTAACATTTTGCTGCTCTTCAGAAATTACTTGTTGAACTATCTCTTATTCTCACGGTTTTAGTTTTGGGGGAAAGAAAATTCAAAATGAAAGCTCTTTATTACTTTTAAAAGGCTTTAGACTAATGAAAGCTAACTACATATTTCCCCCTCCACCAAACGTACTACCTCAGTTGACAGGATTCCACTTTCTAGGGCTTTTTTTTTTTTTTCTTTTGACTCAAAGTCTTTAACTTGTTTTCAGTAGCATCTTGATGTTTATGTAAATTGGTGTGGCATGACAGGGCAGTAAGTATTTACAGATGTGGTTTTTAGACATTTTTAAGGCATGTTTCTGGTTTTCTTTTAATAGGATGAAAAGTGATATGAATGTACAGATGTCTTGAAAATTGATAATGTAGCTTAATTTTCAAATATTCCAAAGTTGTTTTTATCAGTATTATGTAGAGTTTTTTTGTAAACTTAAATACATACTTTCTTGGTTAAGTGGGAGTGCACAGTCTTTCCAAAATCCCACATAAATGCAGTTTACACAGTGAAATTTAAAGAATGTATGTTTTTTTTTTCAGGCAAGACTAAACAGAGGGGTGGAGTGAACTGCTAAATTGTAGTATTTAATCTGAATGAATTCTTTAACCCCAAACGATGCCAAGAATTAAACACTTTAATTTAAGCAGGTACTCTGAATTAATGTATACAACTTTGTTCTGCCCTAAAAACCCTAATAGACACTGATTCTGTAATTTGCATTTCTGATAACATTCTCCAGAATTACAGACTGATCTTCCCCACTTCAAGAGTAAAGATGCATACAGTAGGAAGTCATCTCTCTCCAGATGCACCAAACTCTCGTAAATAAGGATTGCGCAAAATGATCACTTACCCCCAAGTATAAGTTCTACTTCAATTAAAAGGATCCAGATATCAAGTCTGAACTTCTGAATATAGTCTAGACATTTTCCTTTTTAATTTTTCTTTTTTTTTTTTTTTGAGGTCAAATGAGCTAATTCAACATACATAGCAGGTTTTTCATAGTAGAAAAAAATGTGTGTTGCTATTGCATGTTTGGAAACATAGGCTTTTTTAGGAATGACTGAATACCAATGTCAAACTACATGGGTTTTTTTCTTATAGTTGTTCATGTGCGCTATCATTTTGGTCTATTTCTTTGCGGCATTGGTGCAATAAACTTTCTGAAATCAACATAACTGGTATTTGGTATCTTCCTTTTTAAAACTTCTGAAATTGCTGTTTTGTTGTAGTTTTTTTTTTTTTTTTTGCTATTGTTTATTTCCTGTTGTTGTAGCTGTGGTTTAATAGTGCATAGACATTTGATAACCCATTAGCAGAGTATGTAAGTGTTGCAAGAAATGTCTGACAGGAAGGCTTCACAGAATTTGGAGCCTCGTTTAACACTGTTAGCATCTCTGGGAGCTTTACCCCACTTACATGTAACAAGAGCTCTTATAGCGTGACAAATAATGGCAAAAAAAAAAATGGAAAATGAAGACACTTGAAATAGGTCCGGTGGAGATTTCACACGCTTGTGTGGCTGGCGCTTAGCTATTTTCATATATTCAGTAGCATTTGAGCTACCTGAAATGTTACTTTAAATAACATATCCAATATGTAACATATATATGTAACATATATATGTTACAAAGTAACAAGTAACATATATATGTTACTTTTAAATAACATAGCCAATTTTTAGAATTGCTCAGCTGAACAGGAATGAGTGACACCTAGTGTCTACTGAATTAGTTTAAAAAAAAGAGGTCTTCAATTTCTCACAAAGTCTCCATGACCTGACTTTCTATTTAGTATTCTGCAGCCTATTGGAAAATCCGTATTTAGAAATAAAAACCGAGATGAGCTGATCAACTGTAATTATGCTGAACATCTTTGGTCAGGTCTGAGTTATAGTCTGATTTGTAGGATGTAAGCACTTCTTACCTGAAATGTTTGAGGTTTGCTTGGTCAGGCTAACAAGAGTGGGAAGTAAGTAAAAAAGCCCAGCAACTTTGATATCAAGGACTTGATAGTGAGGAGGAAACCCAACTACCCTGTCCAGTGTTTCGTCCTTTCACACTAGCTGCATCTGCCAGTTTGCTGCTGTGCCTTGCTCTGTTGTGCCTTGAATCCCTTGTAGGTGGGTAAAACATGTTTACAAAAAAAAAAAAAAAAAAAAACAAAAAAAAAACACCAAAAAAAAACCAAACAGAAAAAGCTGCTGCTGGGTTAACAAGTTGAATTTGTCTCAAAGGGGCAAGGGAAGAAATGGGACCCCTCAGCTAGGACAGATTGCTCCAGCTACTGGTGTCTTTGATACTTGCTAACCACTGGACTGTCTTAGTGGTTTCTGTGGGGCAGCAACCAGTGTTCCATCCAGGCTTTGTGAAACTCTTCTGCTCTGATTTCACTACTTAAAAAAAATTTGTAGTTAAACAACTGTTGGTTATATCAACTGATTAAATTTCTTTCTAACAGGCACTTAGTTTCACAGAATCCATCTGTTTGGGACCATGTCAGGTCCCAAAACAGGTCTCACCTGAAAAAGGGGGGAGACCTGCATTAATAAATATTTATGTTGTTGAGAGGTCTGCTGTGAAGCTTTATAACAGACGGCTGTGAAAAAGACAATAATACCTAGATTTGAAAAATTCTTAAACTACAGTCAGATTCCATGATTTGTTCAAAAGATGTGACTGGAAATGATACAAATACTAATTGTAAGCAAGTGTTTGAACTGTGTTCTTGCTTGTGTAAATGGCAAGGAGGGTCACAAAACCAAGGAAGGGATTCTTCTCATGTAAAAAAGGATTTCAAGGCTACAGCAGTAAACATGAACTATATCACCAAGTAACTAAGTCTTGTGCCAAAATTCTGCCAGTCTTTCTCCTTCCTTTTTTATCTAAATGAAAAAGTTAAGTCACAAAGCTTTATGCTGATCATCCATGCACCTTGTTCTTTGGCTTTCTGTACTTGTATGTTTGAAGAGATCAAGACTAAGCATATGAAGCAGTTTTGGATATAAAACACATGCAGCCAAGTGTTAAACCATGAGACTGTGACCTATAAGGCTTCTGATCCCATATAAAATTAGCTAAAGTGGACACATGCTAGTAATCCTCATGCTGGAAAATTACTCTTATAATAGTTGGAGTTAGTTGTCTCTCTGGCACAATCCCAAAGCTAAAACAGTTTAAGCAGTACAAGTAGAGTAGCACTTTGTCTCAAAATCCTAAAGGTCAACGTGTGGCTAAAGGGCTTATAGTGACAGTCAAGCACTCAAAAATAAATGTAATCTCATAAACTGGATTTTTTCCATTTGGAGCTACAAGAGAGATTCCACTGTGATCTGACAAATGGTGTTTGAGAGAGAGCAGACTTCCCTGAGGAATGAGTTTCTCACCAAGGAATAAAGCTTCCAGTCCTATGGATAGAGAAATGTTCATGAATGTGGAATATGAAGTGATACGTAGGTCTGCTTGAGATCTTCCCAGGCAGGGGTTTTATGTTCTGAGTTAACGTAGGGTCAAGGACTGGGGTATTTTGGCTCACAAAAATGTTTTGCCTTCTGTTGGGTTGAATTCCAACCCTGCATATAACAAAATTGTTTCAAATATGTTCATAATATTATTATTTTAGCTTTATTTTGCTGCCTTATCTCTTTGTCCCTAGGAAAATTGAGCCTGTGGAGTTTTCTGCTCTTTTCTGCTTATCACAGAGATGTTTTCATTTTCTGTAGCATTGCATCACTTTTTAAGATCTGAACAGACCCTGTAAGCCTCAAGACAGACAGATCTCCTAGAATTGTTCACTTTAGCTTTGACAAATGTAGGGGGTTTGAATTGAAGTTATTTTATTGAACTAGTTGTGATTCCCTACAACGTGCAATTTTTTTGACCTTGAAACACAGCTGCTCCATAAGCAATGTGAAATTAAAAGTCACATTTCCAAACCATCCCATCAGCTCCTCCTGCCCTCTTTAAAAGACTGACTTGCACAAGGGCATTACAGTGATAGTGCAAGCACTTTAAATATTAAAAGGTTTGTTTCCAATAAAGAAATTATGCTTTAACTTTTGATTTGGGAAGCAGAGGTTCCTGTGCCATTGCAGCCCATTTGCTGTGTGGGTGAAGAGAGCCTTCTCCATTGCCTGAACCCTGGGCCAGCCTGGTCCTGCCTTATGGCCCTGTTGGTCAGGAATACTGGGAGCGGGCTGCCTGCTAGGGGGATAAAACAAAAATGGAGTTAACACTGACTGAAAAATAACTTTCTTCCTTTGCTCTGCTGTTTACCACAATTACAGTTCTGTCAGTCTCCTGTCAGGGTTTGATGTCCCTAGAGTGGAAAGGGTGACTGGATCCAAGGGCTTGTTTAGCAGGGTTCTCTGGATGCCGACCTGCTGCCATTGCCAAAGCCGGTGATGGACTGACTGTGCCAGTGCAGTACAGCTGGGGACATAACTTAGCCACCAGTGTTCCAGGTGAGTTTGTCAGGCCTCTGCTATTTAAACCATTTGTGTTAGACCTAGCCATGGCCTCACCCCAAAGTGAGACAGCTGCCTCTGGTTTTCCATGTGCCATTTCCTTCCCACAAGAATGCGGTAGTCTCTCATGTTGCTTAGTAGTGGGTAAACGCCAAAAGCAAAAGATGCAAAGCCCATTTGTAATGTTGCTAAATAAATTCTGAGTGTTGCAGGTAATTCGCTGGCTGATGGGAGTGGTTGGAAAAGTAGCCGTGCATTATTATATGCTTCAATTAAATAAGCTCTGGTGGCTTCCCAAGTGCAAGTGTCAATGCTCTTGATATACAGGCAAGCTGGTAATTAAAGAATGCTATTCTTGTCTTCACAAGGCTTCCTGTCTTGAGCCTTGTGATGTTTAGACTATGTTGCTGCGAAGGACATAATCTTAACTAGTTCATTTCTGGGATCTTCCTAAACTTTACAGGGAAACTGGCTTTCCTCTACTCTCCCTTGCTTCAGATTAATATTCTCTCTTCTAAACACACAAAGGTTTTTCTGCATGTCTGTTTTCATGGCCAGCAACTGCTCTGCTAGCCCTGAAAAAATCTGGCATGGATTTTGTGATTAGTGCTGAGGAATTTTCAGGTCTTGGTCTGGTTGGAGAGCTAGGAGCTGAATAGTCCCATCCCAGGAGGCTTCCAGCAGGGGTCCCTGGAAATCACTGTCTCAATGAACCCGAGTGTCAATCTGCACCTGCAGGTCATCTCACTGCTCGTTGCTGAGTGTTGCTAAGTGTCATTCTTCCCTTAACAATTGGGGACTGTGCTAAAAAGCACAAAGATGAACTTGCTAGTGGTCTGGGGTGAAGTCTCTGCGCTATCAGGCTGCCCTTTGCCATGTAATACTTCCAATAGTCTGATGATGGTTCCCTGCCAAAACGCACACTGCAACCCTTCTTAGAGCTGTTATGCTGAGCTGGGTTGCATTGTAGTTGAGGTTGAAATACAACTGAACTTCACAGTGTGGTGGACTTGCTCAAGTTAAACATGGTTTTATGTACTCTTTGATGAGCATTCTGATAGCACAGCTTGTTAGTGTAGCGCAGCACTGTGCAGCAGTACTGAGATCATCTCTAGATTCACTAAACCTGTTTCTAGTCACTCTGTAACACATCTTAATCTCAGTCCCATGCTGAGTTAACCACGCTGATTAACCATTCCTAATTCTTGACTATGCTTTGCCTGGTGGCAGGTCAGGAAATTTCACCCTGTGTCTGTGGCTCATCATAAAATCAGCTCCTGTTTGTTTTCTGGGCATTCTGGTAGTTACCACCGTTCATTACAGAAGGATGAGGCGATTGGCCACAGGTATGCAGGGATACTGTGTCAAAGGTTAGTGCCTGGTCTTTTGAGCCCTGAAATAATGCCGTCATCCTTGAACAGTCCTCCTGGCCGAGCTGGGATGGGGGGATACATATACACCTCCCTTTTCCCTTCCTGGCAATTTCTTTAAAGAGTCAGAGACATAGTGTCTGACATTCAGACTTTATCTCTTTTGTGAAAGAAAAAAAGAGAAAATGTGTGCTCGTTCTTATATACTGTGTACAATTAAATTGCGCCTATAAGGCTGGTTTAGCTCAAAGTATCTGCCACATGGATGTTGCAAAATAAATGTATTTTGGTTTTCTGAACACCTGCTTCTTTGCTGTTATGCATCTTTATTTTTTGCTTGAGATGCATGAATTATGTGGGAAAAAGTAACTCATGACAAGCAGCTGAGCAACACTCTGGGAGAAATAGCAGGAATCGGTAACCACCCAAGAGAAGTGCTAGTTTTCAGAAAAATAAAGGCAGAAGTGAAAGATCAAAGTCTCTGAGTGAGTTTCTTGTTTGAGGCAGTGGGAAGGTGTTACAGACAAGCATGTGGAATGTACAAGATGATAACTTACTGCTTCACAGAAACAGCCTATGCGCTAGTTTTTACACACTGGTGTGCAGGTATCTGTGATGAAATGTGCAGTGGCAATGCACCTTGTTTATATCTGTCCATCCTAATACAGAAAATAGTGGTAGAATGCAGTTTTGCTTGGAAGTATGCCTAAAGGCTGAAATACTGTAATCAGTGCTATGGCTTTATGTGAAAGGATAAGGGCAGGAGGAAAGACAAGAAAGAGCAAAAAAGTAGAATTATGGGTCATAAATACATTTGACTCTGCACCAGTGTCTGTTATGAGTTCCTGGTTCAGTCTTGGTACTGCTTGTTTTAATCCGTGTGGTGGGAATTCAAAGATGAAAAGGAGCCATGACCAGACAAGATATGACTGTCATTCTCTAAGGGGATAAATTGCCATGGCAATCCTGGCTGTTGCTGTTGTGGAGCCAGCTGATTTTGGCCAGCTGCTGGGTAGCTGGAGATGGTGAATCCCCTTGGGGATAAGGCGCCTTTTGGATAATTAGACAAGCATGCAAACTGTTTCTCAAAGCAAAGGCTATTAAATTATTTCTTTCTGCTGCTTCAGATTAAGTAGTGTCTCTTGTTGTAAAAGTGAGTGCCTGAGAGGCACCACCAGTTTCTGAAGGACAGCAAATGCCAAACCAAGTTGGAGCTTGAGTTTTTCCCACATGTCAAGGGGAAGAAATGCAAGGTTTGACAACAGGAGAAAGAGAAGGAAGGGTGTGTGCTATAGGAAGGAATAGTATTCATACAGTCCTAGAACCATTTGGGTTGGAAGGGGCCATTAAAGGTATTCTAGTTCAGCGCTGCCCTGCAAAGGTCGCTCAGAGCCCCATTCAAGCAAAAAACACAGTATTGTGCTCATGATGAGGATGAGGTTGAGTTTCTGAGCTCCCCACTCCAGTGTGGATGCTCCTGCCAGTGCAAGGGAAGTGGCTGCAGCAGGGGAGAGGACAACAGGTTTACCCGTTTCAGGGTAGTTGACTTAAAGCAGTGCTCAAATGGGAATTTTGAGCACTGAGTTTCACATTAGTTAAGACTGTCTGCTGCTGATCCCTTGTGTTTGCTGGTGGAAGTATACTCTCACCTACCTGCTTGCAGTAGGGGTCAGATGAGAGCTGCTGCTGTGATGCATTAAGAATCCATAGCCAGGTGTTAAGGATAAAAGGGAGAAGCAGGACTCCCTTTTGCAGCATCACCTACCCATTACTTCAGCTTAGCTGTAACATGAAAACTGCACCCTGAAGGACTGGTGAAGTAACACAGCTACTGCTGCCTATAATACCGAAATGTGTGTTTTGTGGGACCGGAGCCAATCCAATTCTTTTCCACAGATACAGTTAAAGCAAAAACTGGTTTCAGATTGCTTACTAGCTCTAGACTGGCATCAAATCTAGATTGGCTTTGCAAACTCTGTTACTGTTCGTGGTATGTTCTATCAGAGACTGTCTAAGGTAACCTATTGAAATATATCCTTGAAATTGCTCCCTTCCTCAGCACTGAAGCCCCCTGTGAAGGTAGCTGTCATTATTTCTGACCTTAATACAGTTTTAAGAGAAGAAGTAACACTTGAAAAATTGAAAAATATATTCCTTTTTTTGAATATATTTTTTTCCTCTGTTACAGAGCATTGTTAGGGACATGGGGCTGGCAGTGGGCATCAGTGGGAGCAGGAACCACTCCAGCTGAGTATCTGCCACAGCTGTGAATGCTGCAGAAGGGCATTGTGTAGCTCTTGTTTCCTTCAAGAGTAGAGTCCCTGTTCTGTGTGAATTATGAGCACAGTTGTCAGTGCTCCAAGCACCAGCAAAGGAAGCTGCTGATAAATTAGGTGCAGTAGCAGCAGCTGCAAAATTGCTGTCCTGCCGGCTGGGGAAAGGCAAAGTCATCAGAGAATTAAGATGAACTGCTAAGCATATTTTGCACTCAGAAGGCAGTTCCATAGGAATTAAAAGGAAAACAATGCCATATGAAAGATTTTCTAACTTCTGCTGGCTCTACAGCCGTTGTTCTTCAGGCCTAATATTCCTTCATGCAATGAACTGCCCCCACACAGCTTCTTCAAATAGGATCAAAAGGGTCAGCTGGAAAAATCCATAAAGAGGTGAAACAATTCAAAGAAGAATGCAAAGGCACTGAGCAATGGCTACTTGGTAATCAAGGTCAAATCATGCCTTAATAGCTAAGAGTACACCAGGAATTCAGACATCTTAAATCAGACCCTAAGGATCATGACTGGGTAGAGGACAAGAGTCCACATCTTTTTAAAATCCTGTCTTGTGCATGGAAAAGTGACTGCGTGCCACCATCAGAGAATAAGAAAATGCTATCTTCCTCTTTCAAAGCTTTTTTTGCTCACATGATACTGAGACTTCACACTAGCCAGGCTATAAAAAAAAATAATCAACCACTACCAAAGTGGTAGTAACCACGTGAGCTGTGCTGTGTTTGGCACATTGGAGTGCCACTGGGACTTGGTAATCTTGTTGATTTAGAAAAAGATTATATTAACAATATCAGCCTCTCATTTGTTTTTCAAACTTGTGCTTCAGTGTGACTTGTCCTTAGTTGTTTGGTCACATGTTCCTCCAGGTCAGGACTTGTGACTGCTGTAGTACTGTTTACACGTCTTGCAGCGTATCATTTCAGTTATACATTAAGTGGAGCAAATCTTTAGTGATTTGCTTTGCAGATAGCTTCCTTTGCCCAAGCGGAGTGAAAGCTATTAAAATCTTGCCTTACAGCCAGCAGCAGAAATAGAGCTGCCTTCTGTCTTTCATGCCTGCTGGTATCCAATGCTTTCTGTTGCAGTAAAAATTCAATTTAAAATTACCTGTAATGTGACCAGCTACACAGCTGAACTTTGAAATAATAAAACTTTGCATTAAATGCATTTTTTTAATATAGGTCTGATACCCTGCCATCTTCAGAAATGGCCCAAAGAACCTGGCAGAAGTTTATTTTGCTGAGCAGCTGACTTCTACCTTGTCAACATAGAGTAAGTAGACTTAAGTAGAGCTTTAAGACTAATTCTCTATGCATTTATCACTCAAGGTCATGAGAGAGACTTGAACTCTCAGGCTCTGAAATCAAAAGGTGGTGCTCTTGTAAACCAGCTCTTTTGAGGAGCCCAACCACAGCCTCTGTGTCAGGTAGGATATGATTTTCTGCCATGAGCTATGGTGGTGTCTGCAGGGCTGCAGCAGAGCTCTAGGCTTAGTCTCGACCTTTTTCCCTCAGGTCTAAAACCTGGGCTACCAGAAGTGTGGCCCATTGTTCAGGTGTGCGTGTTTGTTTCCCCTCAGATAAGTCCTGCTCTCTTGCGTTGGCAGTGCTGTCCTCCCTCAGCACAGGGAAAGGCAGCCCAGCTGCAGCCCAGTGGGTGGCAGCTGCCAGGGACATGTGAGCAGAGCAATGATTTACTCCTTTAACTTGAGAGATCCAGGCTCTTTCACCATCTCAGTCTGCTCTGGGATTGTGAAACCTCTTAGCACACTGCAAAATTCCTCAGCTATAGTAATTCCTCTTTCCCAAAGGTGTAATAAGCTGGCCCCTCAGCCTGTGGTTCAGTATAGCTTCCATGAGGCCACAGGGCTGAGTATGTGGCTGAGTCATTTCTCTTTCACAAGACTGCCTGTGCCATGGTACAAATCGGTGTTATTCCCAAGGGCTGGTCTCGCTGAAGTTAAATACGTGCCTTCCTTTATCAAACTGCTTTCTGCAATTTCTGCACGTTTCACAAGAGGGTTGATACTGGTGAGTTAAATTTACAACCAGAGACCTCAGCCCCTTTAGAAAGCCAAAGAGGAATTGGAAGGAATTGTGTATATTTCAAAAATGAATTCTTAGGTGTTCTGACATGCAAGTGTAACCAGTGGTAATGTGAATGACTTTTTTAAAATAAACTCTTTGCAGCTGAAAAATATGATCACTCCAACAAAACAAAAAGCTTAACCTGCAGAAATGAAGTGCCTGCAGCCAGCAGTTTGGCTGCTAATAAACTCCCTCAGCTAACAGCCTGTATGTGTGCTCTCTTAGTATGTGAAAAATGTGCTCGGTGCCACAGTGATGTCATGAGCCCGAGCCGATAGGTGCTTATGGCTTCCAGCTGGGCTGCTGAGTGCTGGGAGGCACCGCAAGCCGAGCAGACCCCAGGTTTGGTGGAAGCAGCATCCAAGATCTACCTCATTTCTAGTGCCTCCTGACCCAAATCCCTTATTAGTCAGGAAAATGTTGACCTCGTCCGCTATAGCTCAAGCACAGCCACTTTCTGGTCATTTTTCTGAGCTGATTGCTGCAGTTGGCTTAGTTTGGGTAGCTTTTCTGCAGGGACTCAGATAATAGTTGGTGTTCAGTACTGCAATTGAAATCTGTGTTATTGAGAAAGGTCTGATGTGAGACTGGATAGGAGATAGTGGCCAAATTTAGGAAGAATTCTTGTTCTGATGAGAGGAGAAACCCCAGGGACACAAAATCTTTCTTTGTTAACTCTGGCTATAGTATTTTCTAACTTACGTTCATCTTGGCATATGTAAAAGTAGACGGCCAGCTTTCCCAGGCAGGTACCTGCCCATGATTGTAAAGTTTCTGATGTGCTATTTGCAGGCCACAAAAAGATTAGTTACCTCTTTCCCTTACTGTACTGTCTCAAAAGGGAAATTGCTGAGACCAGATCTTTCAGGAATGTAAACGACTGCCTTTGTCCATGCAACAAATGAAGAAACAGAGATAAATCTCACCCATGAGGGACTCCTTTGGAGACTACTCATGTCCAGCCCTATCACTTTGGTTCAGGTATTCCAAGCCAACACTGTTTTCATACCTGAATTAGGAAATTGGGTATTTAACCAATGAATATGATACATGTATTTTCAACAAATCACATATGTGTTAGAGGTTCATCTACAGTGCAAGGTTCGGAGGTTACTGGAGTGCTTCTTCCTGGTCTGGAGACTGAACTGGAAAGAAGAAGACCAACAGTAAACCCGTTTTCCAGGCTGGATGTTGTGAGGAGGGCAGTGTGCTCTCTGACCTGCCTGCGAGCAGGGCGTGCAGATGAGCAGACCTTTGCATGTGTTTGCATGCACAAGTTTTCAAGAGTTCTGGCTCTTCTTTTGTGGAGACTGCTCTTTGCTCATCTTTTTTCACTTCAGAAAGAATAATTCCTGGTGTTTGCGGGTTTTCTTCTTTTGAGGTAGGTAATATACAGACTATGGTGGCACATCCAGGCTGCAGTTTCAGAAGAATAATTTGAATTTAATGTTGGTGAAAATCTGATGTTCCAACTTTGAGTCAATGCATCATGTGTCAGGTTTTCAGCAGCATTAAGTTGCCAATACCTATAATAAAATCCTTATCCATCTGGCTATCCTTAGCCATAAAAACAACAGAAAAATTTCAGCAACCATCCAACCCTAAACCTGTTTTTTTACTGAACCAATCTGGATGTGTCATATGCCATTTAAAAGCTCATATCAATACCAGAGTTATAATCAGTGCTTTTATTTGAATATTTTGCCATTTAGATTACTAATTTTCTCTCAAAATTTGCCTTTTGTAAAAGAGCATCAATTATGATTTTTTTTCCCAAATTGCATGGATAATTGATGTTTAAGATGTTTGTAAACAAGAAAAGCTTGTATGTAACTCATAAGAAGAAGATTTTACATACACACAGCAGTTATTCTCCTTGAGGATCAGAATTTCTAGGTTGTCAACTCTTGATTTTTTGCCTTCCTCCTGTGTTTTGCCCAGCAGTCAAATCTGATTGTCTTTTAATGCTGCTACAGTAGGGATTTTTCATGACATTGAAGAAAGAAATTAAAATAAAATTAAGGTTTCAGAAGGCAGCATTTAAAGGTAAGATGTGAGGGAATGAGAAAACCTGTTTTTCCCTGTTGGGTTTTATAGCTGTTTGCTGGACAGCAGAGGAATGTTGTGGCTCAAGACCTGTATGTTCATTTCCAAATTCTGAAACAAAGTGTGAGACAGGACTGATTATAGAATTCTTCAGCTGTCACGTCTACCTCTTCAACTTCTGCCTTTGTCCCCTCCTGCCTTGCAGCCTTTTCCCCTATCCTTTGCTCCTGCTTTTGGTTTTGGACTTTCCTACATTCATCTTTTTCCACCATGGCCACCACTTTGCATTATTTTCATACCTTCTCCTCTTTAGACCTGTTCTGTCTTTTGCCTGTTCAAAGGACATGGAGCACATGCAGTATTGGGCATATTCACAGAACTTGAGTGACAAATTTTTATAGATTGTTTCTGAGAATGATAAACTGCTTGTCTGAAGCTGTAGGGCTTGGTCAGGTGGAAACTCCAAAAGCACAACCTCCTCACGATGGCGCACTTGGGGAATTTCAGATGGTGTTTATGGAGTTACTAGATGTGCCAGCTAACAAAACCCATTCCTTTTACTTTTTTTTTTTTTTTAATAATATAGGAAAAGAAATGTACTTTAACGTTCTCCAAATTCTGAGATAAAGGTGAACCATTACAACTGAATCTTTTAAAAATGAGACTACCCATGTGCCGTGAAATTTAATCAAAAAGTTTTGTTGGAAAGTATATAAATCATCAAAAAATAGTTCCTTAAAATGTATTCATAATTAGAGGTGCTGCTGAGTAGTAATACTTGACTCCCAGACACCTGACTTCTTTGAAATATCACACAGGACAAAAAAAAAGAAAAAAATGAGTATCATAGGCAGTACTGTATTTCTCCCCATCTACTGGAACTGATGAATATTCATCTTTTTGCTTGGACAACATTTAAAAAAGACAAAAATTTAGCCAATAAAATCAGCAAAATTCTTCTCCTTCATTAACTGAGTGCCCAAGAGACAAATGGACAGAAAGCTAAGTTCCTCTATTCAGGAGGAGATTGCAGATAAAATGATGCAATAAATTTACCCCTGGGTTAAAAGTTAATTTTCTTCTGTCAAAAGAGTCACCTTTCAAATATGTTCAAAGCTTTACAGGATGCAGGCTAAAATGATAGGGAATAACACTTTAGAACGATGGATGAGATAATGCAGAAGTGGTGTATATCTGTGTTGGTGTTCTTCACACTGTCACTGGAAACAGACTGCTGTGACTGCAGTCATTCAAATGAAAAGGAGAAACTCCCTGAAATGGTAGCTTGTCTTTAAGTATTTAAAGTTTAGTATGAACTACCTGGCTTCTAAATAAATGCCATGGAGTATTGTGCACAATTAGGTAAACTGCTAAAATTCATAATTACTGGTTTTTCCAATAATATTGTTTTTCCTGAGGAGACTCTTGACAGTGCACTTCCCATATGTTACCCACTTTATGGAACTGTATGTCTTATTTCAGATGTGCCTCATTTTAAATAGTCAGTACTGCATAGTTTTAATTTACAGCTAAATGTTTCAGCATCTGATAAGGTAGGCAAACACTGTCTCATTTTTGTAGCTAAGGCAGCTAGGGAATAGACAAGTCAAAGGTTTGTGATATGATATATTGGTATTTAGGCAAATGACTAGCAGTCTCCTCAAAACTCAAAGCATGACCTTTTGTGAAATGGCATTGTTTTATTGAACAAATGTGTTTTTAATGTATTCTGTTATAGCTGCTTGCTGTTGTGATTATACGAAATTGAACTGCCTTTTGCAACAGTAAAAACTACAGTGGGAACAAAGGGATTGAGCTGTTCTTGGCTCTTTATTCTCTTCTGCAAATCTGCAAACGCATTTTTTGTAGCCTGTGCAAATCAGTTGCTGCAAATATTAAATCTCAACTTCCATGGTTTTGCTATGGGGTATCCCATAAGTCATGAATTAGTGACTTGAGAAATGAAAGAAACTTGAGCTGCAATTTTCTTTTTTAAAGTAAAAACATTTAGTCAAGCCTTGCAATTTTAACTCAAATGTTAAACCAGCAAGTGGCTGAGAACAGGTTATGTGAGTTCCTTGTGAAACCCCTTTATGCAAGAGACAACATCCTCTTTCGCTCAGCTGAGGGCTGAGAAAACAGCAGGTTAAATTTCTGCTTGTACCAAAGCTCCAATTCATGGTGGTCCTGCAGCAAGTCCAGCATCAGCAATTGTAATTCCTGGCATTTCTAACTTGGAGGCGGGGAGTGAGAAGGGTAGATGAAATCTGTTTACTTCAGAGAAAAATGGAAGGTATGTTCATTGCTGAGAATGTATCATTAAAGGGCACAGAGAAGAAAATCATTTTGGTAGTTCATTGCTTAAAACACAAATATATTCTAAGTCTTGTACATAAGGAAAACCTTCAAGATTTGAATGAGTGTGCAGCTGATAGTATGGAGGTAGAAAAACTAAATTCCGTTGGTACAACACTGTGTATAGCGAGACATGACAGCTAGGAGCTTGAACTGCCACCTTTGCCTCTGAATGTGTCCATGTTTTGAACCATTTGGCTGCTGCTCTCTTCAGTAAATACAGCTCAGTACATAGACAAAGCTCAGTAGAATACCACCCTAGCCTTATCACTAACAATGCTTACATCTATGGAGAAAGAAGCTGCTGAGAAAGTACATGACCTCTTCATTACAAAGAACTGTGAGATGTTAACTATTGAGGAATTTGTTAGTTCTTTTTGTCTTAAAGGAAAATACCAGGAAAAAACACATTAACCTTGGGAAGAGAAAGACGGTCATTAATAACTTCTGGATTAAAAAATGGAGATAGTCTATTCTATTAATACACGTGGAAGGAAACAGAAGGCCAGACAGACCCAGGAGGGGCTCCCCAAGGCATTTGTGATTTGAGATACACTTAGGACATGCTTGGGTTGGTGGTTCGTGGGTCTGTTTATGAGGATGTGTCTTCAAAACATGTCTGGCTTTGACAGATCCTTTCTCCCTCCTTTCCAGAATAACTTACAGCCCATCCAGGGAAGTATCTCCATGGTATGCAATCATAACTGACCTCTGCATAGGGAGGCAACTGCCAGCCTTTCCTGCAGCAACCTCATGACGACTGGATACACTTTGGTCATTCTGTGTGTCTGATTTGTGGTGGATCTGAACCTGAGCTTCTCATTTTGTTGCCTTCTTATGCTCTCTTTTGTTGTCTTCTTAAGTTTGTGTCTACATTAAACACTAAGAAGTAATGAAGGATGGTCTTGTGGTTAAATGTATTCAAGTGGCAATCTGGAACACAGAACTATTTCTGTCTCCACGACATCAGTGGCCAAGGACAAAAAAATTAAGTTCTCTGTGTCTCAGGGTTTTCCCATTTACAAGATGAGGATGAAAGCCCTCTCTGGGTGACTGAATGGCTTTGATTCCTAACAGAAAGATTTAGAGAAAATAAAAAAGTGCTTCCAATTTGATAGTAAAAATAGATAGCACATAATTATTCTGTCACTGGCTCTTCTCTGCTCTGTCAGAGCAGTTCTGGTTCTCAGTGAGAGAGAGGATGCCCTGCATCTCACACAGGATGCACAGAGTCTAATGAGTCAATCTCCATCTTTTTCTGACTACTGCAGTGAGCTTTACAGTGTTAACAATGAATAGCAGAGAAATGGTCTACTTGTTCATTCTGATTTCACTTGCTGTAATGGGAAGTAATTCCCCTGAAGTCATTTGGATTGCAGTGGTATAAGGGCTGTATCAATATCTGTGCCCTTGGGCTGATGAGAAAAATAATGTATTACCATACCATAGCAAACATATATACAAAAGACCTCAGAGTAGGGAAATGTTCTGTAAATGAGATAAAAGCAACATATTTAGCAGATGAGCATATAAGAAGTAGGAGCCTGAGAAAGGCTTGCTGTTTGGCTAGTATGCAGAAATCTCCCGTGTTTTGCCTTGCAGTTTCATCACAGAGTTTCAGCTCTACTACAGTCAAGCTTCCTTCACCAGCCATTGTCTACTGGCCAAAAAGGTTCAGAATAAAACAAAAGTGTTTAATCCTCATAAAAGATGGATACATAAGAAAGGTGGTTGAAAAAGAACAGCAGTTGTCTTTCTGGCTACTCCAGCTTCATGCTTAGTGTTGGAAAGCTGAACAAAAGTGGAGGAAAAAGATGAAGGAGGCTGAGGAATCGAGGGGACAAAACCTCTTGCTGCAGTAGAGGGTGACCTCCTTGTATGGCAGACTCAGAACATGAGGCGCAGCCATGGCCTGTGACATTCCCCTCCCTGCAGCCACAGCCCTGCATGGTGATGTCCCATCGTGCATCCCCTCGCTCCAAAGGCAGGAGGTCATTGAGCAATGAGTAGGGAACCAAAAAAGGAGGCTTTATGGAAGGTAAGAAATCAAAGAGGAGTTCGTCAATATGGGAGTACAAAATAAGAATGAGATGGGGAAAACGGCATTGATTTCTCTTCAAGAAAGTGATATGGTCCGTTACTCCTTAAAAAGAAAAAAGGCATTTGTTCTGGCCTTGTGGCAGTGGGGGTGCAGTTTTTCAGGGAAAGGGGGGTGGGTGGGAAAGGGTGCAGAAGCCACAGGTCTCTGGGGGCGGCCAGGACCATGCTTGTTTCAGGCAAAAGATGAAGGACAGGGAGGGCAGCAGGGCAGAGACCAGTAAGGACATCATGAAGAAATGTGCATGGCAGGTGCAGGACAACCAGGGGATCAGGTCCAGACAGCATGGGTCTGTGAAAAGCACGTCCTAATTGACCAGTCTGCTCTCCTTTTATATCAAGGTGACCTGCTTGGTGGATGAGGGAAAGGCTGTGGAGGTAGTCTGCTTGCACTTTAGTAAATCCCTTGACACAGTTTCCACAGCATTCTGGAGAAACTGGCTGTTCATGGTTTGGACAGGTGTACTCTTTGCTGGATAAGAAACTGGCTGGATGGTGGGGCCCAGAGAGTGGTGGTGAATAGAGTTACATCCAGGTGGTGGCCAGTCACAAGTGAGGTTCCCTGGAGCCCAGTATTGGGGTCAGTCCTGTTTAATACCTTAATACCTGGACAAGGGGTTCAAGTGCCCCCTCATTCAGTTCACAGATAACACCAAATTGGGTGGGAGTGTTGATCTGCTGGAGGGCAGCAGGGCTCTGCAGAGGGATCTGGACAGGCTGCATTGATGGACTGAGGCCAATTGTATGAGGTACAGCAAGGTGAAGTGTCAGGTTCTGCCCCTAGGTCGCAACAACCCCATGCAGTGCTACAGACTGGGGGCAGAGTGGCTGGAAAGCTGCCTGATGGAAAAGGACCTGAGGGTGCTGGTCGACAGCAGCAGAACGTGATCCAGCAGTGTGCCCAGGTGGCCAAGAAGGCCAATGGATCCTGGTCTGCATCATAAACAGTGTGTCCAGCAGGACCAGGGCAGGGATCGTCCCTCTGTACTCGGCACTGGTGAGGCTGCACCTCAAAACCTGTGTTCAGTTTTGGGCCCTTCACTACAGGTAAAACATTGAGGTGCAGGAGTGTGTCCAGAGAAGGGCAATGAAAAGAGGTTGTATCGAGGTAGGGGTTGGTCTCTTCTCCCAGGTAACAAGGGATAGAACCAAATTAAATTGCCTCAGCTTGCACCAGGTGAGGTTTAGAGTGAGTATTAGAAAACATTTCTTCACAGGAAAGACTGTGAAGCACTGGAACAGGCTGCCCGGGGAAATGATTGAGTCACTGAGGTATTTAAAAGATGTGTGGGGACATGGGGACATGGTTTAGTGCTGGATGTGGCAGGGCTGGGTTAATGTACTTGATCATCTTAAAGGTCTTTTCCAACCTAAATTATCTTATGATTCTTTTGTGCTATCACTGCTTCAGTGAATAGGGTGTGCTTTGGTTCTGAAGGGGTGGGAGGCTTGAGAGAGAGAAAGAAAGGAAGGCAGAGTTCACACCTCCCTTTTTTTGCAGCTGTTTGGTCTTTTCTCATCTACAATAGAGGATTTGGTACATTCTACACACAACTCACCTGATTAGCTAAAGGAGATTATATTAATGCAACTTTAAGTGTAAGAAGTCTTAAATCAGCTGATTTCACAGAATCATATTAACTGCAGTGCTTTTTTTTTTTTCTTTAAGTGACTACAAGCATGTACTTGGAGAAGATTGCAGCAATTTTACTGCAGTAGCTAAAACTTTTGTGAGCTATGTGAAAGAAAACTCGATTTGCTGGTTTCACACCTTAGTCAGAAAAATTCCTTTTCACTTCTTAAGTTAAGTCCAGAGAGATCCACCTGGTAAATTATAGTAAGGAGCAGGTTTTATTCTGAATGGTGGCCATGGGAGGAACGGACAGCTTGCTCCAGGGAGTTGAGGTTGGAAGTTCCTCATTGGAAAACTACCAGGAAAAGTACTAGTTCTGGGCTGGGAAAGGGTGACTGGGAGACGGGGGAAACATTTTTAAGGTATGCAGGAATAAGGGAAGCAAGCCCAGGGAAGTGGTTGAGCTGGAGGATGGTCTTGCTGATGGATGCCTAAATAGTTACATCACCAGTCTAAAATATCTCAGTTACTAAAAACTGCCTACAACTTAGTTATTTGCTTTTTCCAACAAGGAAAATATTATGTCTTGTGGGAAGTCATGAGGATGACATACCCAAGAACATTGCATATTTAATCACTAATCATATAAAGTAAACATCTTCTAAATATTTCCAGCAACATCTGTCCTAGTTTAACTACTGGTTTATGTTACATTCCTCTATGGAATAATATCCCAGAAAGCAGAGTGTATGTCACTGCCATCCATTATAAGAGTTAAACTTGTGGGATTTTCCTGTCTGTTGAAGCTGAGTGTCCTTCAATCTTTGAGAAACACTTTCTTCTCATTTTCCACTATTGCATAATCCTGATTGTCACAAAATTTCAATGCTTGCCTATGATCTTGTATATTTAATATTTGTCTTGCATAAAAAGAAAGCACAGTGAGATAAGGATTTCACTCATACTGGAGGGGAGAAGTCAGGGGAAAAAAAAATAAAGCTGCATGAGTTTAACAAGAATGCAAGCTTAATTTTCTGGGGGAAAAAAATCCAAACCCAAAATCAACCAAACTAAAAAAATCCATCCAGTCATCTTTGTGCCAGTAGAAGAGATTAACCTCTTACTCCACAAGGAGGGGGAAAAATAATCAATAAATCACTTAAAACTGAAAAGAACAAGCAATAGCAAAGAACTCCCCCTATAGCTGAAGCCCCTGAGACAAAGTACATTCATCCTGTACTAGGATATACAGAATATATGTGCTATAATAGGAAGTAATGTATTAAGCAGGTATATTTCATTTTTACTGACAGGCACTGCCTACTTGGTAGATTTACCATCTTTGCCAAAAGAGTAACTTTTTTTACAGCAAAATTTACAGTGCATCCCACTTCTAAGCAAAAGTGTGGGTATATCTCACAGCTGAAATAATTTATTTGTGTGTGTCTGGAAAACAACAAAACAACCTTTCTGCTGGTGAAAAGACAACTTTTTTTAGAATAAGAAAACCAAGGAAAAAAGTCCAGAGTTACCAAACTAGTAGAATTCTAGCAACTTTAAGTTCTGGGTGTGAAATCTGATTTTGAATTACACAGAAAAGTCTTTTGAGGCTGTGAAGTAGCGACATATATTGGTCCTTGAACTATCTCTGAAAATGTCAAAATTTTCACTCCCAAGAAAAAGCAACCCAAAGAAATGCAAACACCTGATAGTTTTTTCCATGCTACAAAGAATCTGAAGGGTCAAGTACCAGTTTTCCCTGGGATGTTTACCCATCTTGTGCAGAAGGAGAAACATTGTGAGGGAGAGGGAAACCCCTGAATTTCATAATAAGGCAGATGTTCCATCATAAGATGAGAACAGTGTGCTTTACTGAGTTGTTGTCAGCTCAGTCACTTCTGTGGCAGCAGATCTCCTTGTCCATGCAAGTGGTAAATCCTCCCACTATTGATCTATGAATTGGAAAAGAGTTTTTCAGCATTTCAGAGCATCAGTGAGTATTTTGACTCACTCACTCAAGCAAGAGAGCAACAAGGAGAGAGAGGACAGCTGCACAGGGCCAGGTTTCCCTCTGTAGATTTTTACCCCTGGATGAGGTCAACTTGCTTGCTGATGCTCCTGTGTTGACTGTCTGTACTATCAACATAAATCCCTTCACTTCTTGTTGACATTGAAACCAGTAACCTTGCATTGGACTGCCAATATCCCAATTTCTCTTCTCTGTAGAGGGTGTTGGACTCTGCTTTTGGAAACAGGAGAGAGGCAAAAGGTAATGGGGAATGGGACTGAAACAGCAAATACAACTAGGCTTTTTTTTTCTTTTTTTTTTCTTTTTTTTTTTTTAATTAAACATTAGATGTGGACCCTGAAAATCAGAGATAGCAAGACTGACCTAAAGATATAGAATTAGTTTCCATAGCAATGAGACCTGTGAGTTCTCAAAATAGCTGAGTCCCTATTAGGCTAGAAGCAGATAAAAGTAATTTGCTTACATAGGGGCATGCCAGATCTCACCCAGCAAAGAGTTTGATTTTAAGCACATGAAGATAATGAGTCTCCATATGTACCTGAGTCTTTTATTTGCCTGCAAAAGAAATATGCTTGTCAAAAAGTGCCCTCATGTCTCTAGCTGGCTCTGTTTCAACCGTGCTCCCCCTGCCTGGGACCTTTGCCTGTGCTTTCTGCTGTTGAGCTATCTTCAACACAGACTTTGGGTTTTGCCATGGGACAGATCAGTTGTCCTTCACTGAGAACAAGAGGAGCACTAAGCCCTGCTCCTTTCTCCAGCCTCCCCTCTAGCTTGGGTGGGGGTCAGCTGGGACTCCCCACCTCGTGGCGTGGGTGAGATTTCAGATATGCTTGCAAAGAATGTGCTCTGAAAATAGGTACACTTATTAGGTAGGTACTTGCAGGAAATATGCTCGTCCCTTCCTTCTGTCTCTTCAGCAAGGTCTAGGTGGAGTTACAAAGACGTGACTGATCATGCACTGCATTTCCTAACCACACAGCCTGCAGCATTCCGACAGCGATGGTGTGAAGGGAATGAGTAGTCTGCCACTACGCCATGCAGAGCACACTATTGTACTAGTGCACCAGGGAGGTGTGTCTGGCCAATCTGTTGCTGTCCCCAGCAAACACCATGCTGATGTTAATTAACCTAATGTAAGATGGATTTAGCTCGTTTGGAATAACACTGCAAGTGCAGGACTGTGAATTCAGGGTGCTTCTGTGCCCCTTTTCAGCTGTTGTAAAAAGGCATAGAAAGCCACCAATGAGCATGCGTGAGTTGAGTATTTTTGTAACCAGTGGCACTACATCACCAGCTTGTAAACTGATGTCTGAGGACACCATGTTCTTTTAGAAAAATCTGAAATATGTTCTTTGTACTCATGAATTACACCAAAGTCATTTAGCTTAGACATATTAGCACTGTTTCCAAGACTGGAAAGAATCAGGAGTGAAAGGTATGGCAGGAAAAGTAAAAAATGATGAAAAATAATCTCCCGAGTATTTCAGGCAGTTTCTTAAAAAAAAACAACCACCACCACCAAAACCAAAAAAAAAACAAAAACACAAACAAACTAACAAAAAAACCCAAAGACCCACACCCCAAGTGTTAATGACTCAGCATATTAGGAAGACCTAATTTAATTTTCTAATAGTGCAACCTTTAGTGAGACACTCCATTAGCTAATGGAATGCATTTAATTTATTTGTTTCCAACTTGGGTGACTTTGTTTTCCTATCCACCTTCCTGTGGTGAAGAGCAAATAAACCATTCCCCAACAGCAAATTGCTGCTTCTTTGTTCATCCATCAATTTAAACTAGGATTACTTTCCAAGCACTTAATAAAGTGCATGTTTTATTAATATTTTATAAAAATGACAGAACTGCAATGCTGTTTGGTGATGCTGGCTGCCTTCCAGTGATGGGCTGAAGACACCACAGGATCGCAGATTTTGTGGAAACGATTTTTATATTGTAGCTTGTCACCAGGCTACAAGAGTCTCAACAACACACTACTGTAATAACCAAAATAAGCTGATAATGACTTCCTACTCCCAGCACATGAGGAAGCATACCCGTGCCATAGTTTAGAGAGTGATTATAGCTTTTGAAGACCAGCTGGCCCATCTGTTCCTGGTCCTGCTGCTAGTACAAGCAAGGTGGTTCAGCCTGCAGGGGCTGCTTAGGCTTTTGCATGAGTCTGTCTATTGCATCCAGTTGAGTCCCTGATGCCTGTGGCACCACTGCTGCTGCTCCAGGGTGTACAAACAGGCAACAGGGGAAAAAAGAAACTGCTTCTTATGCTGTGAGAGCTCCTTGTACTGTGGATCACTATGAAGGAAGTAGTGTCTTGAGGGCAGCAGCTCCTGTTCACAGCATACAGAGGTGAGAGCAAAAGGGAGGGAGGAAGAGGCTGAGCAGAGCTGTGTCTGTCTGCATGGTCTTGCCCTCTCCCACAGCACATCTGAGGCAATGCAGAGATGTAGTTACATCTGCTGAGCAAGAACTGGACAGCTTTCCACAGTCCTGGGAGCAGGTGGGCATGTTTGGAGACTTGCTGTGATTGTGGAGCCACTTCAGTCATCATGTGCTGCTTTCCAGGCAACTTCTAGGGAATTTGGGCATTTCTCATTTTTCAGCTAAGCTCATTGCCCTTGCATGCAATAATATACTGTATTTTCCAGTGGTTATTTTTGTGGAAAGATGAGAGGATGCAATGAAACTCCTTGGGCAGTCCTTCTCCATAAATGCCCTTAGTTCTTTCCACAGCTCTGTGTTTTACCTAGATTATGAATGGCTCAGCAGTCAAAGCTCCTGGCTGTGGTGAACCTCTTACATTGGTATATTGCTGGCATGGTGTAAGTTCTTTTCACATGCATGGTTTGGTGGAAGATCTCTGTCAGTCTCATAAGGGCTTTTTCTACTGTCACACTCCAATTTCTGTAATGCATTCTATCTGCAGATGATTATGGCTTTATAAACCTGAGATTTCTTTCAAGACACATTAAACAAAATAGCTGGAAAAATTAATTGTCACTAAAAAAGGAAACGGGGTTCTGTGGAACAGGGCTCTCTCTTCAAAAGGGATTAAATATTCCCTAGAGAGCTCTTCTAGATGCTTGAAATGTATTGTAGTTTAGCTCTGGAATACCTCTATGGATCTATGACAAAATATCAGCTAAATACCCTATTCCCAATGGTTTGCTGCAGCAGTGGGTGCCAGCGGTAGGCTTTCATTAGATTTGTTGAAGTTCAAAGTCAAGTATGCCAATAATTTGCCTGTTCCAGGAATTCTCAGAGAAGCTCCTCATAGGGCACTGATTAAAGCAAATTTAAAAAGAAGTAATGAGTGGTTACCATGGCCTTTGTTGCCAACATGTTGCCTGTTGAATCAGTACTCTCTGCTAAAGAGAAACAGAAACATGGCCCAATGTTAACCTTAAGACAGATATGACACTCTCATACCAGTACTGGGAAGGAAGACTAGGTCCTTTTCCGCCTGAAAGATTTTGGTGGAGGTATGACAATAAAACTGGAGAACGTGGACAATACCATCACTACTTGCTTCCACATTGTGCAAGGGTTGCAGAGATAGTGGGCTTGCCAGTGGATTGACTCCTTTAAAATTTTGAAAAAAGGTAATATAGAGTCACTTGAAGAGTTTTTAAGCAGAGGAAGAGTAGTTGTAAAGGTACAGGATTATTCAAATTGCATCTAAAGGTCACAAATGGAAAACAGAAACAAGATAAGACCCAAAGTCCATGACAGACTGTACCCCTGAGCTCATGGGACACAAATACAGCCAGAGGAGCAAATATCACTGTAAATAAATCAAGGTTCAATCTTCAGCAACAAGCTATTTTTTAAACTTAACTTGCTTGAATGAGATAACCATGTGTATTACATTTGTCTTGGGGAGTGAAGCAGCAGCATTCCAGGTCTTTATTTGAATTCCTGCTATGCTTATCTGCAGGCAGGGCTTGGGCCATACGGTGAAACAATTGGTGCAAATAGCTGAATGACATCTCCTCTGAGGCTCAACAGAACAGGGTGGCTTAATTGTCCTCCCTGAGTTCTCAGCTTCTTCATCTTACTTGCTCAGTGTAGTTGCTCAGGTCCTGTGCAATCAAAGAGCATATCAGATATAGATTAGGGAGTGACAACTGCTTAGGCAATTCCTTTTTACTTGGCCCACAGAACTCAAGTAGCTCATGAGCTGTACTTCGACCAGTAGCTGAACCATGTCCTCCAGTTTATCTCCTCATTCACAGCTGTTCTTCCCTTGATCTCATACTCTCTTTTTCTCTACGTTTTCCTTAGGACTGTACTGAAACAATTGTGTATGTCTGGTGGGCTGTTTCAACTGCTAAAGAATTTAGACATGAACTTGAAAAACTAAGCATCCCTGTTCCCAGCTAGTCTAAAACAAGATCCCATTTTACATGTGGGTCAGTGCACTACTAGCAAGTCTGAACATTGGGGGAAAGACTGCTTTGAGGGAAAATTGGATTTCCCTCCTGCAGGTGTCCTAGCCCTGTTAGAAACATTATGACGAGACAGCTGGGTAGACATTGGTGCTTGGATTCAGGCACACAGGTGAAGATGCTCACTCAGATGGAGAGGGACTTGACAGCACTCCTGTGGCTCACACATCAACCCACAGCACAAAAGGGGACACAGACCCTTCTTCCTGCCCTGGGTGCTGAAGGCTGAGTCCCCCACAGAAGCTTCCTGAGCAGTTTCAGCTGATATCCTTGGGGACAGCAAGGCAGCCTGAATCAGATCTTTCATCACAGCAGTCAGTAGGAGTTACCTTTTTTTTTGTTTTGGCTTGGGTTTTGTTTGTTTGTTTTGCTTTGCTGTTTGATTTTGGGTTTTGTTTTGGTGTTTTGTTTTTGGTTTTTTTTCCCTCCCTGATAAGGCATCTTGAGAGATAAGGAGAGCATATAGCAGCTCTGTTTCTCAGACATGTCAGAGGAAATAAACCAAAGTTTTTCTGTGGTTTTCTCTGGCAGACATGAGCAACTCACTGTACAAACTCTAGTAAAAGGAACAGCAGTAAATTAGTGTTGAAATTTTAATTGGGTTTGATTCCACTGTACTGTCTGCACAAAAGGGAGATAATTCCTGATTTGGGGAGGTTTAAGCTCCCAGGTTACTTCTGCCTACTCAGCTGAAAATACAGTTCCAGTGATCTTATCTACTCCCTTTGTACCAGCTGTGTGTGTTCAGTCTCAAGTTCACAGAGTCAAGTGCCTCAAATAATTTGAATCCATATTGCCTTTAGGGTCAAAAGCTCAAGTCCCTGATACCACCTATCCTGTGCTTGCTTTTCCTTGTCCAGACAGGCAGCCTATTTCTAGAAAGTGTAAGCAACACCAAGGTCTGGGGGATTTGAGGCAAGCATGAGGTCAAAGCTGACATGATGGAGCAATTAGATAATCAGCTTCTGAAATCAGTGCCTATTAAGCATATGCAGCCCAGACAGCATGGTGATTGGCACGTAGCAGTGTTGATGCTGTCTATTAGCTGAAGCAACAGCTCCTTGTTCCAAATACGGTGGTATTTGGGAAGAGCAGGTGATCTGCCTTCAGCCTCTGCCCCCACCATGGCCATTAGGTGTGGCAGGGCAGGCGAGGTTGTCCACTGGGTTGGATTTGGACCATGAGTCACAGTGCAGAGCTTTCCGTGTCAGGACAGGACCTATCACCACATTTAGATTGCTATCATTTGATAAAAACTTAATCAAATCGGTATTTTAAGGAGTTTTGTTTGTATGGCCCTAGCTGTCATGGAAACAAGCTCAATTGAAAAAGAATAAACTAGAGTAAAAGCCAGAAAAAAGAGACAAAACAACTGTTTTGATCAGTAACTTAGGGAATGATGGTCCTTGATTCTAGTGTGGGGTTTTTCAGGGCTAAGGTTGGGGAAGGCAACTGTAATTACACACAGCAAATAAACTCCACACACGTTGCTGACCAGCAGACCTGATCAGACCTGCACTGTGCAACCTTAAGTCCAGGCCTAAATACACTCAGACAAGAGATACAAACTTTGTGTAGGAGTCCATTCTTATATTATAATTAAAATGAAGTATGACTTCTGCTACTATCTATCATTTTCCTTGCTCTCAGTAAGCACTTATGCAGACCTATAAATGTGCATGGCACTTCATTGACCAGGGAAATTGCTTCCCTGCAGCAATCACTCAACAGGGAAGGGGGTGGGGGGTGGAGAGGGCAAGGGCTTCTTGTGCTGAGATTTCATGGCATGAAAGGCAGCCCACTCTGCAGGTGGGAGTGCATAGCCCTCCTGCACTGCCTTGATTTTCACTCTCTAGCTGTTTTGGAATAGGGCTGGGTGGTTGTTTTTGTATTTATTTTATTTACTGGAAAACAGCTCATGCTATTTATGAATTTGAGTTCAATTTTGCAAAACTTTCAACTAGGAAAAAAAGAAAAATGTAAATTTTTGGTTTTGTTTTGAAGAGAACATGAGTGGTTTGGGTTTTCCAGTCCCAGAAAAAATATTTTTGTTTTAGTTTATTCAAAATATTTTCTCTTCTGTGTTTTCAAGTAGATTGGCCAAACACAAATAGCATGTTCTTTCATCCTTGTTTGTGGACACAAAGAGACTGTCCTGTCTGTCTGTCATTTTAACTAATGAATTTTCTTCGCATTTATTCAAACTGATTCTAGGCTGTCTTCTATGAGAAAAGCTACTGTAGTCTTCATTGTAAAAAATACACTGCTCTACAAAATAATATTTATTTCTCTACAAAGACATTATTTAAAGCATCATCTAGAGAAATGACCCTCAAGAAACCAAAAGCATTTGTCTATAAAGAAAGTGCATTTGTTTGGCGCAATCAAGAAGACATAAATAAGGGTTGCAAAGTGTCATCTCTATGGTGACAGCATTAAAGCCCTTGTTCAGCATTCAATGTGCTTTCACTTTCAAAAATTTGGGGGTGTTACCACTGGCAGAAGTCCTGTGAGTTAAGAATTACCACTTTGTACAATACATATGAGAGCATTTTTCTAATAAGTAAGGGTGTCTTAAGCACACTTGGTTAGAATATCTCAACAGTGTATCTGTGCTGCAAAGGAGAGTAAAAATATGCACTGTGTTTTATCTTAAAATTTTTGAAAGATCATATGATTAATCATGAGTTAAAAGCTTAATTTTTCTAATATTTTTTTCTAAAAGCTATTTAATTTCACCAAGCAGCTTAAATTGTTTTTATTTTAATCTCTGTCGAGAGCAATATCTGCAGATCAAAAATGAGAGTAGCGAAATTTGTTGGTGCTTAGGTATTTGAGAGAGAGACATGGAATCTATGTCTGCTATTGATTTTACACAAAGAAAATGGTTCAGATCCATTTTAGTACCAGAAAATGCTCACTTAGAAGTACAAAGTAGGCCATAAAATCCATAGACTGTAAAAAAGAAACCCCATCAAATACTGAGTTCATTCTCTATTGGAGAGTTCATTTATGAATAGATAGCTGATAATGGAAAAAACTCTGCAGTAGTATGCTAAATTTAGCTGCCCTTTGCCACACAGGGGACCAGGGGGCAAGGCAGGAGGAGCTCTGGTCACCTATGCATTGCTCAGCTTCCCTCACGACCAGAGCTGCAGAACATGTCAGGCTGTGGTAGCTGGCTTTATGCAGCAGCTTCTCCTGTAATTGAGAAAGACCTTACATCTCCCTTCCCTGCTGCTGAAATCTGGACTGTGTGCTGGCACATGGCAGTGTCCCTGGGATGGACCTACTCACACTGGACAAGCCTTTCCCAAATGACTACTCCTTCGTGAGTAAGTACACACAGCTCTGCACAGGGGTACCAAAAGCCCCTTACTACTTTACATTGCTATTTCTTTTGGTAAGAACAAAAAGAGTTCAGGTGCACATTGTTAAATTCAGAGAAGCAATATCACAAACCTAGTGTATAGCTATAACACACATATACCTATATATGGAGGTTATTCATATCTGCAATATATGCATGCAAACCCTTACTTGTGTTTTCGTAAGTTTGGACTAACACCAGATTCATTTCAGCAGGAAATGTTTTTTGAGTAATGGTAGGGGTTATTAGTCAATACAACATGGACCATACCTCTATTCAGACTTTGCAGGGAAATGATCAATGAAGATTCAGAACTTGACACGGAAAGGTGGTGTACAGCAAGAATGAAACAAAGGTGTACTCAGGGACCAAACAAGGCTTGCAGAGGGCCTGAGTTCTGCTGAATTTAGTCTCCCTGCATCACATTAAGTCACAAAGGATCAGCCTCTAGAAATGAAAGATTTATCAGTTTTGTACTAGATACCAGCTCATTTGAGAAAGGTACAGTTAGGCTTTGTATTTTCAATGGCTGGTTAGCTCAGTCAAGAAGCTCCATCAGCTTATTATACCCACAGTTACTTTCTTGCCCTGCTACTGAATATATTGCTTTGCTTGTGAATAGTTGTGAGCAGGGAAAAACGAACAAGGTAAACCAAACAGGGTGATTTTCTTCTCTTCTCTGCATCCAGGTGGAAAGATCAAATAGGAAAGCCTACCCCTTTGTCTTGTACTTCTTCCCCATAGGGGAAGGATATTTGTCATGCTTTTGGGAAGAGACCATGAGGACCAAAAAGGGCAGCTGTTCAGAGCTCATGACCCAACCACTGGTCTTTTCTATTTGAGGGGACTCCCAGTCAGCTACAAATTCAGTTTATCCTACAATTTATTCTTCAAAGGTCCTCAAGAAGTATGAAAGACCCCTTAAGCTCCAAAGCTGGTTTCATGTGAGCAGATATAGGTCAAGGCAAATTTTTTAACTGCAGAAAACTCAGGCTGAAACCAGACTCTGAAAGGTTTGTGCACACACCTAACTAACCCTGCTCACTTGGGCCATGAGTCCTAGCTTCCAAATTCACTCCTGCTTTTTCACCAACTTTCTGAGTTGCACCAAATGCTAAACACGGTCCTTTAGCTCCCTCAAATTATTTTTCTTTCCTTCACTTCAGAAACCTGTGCATCTACTGTTCCAAGCATTTCTCTAATCCCAACTATGCCACAGTTTTCCAGTTCCCAAAATGTCTCATTTCTACTTGCTTTTCCTAGAAGTCTCGCTCTGTCCTTGGAAGATTCCTTGCTGACAAGCAGGCTCATTTGCTCCCCAGAGGGACCAATTTCCCTCCCTTCACTGTGTCCACTTAATAAATTATGTCTGGGTTCAACATGGTGTATAACAGAAAAAAACCGTGAATAACATATATACTTCTGCTATGCTTGGTGTTTTAGGAAGGGTATACTTGGAGGGGTACACAGTGTTCAATGTAGATATGCTGCAGCATGATGTAAGAGCATCTTAAGTATTGAAAATCTTATTTTAGGAAAAAAATACAGTATATTTTCATACAACCCTGAATAAATCAAAACCCTAGCCTATTTTGGGCTTCTAAAACTACTCTCCAATAAACGTAAAAATATTAAATATAGCCATAGCATCACATGTGAATTTGCATGCATATGTATAAGAAAAAATGTGATGTGCATCATACCTACATATATAAACATAAATTATTTCAGGAATCAAGCCATTGGACTTTTTATTATAACCTACTGCAAGCATGAATTCAACTGTAACTAGATATGTAAGTAAGAGGTTCAAAATGAAGACTAGAACAAGTGGAAAGGGGAATAAATTTGGATGTCTGAAGCTTGTTTTCTACTTCTGCACTCCATGCCCTGCATGAGGCTGACTAACATGCAAGTTTGCAGAATTACCGGGGGTCTGTAAGCATCTGTGAGCATATAAACCCTGTGGGAGGCTGCAAACCTGATGCTTGTGTTTGGGAATCAGCCAGGACAGATCACTCCATGGCTCATATCACATTAGACCTCGCTCCCTCAAACAGCTCCTCCCACCTCTGTCTACTCTAGTCATACAGGGAAATGCAGCCCACAGCCACTCAGCCCTTAAAAGCAGTCATTGTATTATGCTGGGTAGGTTGCTTTACTCAGGCAGCTTCATCCACCTGGAAGCCTCTCTTCAGGCAGAATGTTAGAAAAATATTTCTTGAAGCTTCTGTAAGCCTAGGTTGACGTTTTGCTTAGACAGTTTTTAATCTATCAGTTGTATTCTCTCTTGTTTCTTCCTTAGTCCAAGATTAATCTTGGCCCTAATGGTAATTTAGAATGAAACAGCAAAGCAGAGCACAGCCTTTCTCTCCCTTCTGCAATTCAGGTAATTTCTCACCCTAATATGTGCTCCCCTTTGGAGACCTGAAATGGTCGAGTTCCCTCACATGCTGGCCAATTTTGCCAGGGTAGTGGTGTCTGGCAGGTGACCCATATAAAGGATGGTGGGGCCAGGCACCACAAATAGTATTGCTGGTGCTGTCTGTCATTGGAGACGCAGGGAGTCAGTTCAGGCTTCCATGTTCTGCATTCAGGCATAGCATCTGTCTTATAGACAGAAAAGTCAGAGAAACTCACTATTTAAATTATTTTGGTTTCTAACCTATTTCAGTATGTTTTATTTTCTTTTATCTTACTTATAAAGAAACAGCATTATACAGCTGTTCCACTTTGTAAGAGCATTGTACTAGTTATACCTTTATTTAGAGTATCTCCAGCAGCAGGGGTCCCATAATCCTTTTTTCTGCTTTAAAAATCTGGCTTTTGAAAAAAACAGCATTAGATGAAGCAAAACTAGTCTCCTTCTAGGAAAAACCAACATTTTGCCATTTTTGATTGGGTGCCTACCTGTTAAAATGGTGCTTTCAGTTTTATTTATATAAACATGTTCAGGAAATGAATATGTATTGGGCAAAGTTATGAATTTAATGTGGCTTTGGTTTACTAAATTAAATTCTATGATTTTATTCTAATCTGGAATTAAGGTGGCTTTAATTCAATTTAACTAAATTTAATATATCTCAGTGCTAATTTAAAATATTGAATTCAAAGTGACTTTGATAACAAAACCCAGTGATTTTAAGAGACTTTTCATGTCATCCAGAGATGTGTCTGAAAGGAATTTTAGTGCAGAGCTGTGAAAGAGTCTGAATTTATGGAATGAGATGATGTTCCAGCAGATCAGATGCATGCCTGAAGGCATGGTATGAGAAAAGCTAAATGGATCTGTACTCCCCATTGCTGGTGGGACATCTGGCTGGAAAACCTTGTAAGTCCCACTCAGCCTGAGGACATGAGCTTTCTTTGGTAGCAACACAGGAGGCTGGGGTGTAAGGCACAGAGCTAACCTGAGTTTTATGTATGCTGAGGTTCATCAGCAGCCTCCACTCCTTCATAGTCAATGATACAGTGGCACTCTTTGCAGGGAGCCCTGCACTCTTATGGATTAAATATAAATAAATATATAAATAAATCCTTTAGGAAACTGCTTTAGCAACACAGAGAAACTTAACCTAAGGGCTGGTCATTGCAAGCTGTGCCTCTGCCCTGTCCAAACAGGGCAAGAGTGTTATGGGAACTCATAAATCACTACAGTCTCTGTAGCATCAGTTTGCAGCCTGAGATTAGTATTGATATTTTTACTGCCAAAGCTGAGGGTTGCTAGAGCTTGACAGGATATGAAGGCAAGTTTTGCCTTAATGGTTATTACAAAGCACTGGGATTATAGTGCCAAAAGAAAAATTCCAAATTTTGTATGACTAAGTTGTTGAGATCATGATTGTCTGAGGGGCACTGTTTCCATCATCACCTCTATAATTGGGACTTCAGAGATTCAGCCTTCAAATATTATTTAGCTAGGCAAATCACACAGGTTTCCAGCTGAGAAGGAAATATTTGTCATCCATATTTATGACAAAAATGTAAAGTTCTAGAAATTTTGCATTATTACAGTGGAAGTCATTTCTTTCTTTGGGAAGCAACCAGAGTACCTTCTGCACCACCCTAAAGTTTTGTCACACAGAAAAATTGTAAAACATATTGTGGTTTCAGGCTTCTGAAAAAGTCACAAGCCATGTATTTAGTTGAAAGAATGAGCTATTAGGTGTACTGACAAAGTCTTCTACTGGAGTAGCATCTGATGATGCTGCTATAGATTTAAATCAATTCCCTGCTGGTCTACTGATATTTATGCAATTGCTTTAGGTAGTAGAGCTGTATTGATCCAGACTGAGGTTGAAAAAAACCCCATCCTCTACACTACCATAGTTATCACAAAATAAAAACTTTTACAGAAGTGTAAAACAGGAGGGTGAGTTTTCACATGAAGCTGCTCTTGAAAATGGGTGAAGGAACGGATAGGAAGTTCCTTTTGTGAAACACTTTGGGAGTTATTCCAGAATAGTTTCTTTAATTAAAGTTAATCATACTGAATTTTCAAGTGTAGATAACACTTGACTGCTATTTCTAGGCAAGGGTTAATTTCCAAGCCGTATCTTTTCTCAGGATGCATATTAACTGAAAATAGATTACTATGTGCAGAGACAATTGAAACAAAGATCGCTGCAGTACAGTAGCCAGATCAGCCTCTCAGTAGAGGTTGACAATTTTGTTTTGACTGTTTCACGTTAACAGGGAAGGACACCTTTTAAAACCAGATTCAGTCCTATTCAGCATGGGCCTAAAATTTAAGTATGGGTAGTCCATGCAATGCTTCCTTTAACATCATATCCACATATCCAGCATCCTGTAATCAGCAGCTGAGCTCTGAGGAACAGGTACTACCTGAGCTCACTTCTCTGAGTTAATAGCTGATGCACAGTGCGGGGTATTGCTAATTTATAGAGTTTTTCACTGTTATTTAGAGATTATGGGCAAATCTACCTAAGGTTGCTTCACTAATCCAGTTTACAGCACATCCTCAAAACAATGGCCCTCAGCACAAATGCAGAGGCAGTGCAATAATAAAAAACAGGAGCCTCTAAAATCAACTTAGCTGCCAGAGCTTGGATTTGTGTCCTAATTTTTCCATCAAATTTATTACTTTTTGACTCCATAGTCTGAACTGTCCTGTAACTGTACATTCCTCTTTTCAAAGAATCCTCACTGATTACATGTATTATTGGTCCATTTGGGCTTCAGAAGAAACAATGTATTTGAATAATTGTAGAAATTGAATTGTGATTTAGTAGCCAGCTGAGCAATCTCTCAATGCTTCCCACTGTGTGATTAACATTCTGTAAGGAATGTCTTCATGTTTGTTGTAGAGAAAGCAAAGTTTAGACTTTTGCTTCTCCTTGTAGAAGGAAGGGAAAGGTTAAACAAAGGAAATCAATTATAAATGTTCCATTAATAAGGATGAAGATAGAATATATCTGTCACTGGGAAAAACCCTGGCTTGATTCCCAAGGGACTGCCTCTCAACAGTTTTGGCTTAGCAAAGGCGTTTGAGCGGGCTATTCTTGGTCAGATAAAGAGAGGCAGTGCTGGCAGCTCACACACTGTGCAGACTTGAAATCTCTGCAGTATGCTCCTTAGCTTGGTCCAGATGCACTGATTCTCTGGGCACTGTGAAGGACATATTTATTTGATCAAGCTTTTGGAAAAAGCTGTGGGTAGATTCCCAGAATGATGAATGGGGGAAGACATGATAGTAAGAATGACAATTATTTCAATAACAGATACTGGTATTCCTTTTGTTTCACTGTTACTGCTGAAATATTAATTATAAACTAGGGCATTAAATTTTATTTTTACTAATATAAATAAATAATCATATAAATCCTAGCAATGTTATTCCCCAGTAGGCACATATGCTAGTAGGGTCTATTTAAAAGCACAGAAGCAAATAATTGCTGAATACAGAACCATTGCCTAAATTTACAACACCCTTTAGGGAATTAGTATCCTCCCACTCCCTTAACAACAACAGAAATAGTTCATTCTGCTGGCCAGACAGTAACTTCCAAATGGCATTATTGTGACCAGCTGAAGCTGGTAGTAAGGATTGCTACTCATGGTGGATATGGTTATGTAAATTTTGTGTAAGTTTTCAGAGAATAAAAGCCCAAACTGTCCTTGTCACCCTGTGATGAAAACCTTTCACCTAACTTAAACCATATAAACATATAGCAAATACCATGAGTTGAGCTTGGTATTTCTCTGATTAACTCTTTTCAAATTAATTCCATGTGTGGACTTCTCTTTTTCTGAAGTTTCTGGTTCCAGTTTAACAGGAACATTCCAATTGCCTTCCAGTACAAAATGGCCACATAGTGTTATCTAGCAATAGTTATTTCATGATGACTTAATGAAAAGTACAAGAAGGCCCTAGACTTGTGCTTCCAACAGAACCTATTAATTTCTACATGAGTTGAAGGTACTCTCTGATTGCAGGAAAAGCAAGTTGCTCAGAAAACAGAGCTCCAGGGCCTGTGATTCTAAATCAGTGATAAGACGGTTTTCTATTCTGATTTGAAACTGCTAAGTCAAGCCAAAGTGCTAAGTATTAATTTTTGAACAAAAAAATGAAGAAATAATGAAAAGCTGTATCTCTGTTAGAGACTATAATGTCAAACATTATTCCAAATACAAATACATCTCTCCAGCTTATTTTACTTCTGTTATTTTCTTCAAAAGATCATACGCTGCTTTTCATGTTTCATCTGTTAAATGTATCTCCTCTTGAAAAGCACCAAATGGCAATCAGTAAACAGAGGTAACCACTCATCAGAGGCAGCACAGACATCACCATTTCCTGCATCTCTCTGCAGTTTTTTTTGCCTTTTTCTTTTTTGTCTTGACCCTCTTTACAGAAAAAAGATACCTAGGTTATCTCAGCCTCCTGAGTATAGCCATGCAAATGTCAGTCATGATGTTGAGTTGCTTGGTGCAGGAATTCACCCTCTGAGAACTACCTGAGATCATCATAAGAGGCATCAACACTGGATGGGATGCCATGTGCCATTTCTTTGCAGTGTTGCCAGTTTCAGCTCCTCCACCTGCCTACCCAGAGATGCCCAGGGCACTGAAACAACTGCTTCTCAATCACATGGTAAAATGCTTTTGGCTTTTTTTATTTTTAACACAGATCAGTTCACTGATCTCATTTTCCATGTGGCCTCAGGGGGTGGCTTGGGAAGAAACAGTTGTGCCAAAACAAACAGTGTGAGATGGGAACAAGTGGCTGAAGGTTAAGAGTGCTGAGCTGGCATTGTCCCGAGGAGTGCTGAGCCAGAGCAGTGTTCCCACCCCGACATGCACAGAGATGAGACTGCCTTTGGGTTCCTGCAGGGACTGCATGCAAAACAGTGGCTATAGCAATCAGCAGATGAAGGTTGATGCAGAAGGATGGTTTGAGTCTTACAATATAACCCTCCTGGAGGCTCTGAAATCACAAATAAGGCACTTACATAGAGCACGGTAGTTCATATTCTTGTGTAGTCGTGGTTGTTTTTTGCCACTTTCTTTTTTTACATATATGTTACGAAGACAGAGATAATGGGGCTCTTAAACACAAGAAGTGTCCTTTTAATATCCCAGTTAGATATCTTCAGAAGGTAACATGTATCACCTGGACTGTACTTTGAGTAGTGTTTAACTCTGCTTTTACTAGCTTATCTTTATTTTCCTAGATTCAATTAAGAGCCCGAGGCTGGAAAGGCACAGAAGAAATAAAAGCAAGCTCTACCTTCCTGTCACTGGCTAAGAGTCTTTCTAGCAGTTAATCAGGATCCTCCATGAGAATAACTGAAGTGATATAGTGAAGAAGTCCTGCTTGGTCAGATTTATGATGTAGCTTATCATTTTTGCTTCCTTGAGAAGATGGTTTCTGAGGCTATATAAGAAGGTCATGCCCCTTTTGACCTTAGGGTTGCCAGTTGGATCAGGAGATCCATAGAAATTCTAGGGCGCATCTGTGGAGGTATGCGAGTGCATTATTTTTTAAAAAATTGGATCATGACAAGGGAATCATATTTTGTTGAAATCTGAACCAAGAAGCTTACAGATGCTACTACATAAATAAATCCCATTTTATTTTTAAGGAATTATTTAAGGGATTAAAAAAAATAATCTTCTTATCTCTAAACCACCAGAAACAGAACAGTAATCATAGGCCTATCTGGAATATTAGGAACTTTGAACATAGATACTTATCCAAAGAGTCCTACAATGTGTATGAATAATACGCTAATTATGAATCCATCTGCTAACTTGTAAATCTGCAATAACACACTTGCTCCATTATGTGCAACAAAACTCTATAAATAATCAGGTGAATTTTACTTCTCCCTTTACAAGATATCAGTGTCACTAATAGCAAGCTGTGCATTCTCAAATGGTGATTATGTTGCTGTGATTAAGTTACTTCTGCTGCTTTAAAAATAACCTTGACTATTCCTCTTGTCTCAGAATTCCCTGGCACAAATCTTTCACAGGAGCGATGCCTGTATCACACAATACTGTAGTGACATTATTGGATTAAAGACAGTCAGCAAGAAAAATCCAAGGCACTTTCCAAGATAAGTGTCACAGGAAAAGTGCTTTCTCCAGAAAATGTATGCTCCTAAGAGACTGTAATCCACCATCTACTGAGAGTAACAGCAGTCTTATCATGATATTAGGTAGAAAACAGGGTAGAAAAGCTCTGGTAGAAAAACCTCTTAAGACAGAATGTAGCACAGTAGTTGGATTGAAATAACTTTATTCAACTTGACATTTTTCTGAAACTTGCTCAGTTTTTTTAATGGTACTAACAACGCTGCGGGAGAGTTGAGTAGGCAAACTGACAGGCTGGTTTTGTCACTGGGTGCTATTTATAGAACTTACACCATGAAATTTTACCACTGTGTGTTGCTTCTGACAATAGTCTGGGTGGTAATATGTTGACTTTTAATGAACAGGGAATTCAGCATGACCTCCAGATATTATGCCACTGAATATATTGGTGCTGCACCTATATCTTGAATATTGTGTGAAGTTCTGATTTCTCACTCTTATCAATCTAATGAAATTATGTATTAAAATGAGAAAACATACAGAAGGGGGTTGATGTGGATATACTTATCTACCTGTGCCATTCTGTTAACCTTAACAACCGAAACCTAGTGGTAATCTGGAATCAAAGACAATGTATTTGACTTCAATTTTTCTGGAAGTTAACAGAAATTTTATGTTCTTTCTCTCAGAAATGACTGAAAAGGCTGTGGTAGAGAGCTGTTAAATAATGATCTTTCTGAGGAAGATGAAAAAGGAGCAGTTGCAACATTTCAAAGCCAAAACCTGGAATTAAATTGCTAGAAACATATTTAAACATCAAAGGAAATTCTTTTTTCACGCACTCTGTAGCTAAATTGAATCACCTTTTGTCACAAAGAAGTTGCAAGGCAAAACCTGTGAATGAGATTTAAGAACAATTCTGGCAAGGACATTAGATAATATGAATTCTTAATCTGACCCCAAACTACCGGTTTTATATTCCTGTGACTTGTACCTCAAGAGCAGAAACTACCACTGTGTATAACTTGAAGAGTACATACTCATATATTCAGAGTACATACTCATATATTCAGTGCTACTGAAGTACATATACTGTATAACAATTCAATTTATACTATCCAGATACTGTTTCTAGTATTTTGGCATTTAAGAAAAAAATAGAATATTGAAGTACAATTTGAACAACTCTTAATTACTGTAAGATAAAAGCGCATTGAAATGTATCAGTCCCTAAAGAAAATCATTATTACTGCAAATCTATACACAGACCATCACTATAATTGAAAAGCAGTCTCTGAGACAAATGCAAACTCTTTTAATAACAGTACATATTTTATTTGCCCATCAATTTTATTCTGAAGTATTTTCTTTTAAACTGGCACATTTGAAATTCAAATGGAACTGTGGTAGGATAACACCTCTGAAACTGCTTTTAAGTAGAAACACTGAGAAATCCTTGCTGGTGCTCAGCAGGAGGTTTTCATTCAGCCCATGGACCAGAACCTCATTCTCCCCTCGAACAGTGCCAGGGCTTTTTCTTCAATATGGAGGTGTGGATCACCCTTTTAAAGCAACAAATGAGAACTGGTTAGCAGGGCATAAAAGCTTCCACATTGAAAAACTATCCAGCTCATGTTACTGTCTCTAGGTGCGCATGCCTTTATATGCCTAGCAGGCAATAAATAATCCCTCATGATTGAAAAACACCCAGATACTTACTTGATACAAAAAACGTAAACATCAACAGGAGGGTTTTTTTCTATTTACACATCAAACTGTCCAATGAAACAAAAACTATGGTACCATCTAACATCATTTTTTGTCACTGCTTAATCCTTCTTAACTGTGCTGCTTGTACTTGGATCAGCAATCTGCCATGTTTAACTGAGGTTCCCTGGTCAAATGCCAGCAGTGCAGGTGCACAGTAACACTGCCCTTTCCCTGTCCATGTAGGACCTGCAGTCCTGCTCCAGACTGAAGCAGTATCGAGGGGCTCTGAGACCCCAGCGCCACCACTGACTGTGAGTGCCTCCCCACTGAGGCTCTGTGGTGGGAGGGTGGCATGGTATGGTCTCCCCTTGCCTGGGAGGGGTCCAGGCCCTGCTGCACGGGGCTCCTGTGCCCTTCACCACGGTGGCTGCAGGCTCTTCCCCCCAGGCAGGTGCCGAGGACTGGTGTACTATTACATATCATTCCCTTGCCTGTGTAAGTGTCCCTGATGCTGGCCTGGCCCAGTCCCCGCACTGGCAGAATGGCCACCCTGGGGAAGCAGCCCCTGCAGGTGTCCTTGGAGAGCTGACTCCAAGTGAGTCTTGGAAACTCTGTTTCTCTGCATTCAGTAAGTCTGTTGGAGACTGCCCATTGACAAGTAAAATTATCTTCAATTTGTGACGACACTGACTTTCTGAGTTTCAGCTGCTATTTGCTGCTTTGCGGGGGGGTGGGGGTCTCTATCCAAAACGTGGATCCTGGGCAGCATCTGTAGCTCTTCAGGGTCCCCCACTCCATGAAAGTGATCTTGAGCAAGGTCATGCAGGTTTTTCTCTAGTTACTTTTTCTCTGGTTCACCCAGTAATTTTGTTGAGATTTGGGTTTTTTTCTGGTGCTGGCAAAATATGTGGAATATGAGAGCCCCAGACAAAAGGCTGTCATGCCTGTCAGAGCTGCCTTGATTTCTGCTGATCATCCAGCTGCTGGTTCCATCTGTTATCTCATGCTTTTTTTTTTTTTTTAACTTGTAACACCTCAGGGCACAAGCCATTTTTATGTGTGCAAATCCAAAGGACTGATATGGTGCAATAGAAATCCTCAGTGCATCAACAATACATACAATATTAAAAATGCTCAACAAGAGGCTTCCAGTATATTTCCAACTACATCTGAAATGAACTTCTAATTAATGAATAATCAAGGATAGCACAGTGTTCCTTATACTCTAGTTAAACATATGTGGCAGCTCTGATTTGTGTACTGAAGCATCTTTATTGTCACTTTAATAGTTTTCTTTTCCCCAACCATCCCTAAAGGGGCAGTATGGGAGCATTTGATTGACAATGCCTGTCTGTGCATGCCCACTTGCACATGCTGATCTTCTGAGTAAGAACTGAGCTGAGAGATGTTGTCTTTGAATCACCAAGGGTTACTTGTTCAACATTTTGCTGCTGTCCTCTCCTCTTGACCCTTTACCTGCTCCTCCCACTGTGACTTATGTCCTAGTCTTCCCAGTCTGATCTCCCATTTTCCACTCCTCCTCCCTTTACTTTCCCAATAGCCTCTTCCCCAAACCAGATGGCTTTGTGTTCTGTCATGCCAGGGTGGGAGTACACCTAGCCTCTGCCAGACACCTTCAGGGCTTGGGTACAGCCTTCTGCTGTCACCTGAAAAAGTCAACTGCATGCTGTGCTCTGCTACCTTGCAAGAAGACAGCATGCACAGGCAGGCTCAAAGGCTGGCTTCATCCTCAAGCCCTCATCTCCATGGAAAAGTACAGCCATTGAAAATAACAGTGCAGTTAAAGAGGTGTTATACTAACACAAGTGAGGCCATGCTTGTTAGGTGTGTTTACGCTGGTATTGATTTTCATATAGGAAGGGTGATAACCTTTATTTTTGTTGTCTGTATTTATGCGATGCAAACTTCTGCAATGCATGTCTCATTCTGAAAGTAACTAACATGCTTATATTTAGTACAAGAAAAGCCTAACAAGTCACAAAAAAATGGATGGGAAAATATGACTGCTGTGTCATTGGACTGCAGATTAAATCACATTATTTTAAAATTTTCAGCAGCAGCCAGAACAACAATGTCAGTAAAAAAATTCTACAAAAGTCCATACAGTTTGAAGCAACCACATGGTGGACATAAGGGCTTTCTCAGGCTTTACAAATAAGCTGTCTTGCTGGAGAAGTCTGTTTAAGAGAATGAGGAAGATATGAGGCACTACTGCTGTTGGTCTGCTTTTTCTACCTGCTTAGCCTTGGTAGTTTGTTTTATTTCAAAAGAGTTTCAAAATGAACAACATACATCCTCCTAGTGTTTGTTTCAGTCCACAGTGTACCATCTGAGTTTCAGCTGCAAGGACTTTGGCCTAAGATGCCAAGCTCTGAACTAGAAGAGCTGAGACATGGACAAGTGCTGTTCTGCTGTAGAGAGGGGGAGGTCAGGAAATTAAACGTTAGGATTAGTACACCACAGTAGGAAAATTCATCAGGGCTTATTTGTTGGATCCTGAACACTTCCGGTAGCATATTCAAAGTCTTTTGCTTTGGTGTGGGGTCTGGGTTTTTTTTGTTTGGTTTTGTTGGTTGGGATTTTTTTCTTGTTTTAGTGGGCTGAGCTCCTCTATGAATTTCACTCCAGGAAGCCATGGTAGAGCTTCCCTGTTCTCCCTGGGCTTGTGCAACAAACTGCAGGAAGACATTAAGAGAACTAACAGAAGTCTCTGAAGCAGATGATCTGCAGCCACATTAATTATTGATCATGTTAGCAGTTGATGAGTTGTGCTAAATTGATCTGTGGCGAGATAATGTGAATTAAAAGCCACTTAAATATTTAGTTTTGAGCTTTTTATACGTGACAGGAATTTGAATGAAAGGCTACATGTGACTCATGATTGGAATCAACTTTTCAGTAAGGACAAGTTATCAGAATAAAAGGTACTATCTAAATGTAAATCACAATTTATTACAGGAGAAATCTCTTGCAGTTAAACATTTTAGTGGAAGACTGGAAATCTTTCCTCACAATATTTTCTCAACATAGAATGATAGATTAAGATCTTGTTATTAGTTTAATTCCTGCATATTTTACTTTAATTAAACTTTGCTGCATCTGAGGTATTGCACCAAGCGCTGTAGGGAGAGAGAGAGACTAAAGTGCTGTAGGAAGTGAAGGAGAACTGTTGGCTGAAACTCCATATGTTTGCTGCAGCACTGCAATGCTGTACAGCTGGAGCACAGCTTGAGTGAAATGAATACATAGATGACTGGTGAGAGGAAGTAAGGGGGCTAATTCTGATATTGGATATGTGTGTGTGTGTGTGTACATATATATATATCAGGCAAAAGAATTTGCTGATGATTCTGCACAAGGGTTTGTAATACAAGGGTTTGTAATACAAGGGAGCCAGTACATGTCAGCAGCACCAGCTAAAGTACCTTGGCCAGAGAGATAAATCCCATTGAATAAAAAGGTCGCCATCACTCCATCTGAAGAACTGTTCAGTTCTGAGCATGCTTGGATCCTACTGCATTGCCTCACAAACTTTTTTGAAAGACTTTGTGGTATCATTAATAGAATTTTGAAGGTTGATATGCATTCTTGGTTGGTTTAGGTGCCACAGTTCCAAATGAAACCTTCCCTGGCTTCTCCCAGCCTCTCTACAGAGAAACATCCTTAATGTAAAGCAGGCTTAGTCCTGAAGTACAAATGTGTTTTATTTCAGCAGTTTAGTGCAAACAGGCTAGAGTTATCTTCAGTGAGGAGGCTCCAGCCTACTGTAGTTTCTTCCTTTCAATTTGTCTCACTTCTTTCCTCCGTGTACCACAGAGCACTTTGGCATTTGAGGGTATTTGCCTTGTTTTTTCCCACCCTTCACAAAGGCTGTCCTCTGCTTAACATGCACATTTTTTTCTTCGGAGCCATTTTCCTCGGTAGGCTCTCTGAGCTGGCAAGCTGCCAAACAGTAGGGTGAGCTGCATGAAAAAGCCTTGATCATTGACAGGCTGTCTTACAGTTTCATTCTTGTATTCAAGATGCAGATGGATGTTATTAGAAAGGTTTTTACTTTGAATGTGCGCGGCTTGTCCACATGGCTGAGATTAGTGCTCAATGCTCATATAATGCTTTTCATCCTCAAAAGGGCTTTATAAGCCCCAGCCCTCAGAATGCCCCTGCGAGGTAGGTGCACACATTTTGTTGTATGCTTTATAACAAGGAGTTACTAACACATGTTGGTAACTTGTTCAAAGATGTATCACACAGCAATCGTTATAAAGGAAGGAATTATTTACACTTTCTGAATGTTCTTCTGTGATGTTTCCTATAAGGAAAAAAAAAACAACCTGAAAAATATCACCATGGCAACATATTTTCCCATATGAAAGATTTGATTAGTAACACCAAGAATTAAAATCCATTTTAGGTTATAGTAATACTAGATAAATATGCATTTCTAAAATTTATAAGGCCAAATCTCCTACTGCACTAAGCTTCAATTAATACAGCAGAACTGGAGCCTACAGGGATCATCAAAGAGACCCAAATGTGATAGAAGATTTGGAGCACTTGCCTCTAACCATACTTCAAAACAGAGGGAAATGATTTTAGGAGGAATGATGAAAAATGCCTGTTTGGTTGAAAGGATAGTGCAGGAATATATTTTCCCCTGCTTTAACTGCATGATTATAGTTTAAACCCTGACAGTTCTAGTATGAACTCCCTTCCACTGAAAGTTCCTGTAATATTGTATCTCATCTGAGTGAGGGGGCTGAAACAAGCTGTATCTGTAAATAACCTCTTCATAATTCTGTATTTGCACTGAGCTTTTACTGGCATTACTACATTGACATGCTTTACCCTGTACAGACAAGCCAGTGGAAGTTTCAAGTGTTGACCAGCATATATGATCTGGTTAGGGCCAAGATCACACTGTGAGATGTGGTTTCTAAACTAGGTCGGCAAGACCTCGAAGGCTGTCTAATAATCAGCTTTAAAGGCCTTTGTAGCCTCAATGAGCCTTAGGGCTCTCATAGGTGGCTGGAAAAATTGGCTTGGAAAACAGTAGCCAACTTGGCCCCATAAGTAATAGTTAATAAGGTTGCAAGATGGTGAGGCACTTCTGAATAAAGCAGCAGAGGCTGGCTCACGGGAGACTGCAAACAGAAGGGTTTACTTCATACTATACACCCACTTTGTGCTTTCTGGGTAAATAGGTTGAGAATAGCCTGTCTAGCTCAAGTCATGAGGAAGGTAAAGCTTGACAGGCTAAAGCAAGCGTATATTTTAATTCTGTTTCACCTTCCCTATTTTTGAGTAAGCTTTGCTTTCTTTCAGATTTTTTTTTTCACTGAGTAAATAATTGCATAGTTATGTCCATTGAAAGAAGGACTCCGCAGCATCTCAGTTAGTATGAAAGTTAGTAACAACCCTTTGGTGTGTCAGAAAGGACCACCTGCTCATGCTGCATAGAGTAAGGTGAAGGAGTGGAATGGTATAAACTACTCATGCTTTTTTAATCTCAAAAAGGGTTTCTTACTTGTTTTCCAGAATAATTCTACATTCAATCTTATCTCTGTCTTGTTTTTCTGGGAAAGGTATCTGGCCCCACAAATTTCTCTGGAGAAGAGGGAAATGTGAGTTATTTTCTGGTTTTATGACCACTACACAATATTGCAGGTAAATTCAGAGAAATGATGGGCAGATAAATTAATCAAAATTATTTATGCAAAATTACAATTGGAACAAGTTATCGCATTTTTATGGATTACACATCCTCAACTTTTAATGTCAGCTACCCTTTTTCACTTTATAATTATGCAAGTGAGTACATCTAGACCAATTAAACATTTTCAGTTGCATTCAAAAGTTGCAAATGTCTACTGGAGGATAGAGATACCATATAATTTAACCTTAAACATTTGGGTTTAAGGTTAAGAGATGCTTTTTAAGGGCTGTGACATACCTGCATGGTTTTGAAGATAAGATATACATATACACATTGCAAAACAATGAGGTATTTAAGTAATAGCTCAAAGCTATGTAATGCTTTGGATATCTTCAGGATTTTTATTTCTCTTTAAAATTTACAAAAACAAAGGTCTGCAAGCACAGCAGAATGTGTTTAGGCCACTGTGGTCCAGTTTTTTTCAAATGTCATCACATCTTCCACCTACAAACCCCTTTTTTATTTCCCACAAGATTACCCTTAAAACCTTCAGATTTGAGGCTCCCACAGAGGGAAGTGCAACTTGATTCCCACGTGCACAGATGACGGTAGGAAAACACTTCCCCTGATCTTCAGTGTTGGTGTCCAACTTCAAATGAACTGAGTATCTGTACCATTATTGATGGTTTCAAAAAAATATGTGATATTTGTGCTTGAAAGGCCCCCTCATTGCACTGTGAAGTGCACTTTGATGTGTTGATGTGTGTTTTTAATCAATTGCGATCAATTACATTGCCCTAGAATATCGACCTAATATATGGCTCAGAGATTTACATATAAGGTGAGCAGGACCCTTGCTGAAAGTGTATTAGTGATGAGTATGGGTTAAAGACTTCAAATACAACTTCAGAGAGTCTATTTGAAAATAAAAAATATCCATGAAAATACTTAATTTCTGGACCATTGGTAGTATTTTTGGAACGCAAGGGACCAAGAAAAATTAATTAAGGATAAAATTTTCTCTTGTACTCTTCTGCTCAATAGCAAGAGGAATCTGACTTCGTATCCAAGTGCAATAGTAATGTGAAAGCTTGAGGCAAAATTGTTAGCTACTCACATCAATGGAATGAAGTTATACAGCTCACTTCCACCTGAGAGAAGAACTATTTTAACAGTTTGTGATTTGCTAACAAGACACAGATGTCGCCATTGGGCATCAGGGGCAAGATTATTTTGTGGTTCGTCATGCACCTCCTCCCAGGGGCACAGCTGAGTGCAAGTTAGAGCCTTCTCTCTTTTATCGAGTTTCAAACAGTGCATTATTATTTTTTTTTTAGCTAGAGACCATCCTCTGCTGCAGCACTGTGAGAACTTCCTGCAAGCCCATCAGGCATGAGAGATAAGGAGAGGGTTCTTAGCAGTTTTAAACTACCAGGATTTTGTTGGTCTCATTGAAATATAAGGACTTTAATCAGATGAGGACCTGGACTGTAAAATGAAGGTACACCGAAGCAGGAGAACCGATCCACCCTAGCTCTTCTCCTGCTGAGGAATCTGCTTCCTCATGTGAATACTACTTGTGCTCAAACAGAAGCATGTGAATGCCAATCTCCACCCTCAAGTTTATTTGCAGGAGGGTACTTCTGAAGTATTTCAAGACTTCCTTATCCCAAGGACTAAATACACAGAACTGTCTCCATGCCAGCTAGCTTCAGCTGAAGGAAGAGAAATAAAAATTAAGTATGGATAGCAGGAGTGTGCTTCCTGTGGCAGTGCACGGAGCTCTCATCATGCCAGTCTGGTGACAGCATATGACCGCAGACTTTTAAGTAGCTGATAAAATAGTGCAAAAGAAAAAAAAAAAAAGGAACCCCCTCCCAAACAAAAACAACAACAACCAAAAAACCCAACCAAAACTTTTCCTGACAAAATCTTTAAATATTCACGTGTTTTCAAAAATTTGCACCTTCCAGAGAGTCACTTAATTTGCCACAAAATGTTAATCTCAACTACCTCTTTCTATACAATTACTTCCCACATTTCAGTTTCTCTTCCTGACCTAGAAAACACATTTAAAAGATATACTTGGTTGGCTACAGATCTTCATGAGCAAATTTCTTGTGCTAGTTGCTCTACAAAGTACAGCAAGGCTTTTTTCGTTTTCAGTTTTGTTTTAGAAAGAAAAAGTGAACCAGACATAGTGTTCTCTTATTTTTCCAGCAGTGGTATGAGAGGCAGTGGTGGATGTTCTCAGCACAAATCAGTTGTTACAGGAGTAGGAAAGCACTGTTTATCACAGCTAGCTGCTGAATGTTTAAAGAGTATTATGAGCATCTATTACATAAATTAAACAAATAGCAAAATTAACACAAAAACCCTGAGGAAAAGTGATAATTTGTTCCTGTGTGACTTAGATCCAGGTAACACAAGGAATACATTGTGTAAACTTCTCCCTCAGAGCTAGTGACTGCTTACAAATCCAGTACTGCTTATTTTTCTCTTTCTTCATGTCTCTATTTTTGTATTACTGGAGGATTTCTTGCTCCAACTGAACTTAATGCTTGGATTTATCATAATGTATTTGTATAGAAGCTGAAGGTTACATGGGAAATAGGGATCTTTTTGTATTAAGTTTGTTACAAAAAGAAAGAAATACAAAGTCTTAATTTTCACTGCTGACATTAAGAGTGATTGTAGAGTCTATGTGAAACAAACTTGGTCATAACAGTGTTTTGAACCTGAACTCTTAATTTCTTTTTCCTATGATCTGTCTATTAAGAGTATTCACCTTTGACTACAGGTGTAGTGCAGAGCTTTGCACACACAGGGTCAGGCATATTGTCATTAAATTGTCCACAATGAAGAGAACGATTTCATCATAAACTTAGATGAACTTGGTAGCTTAACTCAGTGTCCATCTACATGGAATATGTTTTCTTTGGGTAAGGTAAAAGTAGATTTTAAAGCTCTCTTAAAACTCTGGATGCTTTCTTCCTGAAAGAATAGATGGAACATAAATCGATGGAGTGTGGTATCCCTGATTTGTAAGTAAAAAACCCCCCAAAAATCAACATTTATAGGATTCACTGAACTTAAAACTGATTCTATCCATTTAAATTGGTACCTAGTACTTGTCACATTATGATATAGGTGTGAATATACTTTGCTGGGATATGTATGCATAGCAGAGAACACTCACTTGAGCACACACCCACACATCCCCATATGCTTTGAACAGATCTAAACGGTGACTACAAGATGAAGAAGGCTGAGCACATAAACATTATACACAATGACTATTAATTTCAAAGCAAGGCAGTAATTTATGAAGGTTGTTAGGAAGCAATGTAAATACAAATGCTCTTCTAATAAGCGCCAGTAGTATCATGTTGGAACATATTTGTGATTCTCTATAGTGTGTTAAAGCAAGCGGGGAAGAGTGTGTACAATCTCCATGGAAGATGGTGACAAGACTAAAGAGGTGAAAGCTGACAGGAATGCAGCATGTGGGGACTCAGTCCAAGGAATAGTTCTAGCATGGGCTGACTTAGCATTGCGGTAAGCAGTGCTTGGTAGTTGAGTGAGGAGAGGCAATATCTGGAATAATTAATCAATAATTCATTATGGAAAAATGCTACCAGCTGTAAACTTAATTTGTAGAATAATACCCTGCAGTAATGCCAAAAGTTATAAATATATTCATATTTTTTGAAACAGTCAGCACAAACCAAAGCAAAATGCTTCAATCACATATAATGTATAATAAAACTGACCTAAAAAAAAATGTTTCTGGTGGCAGTCAGTGAAAATTAGGCAGTTAGTGCAGAATCCTAATAGCTAAAATAGCACATTTGGAGTGAAAGGTCTTAATAACAATGTTAACAATTTTTTCTCTCATAAATATTTTATGCCTTTGTACAGGAATAAAATTCCTGCCTCCTATGTGTTTCATTTTGCCTTCCAGAGCTTTACATATTTTATTTATTATTCTGCATGATCTATTAGATAACTTTATCATCTAGTGTTTTATGAAAAGAAGTATTGTTGGATATTAATGATCATCTGGCTATCTATCGTTAATATGTATGAGTCAAATTCTTTTAAAGACTTGGCCAGCTTTGAATAAATAGTAATCCTGTGTAGATTTGACTTTTAGACAATTTCTCCTTCTGATAGTTTGGCACAATTCTGTAATGTTTGAGTTGTAGAAACTCCAAAAAGTTATTTTAAATAACTTAATTACAGTTATTTCAGAAACAGTAAGTTTGTATTTTCTTTTAGGAAATATATTAGTTTAAAAGCAAAACACTAAAATGTAAGCTTGGGCTTTAATTTCCTCAGTAACAAAATTTTCAAAGGCAATGAAAAAGAATGAAATATTTTTCCCTTATTTGGGTTGCTGTTTACTGAAATATACTATTAGAAATATATGTGACACCAAATATCTAGATCACGAAACTCTTATGAAATACATTCAGCAGTTGAAATTTTTCCCACGTATATCATGCCTATATTGGATTGTGGATGACTATTTGGAAAGGAGTGGAGTGCATTTTTTAACCTATACATAATTCAGAAAGTGTCATCTATCTAAAACGCCACTGGGTCTAGTCTCTCTGATACCTTTGCCACTGTGTAGCAGCTGCAATTCGAGAACTGCCACAGGGCACCTTTCCATGCCGGCAGCCTGTCCCAGAGCACTCCAGCACCGATGCACCGACTTCTTGCTGTATGCTTTGCACTGTCCCACTGAACCAGCTTCTTTCACCACACGTCCTGATAAAGACAAAAGATGCTCTTCGACTGTTTCTGTATCTGTGGTTAATTTGCTGTTTAAAAAAACACTTGAAACACTGCTTCTGTTATTGGTAACAGCACTTCACAGCACTTTCTCTGTGTCTCAGAATACTTTACCTGAGAAGTTTAGTTGCTACTCTTGTGTCTTTTCACAGAAGGGGAAGCTGGAGTAGATGTTGATGTGAGGCCTGGAGCCACTTCCCAGTATAGGTACCAGTATAGAAGACTCACAGTCATCTCCCATCATCACTTGCACTCTTGAGAGATGAGGGGTGGACCTGTACTGCAGTCACAAGCACAAATGAAGCTTTTTTAGATGTACCTGAGCTTCAGTAATACAGTTCTGACCTTCAAGAGTTCCTGCTAATTTGTTCAGTGTTCACACAGTGTGTAGCATAGAGGCCACCATCAATTGCTGTCCCTCCTGGGTGCTGCTGCAATACAGATATCAGCCACCTTTCTTTTTCTTGGGACACCTTTATCAGTACAGCTGAAGAGAACTACTATGTGGGCTGTGAATTGCTCTCCAAGATCGTATAAATACTTGGATAGTACGTGCTGGTCCCTGAGCTGTTGTTGCTAATATTAAACTAACTAGCTAAAGCTGATTTGCATACATTTGCAGCTACAGAAGAAATTAAATGATAAATATTCCCAAAAGTAGCTATACAAATAGTGGCAAATTCTGAATAAATGCATGAAATGTATTATAGTAGTCAAAAATTCTTCTCTTTTTTCCTTTAAGAGAAAACCAAGGATGATTTTTCCTTTATGGCACAAGCCAGGTTCTCGCTTAACTTTAGAATTTCAAACATCTTATGAATACAAAAGGACCATAAAACTATGTTAAACATCAAAGACTATTTTAGTAAGAACTGTGTTAAGGTACTGATGCCTTTCTGTTCTACCCTCTGGTCCAGAGGCACAGAGTGGTTGTTGTATTCTGTGTCCATATATTAGTAATTACTGGTTGACAAATAGCCACAGTAACTAGAGGATGTTGTGTAACAAATTAACAAACCCATGTAAGATGATGTAAAAAATGCTTAAAAACTGGAAATGCAAATGGTAGCAATCTCGTCCATGTATGAATCCCAAATGAAGAGAGACAGCATTCTTGGAAATGGTGCCACCTCTAAAGACAGAGCATAGAGGCTAATCTGTTCAAAGAAAATTGTCTTCTCTTGGTAGTGGCCTTACTTGTAAATAAAAGAATTCATCTATGGCCTAAAATCCAATAAAATTAGCTTCTGCCCAGCCCAAGGGGATGGCTATAGTTCTCAAGGTCAGCTCTAAAGGGGTTCACAGGGCCAATTCCCTTATAACTCTCTACCTATATGAATGGTTATGGAAGTATTTTGGTATGGTTGCTGAGAAGGTGCTAGGAGAAAGCTGGAAAGGAGAGGTGCATTTCTAGGGGCTGGAGTTGGCTGCATGAATCTGCTTCAGCTGCCGTGCCATTTCAAGATGACAGATGAAAATGTGTACTTTCAAAAGGACATCCTGGGGCTTATGACCATGAAGACTGTATATAATTTACTAAACTTCCTCAAAGGGGCAACATTCTGTTTCCCTATGAGGGCAGACAGGCCTGTCCTGAGGAAACCAAGTGTTTAATTGTGGGTGACTAATAACTGGTGTAATGAATTAAAAGCTGTGTGACTAAGTCAAGTGCAAGCTTTTCAAAGTGTGAGTTATCTTCTAAAAAATGAGGTTTAGCAAATGAACAAAGAAATACTGACTTTGTTTCCTTGGCATTTTAGTAACTGTTTGACCTGACCTGACCATTTCAAATTACCACTTGAGAGAACAGAGATATTCAAGAATACAGATACTCTGTATTCCCAAGGAAAAATACTTTTCTAAAATAACATAGAGCTTAATTATAGCTATCCAAAAGCATATTATGCCAAGCTCTCATTTTGAGTTGCAGTCTTTTCATACTGCTGAAATGTCAGTACTGTATATACTGCATGTATATAGTTTGCTCCTTGTTTCCTAGTACAATATGGGGTAGGAAACCTGTATTATGTACTAACATGACCAGAAAAACACTATCCCCTACCCTGTTCCACCCCAAACAAAAAATCCATTTTAAATAAGGTTAGCTGTGTAGACTGAGGAATAACCAAAAAGCAAAATGAATGGTATGGCACGTCCTGGTATGCATGTGTATTTTAAAACATACTGAGTTATTGCTGAAATTGGAAAACAGGAAGACAGTGAAACTAGGAGAATATGGAATTTGCAAAAGTATTTGACACTGTAGATTATATTTTGTTAAATATTTGCATGAAAAGTAGGGGTTCCAGTGATAATTGGATATTTTATCTAATAATGACTGTCCTTACTCTATATCTTGATGATTATTTACTGATTTATTTATATTTCCTATTCTGAAAAAAACTGGACTAATTTCAGCTAAGAAAAAAAAAAAAAAAAACCAAAAAGCAGCATAAAGGACAGACTAGTGTCTACCATGGAGGATATGAATGATTAGAAGTACTTTCATTATACAAATATGTTGCTTACAGACAACAAAAAGCTGTTAACACAACAGAACTTTAAATATTATTAAGAAATTCTTGAGTGTATTTGTACATAGGCCTCCTGTTTTCATTCATTTCCATTTATAACAATTCTTGTAGCATGTGATAGGCCTTTGACACACATCTATAACCATTGAGATGTGTCACACTGAGCAGAATACTATCAGAATCCCCAGATCCCACTGGCTGAAGTTAAATATTCGGATGAATCACAGCTATTGTGTTACCAGACAGCACAGCAAAAAATTAACCAGAGCAAAACACTTCACTTAATGCTGTTACAGCTAATAGGTCTGAAATGAAAGATAATTGCATATTAAAATAGAGTGGGTAGCTCTGTTTTGATGTAGAGATATAAAGATGTCAGGCAAGCTAGTCTGTAGCAGAAGGGAATGGGTGCCCTGAAGTGATTGAGGAGTGAAGCCCAGGAGAGCATTCCTCACATTCCTGTGGCACTTGCCCTATACATATGCCCCACAAAAAAAGGGAACTTCAGCACTTGGTATTGGTGAACTGAGCTTTGAAAAAGCTGACACTTTTCTATAGCTGCAGGCTTGATTAATTTGAAGAAATTATACTGTCTGAATGATGAACGCAAGGCATATTTAAACTGTTATTTTTTAGGGCAAAGGACATTACATTTTCAATCTGTTAGTTAAAAAAAAAAAAATATCCCCCAAAGGACTACTATAAGCTCAAACAAGCAAGATGTAGGGAATGTGGAGCCTTCCTTAGTATTTTCCCATAATCTGCCTAGAATGATTGGTATTACTGCAAAAATATTTTGCTGACACATGTGAGTAGGATTAGTCCAAAGAGCTATCTTTTTTAATGAGCCATATCTAGAAATTCAGTACGTTTAGTAGATTACTGTCTGAAGACAGAGGATTTTTGAGAGCCATGTGTGTCTAAGATTTTGTCTCCTGAGACCAGCAGTGTATGTTTTGTAAGGAAAAGATGGTTATCCCCGGGCCTTTTCACAAATAAAAAAATCAAATAAAGATGACACTACCTTACTTGGGATTGAAATGTGACTGCTAGTGACTGGGAATTAAACAGATTTATTAGTGTTGACATTATTTACATTGCGTGATCCATATCAGAGAAGGGTACACATTGCTTGTGAAAGCAAATACATTAATAGTATTACCCTGCCGTTAATGGCACGTTAATAATAGTTCCGTGATTCGCATTTGTCAAGCTGCTGCTGAGACGTGCTCAGTGTCGTGGCAAACAAAGAAAATCAGCCATGTTGCAAGACCCTTTATTCTTTAAAAACTCAAGTTCACGTGAGCAGGATCCGCCGCTAGATAACCCCCGGAAAAGTGATCAATTAAAGATTTCACACCCTTCCCTTCCTCGTTTTTACCCCATATAGCAACGACAGAGGGGACACTCGGCTGATACGGATTACTTTTGCGAAGCGTGACAACAGGTGGACTCCCCGAAGTCACTAGATCCAACAGATCGAGTCTTTATTATCGTTTTCTTTTAAAAAAATGTCCAGCTTGCTCAGCACCAGCATCCATCCACAGGGTGCACCGCCAAAGCTGTGATGATGCACGTGTCTCAGGACGATGGCGGCAGCCGGTCGCACTTCCTTTTTTTCTTGTGGTTAAAAGGATGTTTTCCCAGGGCGAGGATGCTGAACCGGTGCCTCCGGAGGCGACCCCTCCGGCCGCGACCCCCGCCCCACCCTCCGCGCTCCGTCCCGCCCCGGCCCGCCCCCCGCCGCTCCGCCTCCCCTTCCCAGGGACACCCCGCCGCCGAGCCGGGCGCGGAGCCCCCCAGCAGCCCGGATGGGAGGAGGAGGAAGAGGAGGGAGGCGGCGGCGGCGGTGCCCGGGGGGATGCGGCGGAGCGGGCCGGCGGGA
>JAWWMO010000138.1:31959977-31992429 GCA_035047845.1 Dendrocincla fuliginosa
GTAACTGAGCTGATAGTCCCGGTAAGCTGTCCTTAAACCTCCTCCTTTTGAGCCTGAAATTAAGGGAGGTAGATAGGGCAAGGATTGGCTTCTGGATATTTGCTGTTATGTTTGTGTAATTTAATGAGGAGAAGAAAAGTGGAAGATGGTTGTGATAACTTTTGAGTTTTCTGGCCTGGAATTTGGAAAACTCTAGAGAGGGGAGCAGTGAGAAAAAAGGTGTTTATAGAATTAAGAAAGAGAGGAAGGAAGACAAACGGAATCAGAATATTCAGAAACCATGTTTCTAATGAGATATGTTTCCTGCAGGCGGACATTATAAACCATGGTGACTCACTAGCTGCCTGGTTGCACAAGGTGGCTGAGGCTGTGCTGTACATGTGCTTGTGGAGGATGTGCCAGTTGATGCAGTGGGTATCTTTTTGGCTCCTAATTTCTCTGATTCAGTTTTACAGCACAGCTGCTGTGTGGGACCAACTCCTGTGTGCAACTGTTGCCATATTTATGAAGTGCAAATGCATAGGATTCATCTTTGATTGCAGCAAGGAAGGTTAGAGATAATGAATGGTAATTGTTTGGTAATGAGAGAGGTCTTGCTTCCTAAATCAGTTTAAGCTATGCTTTTCTTTTAAGCAATTGAAGTCTTTTGTTTGTTACAGCAAATAACAACTTTTACATAACAGTAAAAGATGGTGTACAGAAATTTTTCTAACACTGAATAAATATGTTCAAGTATGATCTCATTCAGTTCCCTAAATGGGTTTTGTTCTTACCCAAAGCAGCAGCTGGTGGAGCTGGAGAGTGTGATACCACTGAACACTAACCTCCCGGAATGTGCAACAGTGCAGGCTTCTCCCCGCCTGCACCTCTTGAGGCTTTTGCCTGTAGTAGGAGTTATTTTTAAATGAACTGAACAAAAACATTTGGCATTTTTCAGATCATAGTGAAACTTGGGGAAAAAAATGGAGAGTGATTGAGCATTGGAATGGGCTGCCCAGGGAGATGGTGCAGTTACCATCCCAGGAGGTATTTAAGAAAAGACTGGATGTGGCACTTAGTGCCATGGTCTAGTAGACCAGGTGGTGTGCAGTCAAAGGTTGGACTCAATCTCAGAGGTGTTTTCCAACCTAGTTGATCCTGTGGTTCTCTAACATGCTAGTTCCAGGTAATGGGATTCATCTCTCAGTAGCTGTGCAAAGGATAAGCACTGTGTTCTTAATGTCAGTGTTTTCAAAGCTGAGTTCACTATGCATACTATTTAATGCTGAAAAATGAGTTTAGTAGAAAAAATCCTGCTTGGGTGCTGCTGGGAGGATGGCAGAGAAATGTATTTCAGAAACAAACTTCTTTGGCAAAATGAACAGCTGTTTTTTAGCCTCATTGTCAGATATGGATAGCTCTGAATGTCAGGATTTGGTGTTTTTTTTTTTTAATTTTTTTTTTATTTTATTTTTTTTTAATTTTTTTTTCTTGTAGGTGTTGTGACTGCTGTTTTCCTGCTATGTTGCTTGTATTGGCTTTCTTCTTTTTTGAATACCATTTTTAATTCGTGCTTCATGACACAGTTATGAAATTGCCCCTTTAGGTTTCTGATTCAGAGACTCTTAGAATAATGTCACTGATGAATTTTGAGTTAGAATTTTCCTTTCTGTACTCGTGCCAGAGTACAATTGTTTGGTGCACTAATTGGGGTATATGAAGAAAACATATGGAGAAGGCTGAAGTTCTGTTGAAATGATGCTAGAGTATACTGCATGCCTGATATATAGGTTTAAAAATGACTACCCAGAAGGCATTCAAGGGAGCCACCCAAATGATTTGAACTCTAATAGAGACTTGGATTTTGCTGGTTTTCCCCCAAGCATTCACTTTCAGGGGGGAGACCCCTAATTAGCATAAAAACATATACAAATTGTTCTTTGTAGCATTGAATATGGGGAGACCACAAGTTAACAGGAGAAGTTCATAACCTTAGTAACTAGGAAAATGTTAATTGTCAATAAGTGATAATAAAAATACATGATGCAGGGGATTGTTCATATTTGAGCAGATCCTCTCCCTTGAAATCAGAGATCTGTGCTATACTAGTGTGTGTAGAAGTTCTGAGTATGCTTCTGTAGGTTGTGGTAAGTGACCTGCTGCCTGTGGGAGACCAGGCTGACAGTTCTGCATTTAAAACTGATGGCACACTGTGAATTCCAGGTATTACTCTTTCTGGAATGTATTGAGGTATTTGGCATGATTTAGTTGCAGTCCAGCTTTTTTCCATTAGTTTTTAATGAAGATGGGCAACTGTGCTTGGTGTGCGTTATCTTGATGTTCTCTAGTTTATAAAAAAGTCTCATAAGCTATTAAGATCTCTATAGTTGCCTGGATCAGCTGGTGTATGGATTTAGTGATTGACTTTCAATTATATTCCTTCTGCATTTCTCACTTTGGATTGATATACTCACTGCTTATAACTAATCAGACCTTTTATTAGCAGCTTAGTATTTTCCATGTAGCTTTATCTATACTAGCTTTTCTCAGTTTTAAATTGTGTTACTAGTCTCATTTGCAGGCCCAGAACTTTGAATTTACAGCTCCATCTCCCCTGTTCTGTTTTTGCAAAGGACCTTGTTTGTAATTCAACAAAGCAAATGTCTTGCCAATGTTTTTCAAGCTGTATAACTGCTGTGAAGCATAAGAACTGCAGAGCTGTGGAAGTAAAGTTGCAATTCTCCTAACTGTAATTGATTTTGGCCTCCACTCAATTCTTATGGATGAGAAGGATAAATTGAAAGCTTCAATTTTCATATATTCGATATGAAAAAAGGATACATTGGGGAAAGTAATTTCTTCATCTTTAAAGAAAATACTGATGATTTTCTTGTTTTGTTGATTGTTATGGGTTTAATGAATGTTGAATGATGCTGGAGTTAATTCTAAGGCAACCCTGCTTCGCCTGTGGTCTCAGGTGCTTATCAAACAGGATGCAGCTCAGTATGTAAGTTGGTTTTGCTTTAATTGTGGTTGAACAAATGTTTCTAAGTCATGTTTTAACTCAAGTTTATAAACAAATTGATACTTCTGTGCCTCTGTTCAGAAAACTAGTTGTTATGTGCCTTAATCTTTTCTCAGTAGGGGAGGCCTGGTACTTTTCCTGATCCGTTCCTCTCTCGTCTTTTTAACGTAGCTTAATGGACACTGGAGATGCTCAGCTAGGAGACATGAGTTTAACATAACTGCGACCATTCTAAATTCTTCTGAGTCACCTTGAATAGCCCAGAGATGGTGGGAGGAGGAGGGCAAGTGGGAGAAACAATATTTTGTACCACCCAAATTGAGCAATCAGTTATCATTGCATGTGGTTTCTGAGAAATCCAAAGTTGTTGGTCTCTAGAAGATGAAGCTTTAATTATACCCTCTGCAATGTTGCTTGCCCTTATTTAGCTTTTCAAAATTCTGGTCAAGGTTTTATGTTCAGCATTATTCCAACTTTCGATCTCCTTTCACAATAGTGAGTGAACTTTTATATGAAATGTCTTACAGAGTTGGCATCAGTTCAGAGTTGCAGAAGGAGAATAATATGCTTGGCACATAGAGTGAATCCTGACACTGGCAGCTGATGAATAGTGGGATAAAAGGGCACTTTAAGCTTTAAATATGCTTGTTGGAAGAATCCTATAATAGAAATTATTAAGTGGAAATGGAAAAAACTCACAGACATTAGATACAGTGTTGAAAGCTCTACTGCATGCGGTGAAGTGTTTGCTTCTCTTTCCACTGTTTTAATTCAGTAATCTGTGCAGTCTATGTAACTCTATTCTTACTGACAACATTGGGTAGGCATGCTTATTATAGTGGGGTGTTTTGTAATCTTTAATGGCACGAAGAGTTCTTTCACCTATTTGTAACTCATGGCATTCAGGGTGTAAGTGAAGGCTGAAAAAGGACTCTGTCTTGGAGGTATGCAAGAACTACATTTTGTCTGATTCAGCTCATGGAAGAAAATGATTTGTGGTTAATCTTGTCACCTTCCTCCTCCTCCTCATTAAGATGCCAAGAGGTAGGAAGGATAATAGGGAAGGATGTGTTCCAGAGCTGAGATGAATATCAAAGATAGATTCAAGGGAACTCAACTTACTGGTTTGAGAGTCCTGAAACCAATTACCGTGCCTGGGCTGGTGCTAAAGAATGAGGAACTGAGGATACCACTCTCCTTAGTAGTATGAACTTCATAAGTGTCAAATTGACACCTGAATATAATCCCCCAAGTGTCTGTCACTTGTTGATCTGCATGCCCTGTGTCTTAAGCTGAAAACAAATAGCTTAGCTTGGGACGGATACTGGGCAGGGACTTGAGAGAAGTGAGTGATACCACTCACCAGTAGTAGTATTACCCTCAGTGAGTTACACAAACTTCCTAGCTAATCTGTTAAATTATGTTTACTATTCCAAACAGCAAAGTATACAAATATAAATCCTTACCTAATAAACTCCCCTGTGCAAGGCAGGGCAACAGTCTGTCTGCAAATAGTAGGAAATGAATGACCTAAATTCCCCCCTCCCCTCTCCCTCGCTAAATTGCTCTTCTTAAACAGGCTGGGACATTGAGCTTGAATGAAAAAAAACCCTTGCAAATATTTCAGTCATGGTGGATTTTGTGGCGTGAAGTTTTTTTTTTGTTTGGTTGGTTTTTTAGACTCTTCCCAATACTACAAATAGTTGAATAACACTTCTTGGTAACCATAGAAGTTGAATTTACTGTGCTTGCTACTCTTTGACTTAGTAAAATGGGCACATGCTCTCTTTATTCCTTTTTATTTTATGGCAAGGATAACCAACATCTTAAAAGCCTAACATCCTAATTATCAAGGTAATAAATGGTTGAAGTAGCTGTAGGCCAATGATGTAAACCATTGTACCGTCTCCTACAGGTGTTTTCTCATAAAGGGCAGATGGCTGATATGTTACTGACTCCTCAGGGACAGCAAATTAGGAGAAGGCAGATATAGGTTACTGCCTCTAGAAAATAAATTCAACTCCTTGTAATCTTATTAATTTAAAGGTTTCTCCTTGTTTTTGTCCTTGACTTTAAAATGTTTATGTAGCCTTCATTAAAAGCATAATTAAGAAAGAATACAGAATTTTGACCTAGCAGTTTGTTGCAAGCCTTTAGGTATTGTTTATGTGGGTGACCATGTGTAAATTTTGATAGCTTGTATATAGAATTTATAGCACAAATATTACCAAATCTAAGCAATCAAAAATTCTGTGATAAGCCTCCACTCTGAAACTTGTTTATTAAAGAAGTGAGAAGAGAGTTTATTTTGTTTTTCTAATGTGATACACTTGAGCCTTGTTTTAGAACTGAAATAAAGGAGGCTACTGGGTGACTGGAACCATCTTTTGCAGTGACAGACTGTTATGCAGGAGAGTATTTTCTGAATTGTTTGTATTCCTTTCCAAATTCCGATTGCAGTGGTGCTTGTGTTACTAGGTCAGCTTTGTCTTTAAATAGCCTTCTGTATAATCAAGTTAACTTTATTTCTAGAGAGCTGCAATTGCCTGTGACCTCTTCTATGCCTTACCGTATCCAGCTTTTTCGGAGTACTCTCTTGTAGGACAGATTTGTTTCTGCAGTTCTTCTGGTTTTGAATTAATTTGAAGGAAATTACTAGATGAGATCTTGAGAACAGTATGTAGGAAGGCTCAAATAGTTTTGCTGTTACCAAGGATTTACTTCTCTTGTGGCTATATTATGGGCCTTCAAAACTGTCATGTTATCAAGCAGTATGCAAGTATTTTTATTAGTTCCTAAAAGGTTTTGCATCATGTATGACTTATTTAAAAAAAAAAAAAAATCAGGGTTTGTTTTTTTTTTGTGGTCATATGCATAAATTTGGGAAAATGTTAAATAATGGAAAGTAAATATGAACTGAAGTATTGGTACTATTTGAAAGGCTATGAAGTGGTATGTGACTTTTTCTAAAGCAGAATCAATAAAATACATAAATGTAAAACGCTACATAAACATTTGTATAGTGAGTGCTGGGCAGCTGGGAGTTGTGCAGAGGAGAGAAGGAAGGAAAACTGTGTCTCCCTTAATTTGTTGGTACTGTGATACTTTTGGGAAATAAAAAGTAGGGAGAACAGTATAGTTCATGATCTTTCCTGATCCTGTCATTGCTGTGGTGGAAATGCTCAAATGGATTGTAGTGCTAGAGCTGTTCTTTCAAAGAGTTTGTTTTGCTGGGTAGAAGGTGATATTTCCTTATGCCATAAGGAAGATGCTTCCTTTTTCCCCCATGCCTTTGTGTTTGTACTGCAACTGAATTGCTCCAATTGTTCTAAGGGACTTTTTTTTTTTTTTTTTTTGTTATTATGGCAGTGTTTTCTGTTGTCAATAGCTCATATATAGCAAGGCAAACTCAGTGTATGTGATATATGGTTTTGCCTATTTTATGCACATACTGACTGGGGTAGAAAAGAAATCAACACTGGAGGAGATGATGTTGCTTTGTACTGTAACACAAGAAATACCTATATTAAAAACTGTCTATAAGTCACCAGGCATGTATAGATTTGGACAGCTTGAAATACTTCTTTTTAATGAGAATGTTGTGCATGGCCTTGTTACAGGGAGCAGTCTTACAAAATGACTTCTAGATGCTCAGTTCAGCTATGTATGGTACCTAATACAGATTGTAAATTTAATATAGATTATAAATTTAGTGCTGCTATGGCTTCTCTGTATTAAGTTTAAGTAGACCCACTATACTATTTCCAAAAATAAGAATACATTTTTTCAGGAAAAAGGTAAGTGTCAAGTAAGTATTATGTTAAGGTAACTTTCTAATGTCAACACTCTTGATACACTGCTATAAAAGTTAATGTGTTGGGCTACAAGCTATCTATCTGATGAGCTTGTACAGCTACTGCATGCTATTGGTATGTCTGCAAGCTATTTCAAATCATTGAAATCCTTTAATTGATTGATACCCCAATGTTGTTTTTTTAAAGAATTGGAAAAATATACTGCTTTCTGAAAAATGGCTTGAGAACTTAAATAATGCTATGTTGTATCTTGTGTGTATAGCATGTCCTCTTAAAAGCCAGTAAGTGACTTAGCCTGTTTTCAGAAGAGACTTTTTTATTACAGTTTCAGATTACTGATTGTGTGATTCATCACAGAAATGATTTCTCAGAGGGTTTTGGCCATGACTAAAAGGGCACTAGATCATCAGTAGTCTGGGTCTTTGTGAAGTTGTGCGGAGTTTTTTTAATTTTGGATCTAGGCTTGTTCTTTTGTTTGAACTTTTTTTGTGGGGATGGGATGTTGTAGGGATTTTGTTGTGTGGAGGCAGCACAGTTTGCTGTTAACAGTCTCTAATGCTTTTCTTTAATAGAAACATGCAAGTTAGTTAGCCAAAGAATAGTGTAAAGCACTTAGTGAGTAAAACACTTACTGAGTTTCACTTTGTTACTGTTGATGGAAGTCAAGTCACATTCTTCTGCTAGACATAAAGTAAGAGTCACTAATGGATGCTGGAACCTTGTTGGCACTATTAAGTGTAACAATAGAGTTTTCCTGATGGCAAGCACAAAAGAGAAAGTGTCCTTCTACATAAGGCATATAAACTTTTGAGACTAAAAGGCAAGACAGAGTTCTGTTGGGAGCTGTCGTTCCTTTATAACGGCTTCACTAAATTTTAAGCACATTTGCACCTTCAGGGTCTGTTGGATTGTGCTTTAACTCAGAATTGCTTAATGTTTTGACTGCAACTTTTTTCCTCCTCAAGTGCTTCTGACAATTCTTCTCCCTACCCCTATTTTTATTTTTTTCTTGCCTCCCCGCCCCACCCCATCCCCATGTTTCTGAGGGTGTGCCTGCCTTTCAAATCCACAAAGAAAACCCAAAACTTAATTCAAATTTGCCACAGTGATATGAAGCTTAGCACAGAAAACCCATCAAAGATTGTATATGGCTTGTCAGGAATATCTGTTTATCTGTCTTCCTTATATGCATATATAAAAATACATCATCTATATCTTAATTTTAGGCTGTGTGGGGCAAGTACAATATTTATCAGCTCAGGTGTCCCTGAATTTGGAGCCTGCTGAAACTGAATTGCCTGCCTGTCTGACTGTGTTTTCTAGAGGAATCTTGAAAGATGGGAACATTCTTCTCAACATAATGAAGTTTCTTTCTAGGCTTGGAGTGCACCCCTGCTCCAGTAGCCTGGCTGGTAGGAGTGCTGGGAAGAGAGGGCCTCACTTGGTGAGGCAACCAAGTTGTTTGAGAAGTGGAGTGTTGCCACTCTCCCAAAGCAGAACTGTCCCCTCTCACCAGCAGGGTATCACATGGAGCAGCCAGATCCCCATGGCAGGTGTACTACTTAGCCAGTGCAGTACTATTGCCTTAATGCACTTTCTGAAGAAATCAAATATGTCAGAGAGGAAATTCCTGACATGGATCATTGATAAGTATCTGATAAGAGTGGGAAGTGGCTTTCCCCTTTTTCACTCCCTCTTTGTGAATTCCTTACTGCCTGTGACACTGGGATCTGTCCTTGTCTGCTTGAGCTACAGGTTCACAAACCAGTACTGAAGACACTTGGATTTCCTTACCCTTCCCTTCTCTTTTTTCCATTGTTCTTTTGGTCACTCATGAGTGAGCTCAAAGTACTGGGTATCTGCAGATTGGATTGGAGTGTAATACATGTTAAACCCATTCTTAACTCATGCTCCTAATAAAATATACTCCCATCTTGGTTGACTGGTAATACAGGCTTTTGCACTATGCTTCTGTGTCCTCCTTGAAAGTTTGAGGCATGACTAAAATACAAGTCAATATGTATAGAAAGGCCTTCCAGCTGCAACAATCTTACTGATAGCTCAAACATATGTTTTCCCACAGGTGTTTTTAAAGTATTGCTGGATGCACAGTAAGTGGCAGATCCATAATCTGATAAATTAATGTTAAAATACAAAGCCAGTTCCAGTGTTTGGTGGTTTCTGTCATTACGGTTCAGGTTTGCCTTATGTCAAGAAGCTGGAGTGTATAGGAGGTGGTTTGTATAAACTATTTCTGTTCAACATTTTGGTGTTTTTTTTTTTTTTTTTTTTTTAAGATAGTGGTGCTCTGAATTTAAAGAAAGGAAAAAAAATACACCTTGACCCTTGCTTTTAATCTTCTCATGTAACCGATGGACTGCTGAAACAATAGCAGTCACGTCTGATACAACAACATCTTATTTATAGATGGAAGCAGCTGCATCCTCTGCCTTTGCATGCAAGAAGACCTATTGTTTTCCAGTGGCCAGGTTAATGAGACTGTGGGAAATTGAAGGCCTACTATAAAAGCATTATTAAAAGTAATTATTCAGTGCAAAAAGGAAGGGAAGATGCATCTGGTGCAACTTGCTCTTAAACTTGAGTTAGGTGTGGTGTACACATAGAAGTTATCAGTTCTGACAGTGTAAGCTATAGTAGAACCTTGAGTTTACTCGTGGAATCTTGTATTGCACTTAACGGATGACTCATTAAAACTACCAATTTCCCCATGCCTGAAATCTCTGATGCCTGACATTAAATGTGTTCCAATAAGGTCAGTTTGTAGTCCCTACCCTGTTATACTCTTTGCCACCACTGAACCCTCTCTACTTTCACACTTCTCCAGGTGGATTACCTGCCAGGGGTGTCCTGGTGCACCATGTTGTTTATCAGCAGATACCTCTGTACAATCCTCACTGAGTCACTGGGGCAGGAAATTGCTAAGGATGCAGTGGGGAGTTGGTGGCACCACTGTCTGGTGGTACATTTTTCAGCTTGGAAATGCTCCTTTGGGATCTGTCACCAGTGGGCTGATCTCTGAATCTGAATTTTGGGAGCTCTAATAGGTTGTTAATCCCTCTCTTGTCATCCTTGTTTTTCCCCTCTGTTGGATGCCTTAAGTGGAAGGAATGATTTTCATCTTCATGGTGGAGCTTTCTCAGGCTGAGGAAGCTGTCTGAACTTCATTATAGTTTCCTGGAAGTCTGTGGATGAGCAGCCAGAGCCTCTTTTCCTGTCCTGTTTCAGTCAGGTGTTCAGTGATGTCAGTTTAAAGACTGCAGCCTGAAAAGCTCGATCCAGCATAGTTTCCCCTCATGCAGAACATGCTTTTAGGAGCTGTAAGATGTTTTCCATCTATTTCATGCTGCATGAATAATAAAAGTATAAATTGCTAAATATAAAATACAGCATAATAGTAGCATTAAGAGTGAGCGTTTTTTTTTTCTTCAGTGCAAACTCAAGTCACAACAGTGCTAGGTCAATTTAAAGTATTCAATGTGAAATACTCTTTTTTTTTAAAGCACGTATCTTTAAAATTTGTCCAAGTGGCAGTCTCTGACTAAATGATCAAGCATGTGTTAAGATCAACCAGCATACAGGAACTCTGGTGTCTTTTGGAGCATACTTGTAACTTGCAGTGAATTTGTCTCTTGAAAGCTGTCTGGTCCTGGTTTAGGTGGTAAGATTTGCTGAAATCATTGGTAAGCTGAATGAATGTTTTTTACCCATCTGCAAGAAAAACAACAAAGACTTCAATAACCACTGAAATTTCCAGTTTGAATTGTCTTGTTCCATGTTCTGGATTATTGAATTTCACTGTACCACCTTCTGTTGAGCTGGGATTTGGAAGACTGACATGTGATGCTTGCTTGCAGGCGATCATCCAGTCTGGGCGCCTCAGAGCCTTCTCTTGGTTCAGCTAACTTGATCTGATCTGATTTTTTCTATTTAAGCTTAGTATATTTGTGTTCTAGATCTGACACTGGTTGGTTTTCTTTCCCTAGAAAGTGGTTATAATTTTTTTTTATAATATCAGTTAAATTTTGGCTTTAGTTTACTGATTGGTTATGCTGGTTTGTACGGATGGTTATGCTGCTTATGTACTGATTAGTTATGCTGTTCCAAGATAGAGGATTTTTTGTGGGGAGGGGGTGGGAGTTGGGTAAGACTTTTTTTCTTTTTCCTTTGGAATCTACTGTTGAACTTTAAAGGTAATTGACAACAAAGGACTTTATTACTGGTGACGTTGTTACTTGGTTTATATTGTAATGTGCTTACAGTAATTTTTGCTCTTGATTTAAATCACCTAGAAAGCTGTGTTTTTTTAAATGACACTTTTGAAATAAAAGTCAGCAAGATAATACCTTTTTCCTCTGGAACTTATTTTTGTAAGAAGTCATTATTAGGGAGATGTTTTGCAGTGTTTAGGTCTCTTGACCCTTCTTATCTTGTTGAAAATTTAGCTTCAGTAATCTTTTAGTATTAGACTGCTTTGTTACACAGATTCTTTGGTAAATAGATTAATCTCTGGGTCTTGTGACTGTATTAATCTTGCTCTGCTGCTTAGGTTTGTTGAGGGATTTCTAGTAATTAGGACATCTTTGTGCCTGGTCTCAAACAGTTAGTGTTTGTTTTTTTTTTTTCTGGGGTTCTAATGGTGCAGTAGGAAACAGCAGAGACAACCAGATGTATTAGCAGTAAGAAGTTATTTGGTTACTGTTGCTTTTCATGTTGCATAAAAAGCTTATAAATATTTAAGTAGTTTTTGCAAGATACTGAACTGAAACAGAACCTTCTAAAACCATATTAACTGTGGGATTTAGCGATGGTATGTTCATGTAGGAGACATTAAAAGAATAAAAACAGACTTCTAAAAAGTCCAGGCACTTTATTGCATCTTCTGATACTTCACTGTGGGTGCTTGTAAACTGTGAACCACAGCAAGGCGACATCAAGAATAATAACATCAAAATGTAGTTCTACAGTAACGTGATTCTTTTTGAATGGCACTGAGGACTTCAGACAATCACATGGTTACTTCTTGCTGGAAGTTTGTGCTTATCAAAAAAGCTTTTTTAATTTGCCTCATGCCTCTCATTATTAAAACATTTTGGAGAAAAATATTGACACCAGGGGCAGTGAAATACTTCTTGTGAAGAAATCTTGCATATGATTTGCTGCAAGACTATTTCAGTATATTGCTTCCAATTATTTAATTTTAAACATTTTATTGTTGCTTCAGACTATTTTAGGGTGCTTTTTAATATTAAGTGAGTAAAGAATGCAAGAAAAGTTTTGCATGATGCTGCCTGGTCAGAATATTTGTGTCCTTTTTGTAAATGGTCTGCCCATAACCCTTTTTCCATATGTGATGCCTGTTATTGTTTTCAGTAAAGCATGTACTCAACAACAAAGCACTTTCCGGGAGTTAAGCTGGACATATGTGAGCCATCTCAGTGTTGTGTGAGTGCATTCTGAGACTTTCCTTGGCTGGCTTGAGGTCAGAAATAAAACTTACTCTTGGTAATAGTTGTATTAAGGACTCAAACAGCAGGCTGTTAAAGTGAATGGAATTAAATGAACCAGAAGGGCAATGAGAGCATTTTTTTTGTTATTTTAATTTGCTTAAGAGAATGAGATTACAGCCAGAAAATTGTCTTGTCAGACAGCCAGATATTACTTCTTGGTCTTCCATTGCCAAATGCTCCAGCTCGCCCCTTCCTGAGCCAGCCCTCTGTCAGCTCGCCATGAGAGCCAACAGTGAAAGCCTGGGCTAGTCCTTTTGTTATTAGTTAGACAAAATGTCACCTCTCAGATCTGAGCATTGCCTTTTTTATAAGATATGAGAATTTGGGTAAACTGTGTTTACTTAAAAGTTAGCGAAGCTCCATTTTTCTAGAGGTCACCTTTTGTTTGTAACATATAAAAGTATATTTATAACTTAAAAGTGAGGAGAATGCTCTGATTTGCTAACATAGAATTCACTTTTACTTACTGAACTAAGGGAAACTTGGTATTAAGTATTAACTTAAATTTAGAAAGCCTGGAAAAGCTGATGTTTCAGGTCACTTGTGTTGGTATGAAATACTTGACTGGATTTTTTGGTGTGTTTTTTTTTTTCTTTTAAATTTTAAAGAGTTTTTCTGTGAGTGTAAGAATCTGCGTAAATATTTGTGTTTTCAAGTGTTTCATGTTCCCAACTTGTGCCCTCCTTGTGCTTCCCAGCCCTTAATCTTGTTGCTTCCAGTTTATTTGCATTTCTTTGTTATCTCTCTGTTGTAAGCCTTCCATGCTGTCAATTAAGTTTAAAACTAGCCAGTGGGCTCATAAGTGATGAAAATTGAGATATATACAGGTTGTGTACAAAGGCCTTCTTTCTTCAATCAAAAGAATATTGTAATAAAATGTGGGGTTCTTGATTCACTTGTTTGATACACAGCTTTGAAAGACTAGTCTGTTAGTAACATTAGCGGTTATTATCTCTTTTCTCTGAATTATATTCTGACTTTTTAGATCAGATTTGCAAGTTTCATAAGTTCTTGTAAAGCTGTTAGTATAGTACTGAGGGCTTTTTTTTTTTCTGCCAGCATCTAAAATTAAGCTTCAACTCAGGTTTTCTTTGCTGATAAGCTTTTATAATACCAATCAAATTCCTTGTGTAAAGTGATTATTTTTTTTTCAAGGCTTCCTAGGTTTAACTGAATGAAGAAGAGAAGTAACTTTTGAAAAGTCTCTGAAATCAGACCTTCTACAACTCTACTAGTTGTTTACTGTGATTGGTGCTTTTTTTCTTTGTTTTTTTTTCTCTGGATCAGTGTTGAGTGCAGTATTTGTTTCTCTTCGCCTGATCCTCAAAAAATCTAAATCACTTGCAGCAAAAATAAGAACAGTTGGCCTTAGATAAATTCCCAGTTATTAAGTGAGACCATACCAATGCCACAAGGTGATCAGCTATTGCCAAAGCCTCAAAAGGAGAAATGCCCAAGTTAACCTGTAGACTTTCTTGCGGTAGCCTGAGCCTGACATTGTCCTGTCACCTCCCTGCACCCTCACTCTTGTGATCATTCCCCCAAATGCCAAAGGAAGTTCCTGCCTGACACTTCCACCCATCCCCATGAGGTTATGCTGTTGACCCTAAACTGCCTGGAATTATCAGCTGTTTTGCTAAAGGGGGTAAATGGTCTTTTCATATATTTTGTGGCTAACTGTGCTCCAAATGTGTCCTGTGTGTGACTTGTAACCTTAACCTAGTAAATAGCTAATCTCAAATAGCCACCTTCCTACTTATTACTCAGCTTGTACCTTCTGTAGTTCACAGTGCAAGTTAATAATTTCAGAGAGTATGTGTTCTTGCATTAAATCTTGAGCTTAGTGTCTTTTCACGTGCTGTTGGAGAGAAAATCAAGATATCCTTGGAAGGAAACTGCTTTGTTATTTGGGTAGAAATCTGTGACTTCTTGATATTCTAAAATGAAAAAGTAGTGTTTCAATGCTAAAACTCCTACCCTAAACCAAAAACATCAAAACACAAGCCAAGGCATTTGGTGTTTTTGACTTTTAAATGAACTTGTAAGTCTCGGAAAAAGAAAAGAGAAAAAGAAAAAAAGATGTCCAAAGGGAAAAGGGAAGTGCAAGTCACTGGCAAAAAAGGTGCAGAACTTGACCCCTGTGTGAGACAACTGTGCAGAGCCACCTAAATCATGACTGTAACATTGCGGAATCTCCTCTGGCAAACCTTGCTGTGGACACTTGAGGAGCAACTGTCTCTGTCTGTCATCATGGTCTTTCATCTGTACAGTACCCACCCGAGCAGAGCTGGCAGAAGAGAGCACATAGTACATGTGCTGTGTCAGTACATAGCTTACAGTTGTGAAACAGTCTCTGGGAGGTTGCAAAAAGGTCTTCCCAATCCTCTGGGGCAGAATTTCAATTTAGCAGGGCACTCGTGAGTGCAGATTCCCCCAAACTGCACGCAAAGCAAGTTTTGTGCCAGCACATGAACTAAATGTAAGTGATCAAATTGTATCTGGCCAAAGTGGAGTCTAGTTGCAGATAGCTGAAATCTGTTGCTTGTGACAGTGATCCACAGCCAAATCTTGCCTTATTTTTAGTCTGTTCAGTTGAGGGAGGATAAATATAAAACATAAGCAGTGCAGTCTTGCTGTTCTGCTCTCAAAGTGCAGAAGGGAAGGAAGGTGCAAGGTCCCTTATTTGAGGAGTGACTTGAAGTATTTACAAAGTTTTCAAGAAAATCATTGTGTTGCTGACTGTTTTCATGTATGCAGCCAGTTTATACGCTTGTTCTAGAGTGCTTGGCTGCTTCTTGTACCTTCATAAGTGCCAAAAAGCTTTAGTTAAAAGTACAGCTGGAAACCACGGAGAACTTTTACCAGATTTTGCAGGATTTGGCTCTCCATTAAATGTGTGGGGTCTTGGAGCTGCTGCTGCATTCATTCAGACTTTTTCTCATATCTGAGACTGCCAAGAGAGGTGACAAGTTCTTTCCTCCCCTGGTAGGTTTTTTAGGGCTATTTTTCCTCTAGCAGCTGCATTGAGACATCTAATTCTTTTCTGTGCTGACCAACAACCCTGTGTCTCCATGTTGAGGCTATATGCTAGTATTAGTGAAACTATACAAGGAAATACAGTAGAAATGTAACAAATTAATTTCATTGATTTAAGGATGAGGAAAATGCAAATGATAGATGTATTTGCCAATGTACAGCAATTGATAGACCTCAGATCTTAAAAAGTCAAACTTTTGAAAGGGGCATTAATAATGCTGGTGAGAGAGGTAAGGTGGAGGGGCTAATGTGACAAGGTAGAACCTTATTTTGGCAGAAGCTCTCAGCTGTGTGGGTCTTGTATGTAAAAACAGTGACTTTATAATCTGAAAACACTATAGTTGTACCATGTTGTGGATGATAAGTTTACAGTCTGACTTCTCTTTCTTGAACTGGATAATATGCCTGAGACTATTGACCACTTGTAGACTGCATAGATCAAATCTGACAGACAAGCTGCTCTTTGATGTGTTGGACACTAGAAATAATGATCATGATCTGTGTTGAATGTAACTGAGAATGTTGTTTTAAAGGGAAAAAGTCTCAACCCTTACAGGCTTCCCTGTTGGTTGTTATCTGTATTCCATGTGCTGCCGTGATCTTTCGAAGAGAGGTCAGGTCCTGCAGGGTGCTTTAGTTGTGAGGAAGCAGGCACACTGAGGAAAGCTTGGGATGATGCAGGGATGGTGTGAGTAAGTACTGGGCTTCTAGACCTGGGGCCAGTGAAGAAGATGAAGAGACACCCTGGATTTCCACAGAGCTAGTTTTGATCCAGTTCTGTTGCTCCGGAGACAGTTTCCCTGTGGATCTACCTTCTGCATCTCACTCTCCAGGGTTTCTGTGGTTTATTTTGCCGGCAGAGAAGTGCTGTCTAAATGTAGTGAAGGCAGTTGTGGGTATTGCCTGACTCCTGATTTAATGAGCCCTCTTAGTGGGGCTGGAGAGCAGAAACAGTAATTAGTTCTATTAGTACCAGTAGAGGCCAGTGGAGGCCAAAGCTAATAACAAGCCTGCCTGGATCTCGGTTTCTTGTGCTGAACACCATAGGTGTGGTGTCATGGTGCCTCGCCCTCCCAGCCCTCTGCAGCTCGGGAGCCAGTTTACCTCAGTCACCATTACCAGCTCTTCTAGGAGTCCTCTGCTTTTAGTCATACTGCCGCTAATCATCCCTCGTCCTCTTTGCCTAAAGCTCAGGAGCACTGGTGAGCATGGTGCATCCACGTGTCCCAGCAGATGTGGCTGGAGTAAGGCTCCTGGCTACTGCCTGGCTGGTTCCTGGAGGAAGTGGCAGTGCTTCTGTGTGGGTCTCCCATTTTTTTTGTCATCCAGCATCACTAACAGGCCACTGTGTATCTTTAAGAAATGTTTAATGCTGCTTGAAATCACATTTGTCACTCCTATATTTTTGTGTCAGACTAGGAAAAAGAAGTGGAAGGGTGTTTCTCTTCCATGTTTTAGAACATTTGAGGACTCTGCAAGCAACTAATTAACATTGGTCATATTCCTTAGTATGGTTTTAGGAATGCTTAGAAACTGATGTGGTGTTCAAACCTGATTAGAGTTAGGTTTCTAATTGCAAGAGCTTCTTCTGTGGGGCACTGAAAGTGGCACTCTGTTGGCAGAGATTGCATCTATTGTCCGAGTGCTTTTGAGAGGGGTGTGATATTTCACTGCCATGCTTTACCTGAGCTCTGTTTGCAGTTGTTTTTAATTTTAAAAGTGAGTCGCCAGACTCAGCAGTGGGTTACTAACTTATAAGATAAGCAGTAATCTCTGCTGAGGAATGTGCATACTTTTAATGTTTGAATTTGGAGACAACACGTGATTTGAAGCTGCTGTGAAGGTATGCGTTCTGTGTTTAAGGGCAAATGTCGTTTGCTCATGAGTTGATAAGCAGTGTCTTGTTAAAGTTTGGTAAATTGATGGCTGCTATATGCTTAGTCTAAATTAGTTTGCAAATCAGCTGGTAAGTTTTTTCATATCAAGAATTGTTTTAAAAGTTTTTGAACAATGGTGCTTAAGATCTAGGCAAAAATATTCTCTTATGAAACCAAGGGTACGTATTTTATTACACATGAGGAATGCATTGTTATATCTCTAACTTGTTTTTCACTTATGCTAAGCTAAGCATGTGACATATGGTCCTACTCTGGAAAGACTATGGAAAAACCTGTTTCCCTTTAATATGGGTTGGATTAAGATTCTGAGAGACTGCCTGCTGTTGTCCTGTGCACAGGGTTTTCATGTGTTGGTGTGTTTGGTTTCTCAATCCCACAACACTTGCTATTGGTCCTTTGGTGACTGCACCACCTGCTAACTTGCAAAAGTCCGTCTTTGTTGAGGCCAGTGGGGGGGGGAAATGAGTATAGCAAATGGAGGGACCTTGAACAACAGTTAAAAAAAAAAATCAGTTGTGACACGACAGCCAACTATGTCACTAGTAGTTATTAGAAATTAAACTCTAGTTCAGTAGACAGTTTGTAGGCCAGCTGTGAGCAGTCACTGCTACTGTGAAGCCTTGTGCTCTTAACTAGCAAGCCCTTGGTCACAAAGAAATAGCTGGCAGTATCTCTATCTCTTTACGGTTGTTGGTAAAGTTACTGAACAAAAAGGACAGAGGCAGCCAAGTCAGGGAATGGAGTCAGCATCAGGTCAGCTTTATTCACATCTTCTAGCCTCAACTTCACACACTCGTGTGTGTGTGATACTGAGGGAAAATCATGTAACCTGTGGTACAAATGCAGCATTTTAAGGCATGCAGTTGGCAATCTGACAAACAAGTTAGGTGTTGGGTCTTGGTGTTGAGCTGTGTCTGACACATGGAAGTGGATTTAGGTCTGATGGATCCCTTCAACAGGTGTGATGAGATAAAAAGGATTTCAAAGTGCTGAGAGAGAGCTATCTAGAGCTGCTAATGGAAAATATTAGGAAAAGGTATTTCCAGATTCACTCCTATGGTTTAACAGTACAGCCAAACCAGTTGAATGGCTTGTTCCCTCCAGAAGGGATTGTTCACAGGGTAGCAGTGTGTTCCAGTGAAGTTTCATTGTGTGACTTCTCTTGTATTCTTTAAACTTGTGTGCTCTTCTTCATGGTTTTCCCTTGTGGGTGCAGGACCAGGTAAGACTGAATCAAGACACTCAAGTCCTTTCCTGTAAGAGCAGTGGTCTATTACTTAAGTTGGAGCTGCTCTCGGTCACTTCTATCTTAATAGGCAGATGCAGAGCAGATGGGCTGAACCCAGCTCGTCTGCCTGCTTTGCCACTCGGCCAGGGTGGTCCCACGTGCCCTTCGTCATGTGGGCTGGCTGTGCGCGTGCGCATGACTTCTGCTTCTTGGACTTGGACCATTAAAGAGTCAGAGCATTAGCCCGAGCCAGAGAGAAGGAAGCTTTGGCAAGTGAGGTTCGTTTACTGAGACATCAGGTGCTCTCCCAGTGCCCAAGAGAAAGTCCAACCATTCAGCAATGGAAGGGTGTTGGCTTTTTTTTTCCATCTGGTTTTATGGTACTCAGAGCTGCCTTTAGGTTGCAGGGTGGTGACCTGAGAGGGACCATGGTTTTCCACCACCATGATTCTACACAAGCTTGAACTCTATGAATGTTTGCCCATTTGATGTACAAATTTCTTAGGTGGTGTTCTGCTTCTTAGAGTACAAACATCTGCTGAAGTCAGATCAGAGTAAGCCCATCTGAAATATGGAAATTGATTCATCCCCAAGTAATATTTAAAAACAAACCCAAAACTTGCGTCCCTTTCAGAATCCTACTACTGCTCATAGGAAATAAAAAAACCAAACACCCCAACAACAAAAAAAAAACAACAAACAAACATGAACCCCAAAGATATTAATTTGGAGTTACTAAATGCAGTCTATTTCAGGAAATATCTGACTTAATAAATAAATTTGGGCTTGGAGATTATTCTGTGGAAAGTACTTTAGCGTTTTTCTGTTTGCCTCATTTGTGCAGGGGAGTAATCCCAGCCCTGGGAGGATGTGACCAGCAGCAGCTTTTGCGATAAATTTTTGGGTGAGGAATGATTTGACATGCAAATGCATTCTTCAATATGATCATTTGCCTGATAGTCTGGCAATAATTTTCATGAGATCTACTGTTGATGCTTCAAGTTAGATTAATATCTGTTGGAAGCAATGCTCTGAAACATGCTGGAAATTCAGCTGCTCAGAAGGGAAAAGAAAAAGAACATGACTCTGATATCTTTTGTGCTTAACTGTTGGGAAAATTGTATCTGTCTAAATGAATCTTAATGCTTTCTTTAAACACATGAATATGAAATAGGTATATTGGGCTATAAACCTTTGAAATTAGTCATGGCATAGTATTTTATCTCCCTTCCTCATGATTGTTTTTTTTATTAATAAAGAAACTGAGCAAAGTTATTTCTTCTAAAACACCCCAAAACTGTTGAAAAGAAAAAGAAATAGGGCAGTTTTCCTTCAGCAAATGCGGGCTGTTGCCTTGGTGGTTGGAAAGGCGAACTTTATTTTTGTTTTGTTTTGTGTTTTTGCTTTGGTTGGTTGTAAGCCAGCAGTATAAAGTGATTGAAAGCCAGCCACAGAAAACAAGTCACTGTATTTTCTGTTGATTATAGTACTACTGAGATATTTCTGTCGTAAGTTCTGGCAGAGCACAGTTTCCAACGCGTGCTGGTTCTTTTTGTTTCTGGATGCAAGTTGTCATGGTAATAAGCCAGAAGCTACAGTGTGGAGCTCCTCATTGGCTCAACCCCGGTCAGTGGTGAATGTTTGTGACAAGTGGTCAGGAGAAGTGGCCAGGGTCTGTCGTGCCATCTCGGGCTTCTAGAGAACCCCAGTTTATGAAGTGAAGGTAGCCTTGATGCTCTGGGTGGTTCTGGAAATGAGTGTATTGCTGTCTGGGTTGGGATTGAATTGGGCTTGGGAACTGATTTTTTTTTTTTTTTTTTTAACAGAAGGTGGGGTTTGTGTTTCTTGGTAGTTTTGGAGTTTGTTTGGTTTTTTGTTGGTAAGGGATAAAAAATGCACAAAGCAGAGGCTGGAGCGTGATGACATTCAGCACTTGGGACAGTGCTGAAACCCCCATTTCATTGTGCTGGGCTGCTCCCTCCCAGCATCACAAAGAGGTCTGTTCCAAAGTCTTGTTTTAAAAGCAAGGTAAAATGCAATTATGTCTGAGAAGTTAGATGAAATGTGAACAGTTGAAACTGCCACAGCTTCAGATTCAGGCAGATGGTCACAGGTGATTTTTCAGAGGTGGCTTACTGGTGGCTCCACCAGCTCAGGAACATTGCTGTCTTATCCAATCACTGAATTTACAGTTAGTTTGCAATGGAAAGCTTAAAATGTTCACAGGACCAATTACTGCTTATCAGTTGATGAAAGACACCTCTTTTATGTCATTTACTCATGATTTGGAATACCTGCCCCATGTAACACATCTGGTCTGCTATGAATACCAGTATGCTATGAACTGTACATTCTTGGGATTTTTTTCAATAATTACAGCATTTTTAATGTGGCATTTGAAGAATGAATACTTTGTAGCTGTGGCTTTGATATTGAAGTACTAGGTTCTAGGCTTTACAGAAATTAATATTTTTCAGAAGATTGCTCTTGACCACTGTAAGGAAAATTGTATGAACGTTTCATCTAGGCCAAGTTTGTAGTGATGCACTTCCTTCATGGCAAGTTGTTGACTGGCTTAGTTATGCCTAGGTTGTCTGAACTATAGTCCTAATGCTTAAATTGGTATCATACATATTAACTGTGGCTGCTTTGAAATGTCTAGACTAATTAAACATTCTGAAAAAAAAAAAACCCACTATCAGCAAACCTATCTGAGAGTTGTCATATCTTAGTCTTGTTTTCGCAGCTCTTGGGGAATCCTCTAAGCACAGTTAATTACTAACCCTATTTTTGGAAGGCAACCTTACTTGATATACTATGGTCTCCTTTTCCTGGCCACTTTGGTTTATGTTCCTGATGTTATTCTCTAGTCTAAGGTCCTTTAAAATGCTTCTGCTGTCACAACTTGGTACTAAATAGGTGTTACTTTTTGAGTGTTTACTCCAGGACATTTGTGTATCACTTAATTTTTCCCTGTTTTGTTCTTTGTTCCTATATTTTTAAATCAAATTTTGTTATTTAAAAGCTGCCAATCATTAGTACTCTATATTTGAATACATTTAGATAAAACTGATCTCTACTGCAAGTAGTTGTTTGAAAATAAGCACCACAGTGTTTAAGTATATATATATATATATTTGATATATATATATCAAATATATATTGATATATTTGATAGCACAAGATTGATTTTCATTTAGTAGAATTTTGGGTCTTATTTCATACAGCTAATGAAAAATATGGGACATATAACCCCATCTCAAAACAATTTGGTACTCTTCTTAGCATTAAAAAAAAAAAACCCCACCAGAAATAAAAAAGAAAACCCTGTAGGAATTGGCATAATTCTACAACAAAAGATGTGAATATTTGCACAACGAATGTGCAAATGAACAGATTTAATATGAACCTCCGACTGTTGGCTATAAATATTGAAAAGGTGCAAAAAGGCACCTGTACTTTTAATGATGAATAACTTAAGTACCTTTCGTAATTATGGACTGTGTAGTCAGTAGGAGAGATCTTTCGTAGTGAAACCATTTTGTTTGCATTTGGACATGTGACGAACGATTGGATTTTTGACTACAGAATGTCAGTTTTTTTGTTAAGCACTTAATTGTCTGACTTCTGAGAGGCTGGAACACCAAAAAGAAATGCATTGCACTACCCTGTAATTTCATATGTTTGTTAGTTTGTTCGTGGACTTCTACGGCATGGCAGGCTTTAATTTCCTGTCTGCCCTTTCCATGTTCATCCCCATCTTATGGGATGATTATAATAATGAATGTCTTAATTTTTTTGCTTTATTCTGCTAAAAGCTTTACGACCAGTAGGATAGGTTGAATCAACTGTACTAATCTTGAGACAGTGTTAAAAGTCTGTTGGTGTGGATGTGTCATTTCTAACTCATTTTTGTTCACTTCCAATTAGGAAAAATAATTCTGAAAAGCAAAAATGAACATGAAAAATTGTCTTTTGAGGGAAGCTCTTTAAAAGGAAAATAATGCCCCAAAGAAATAAAAGACATTTGAAAGACAGGAAGGTTGATTTCAGGACCCCACTGAAACATCTTGTTTCTCTGCAACTATTTTACTGTGACCCCTATGGTATTTCTCCAGTCTCTGACATTGAGACAGTAATGCAGTTAAGTTTTTGGAGAAGCATATTTTTGTTCTGTACTGGGACAACTCCCAGTTAAGACAAACCAGGAAAATTGGATTTTTCCTTTTTCTTTATGGGTTTTTGGAGTTGCTTCTGATTAGTTTCATGTGTAGGTGCTTCAGTTCCAAATTAAAATTGCCTGTTCTTCCTGTTTCTAATCCAGTTTAAAAATTCCATCCATAACCCAGAACAAATGTCGTCATGCTCCCCATGGTAGAGCTAAAAATAGCAGTTTTTTTGTGTTATCAAGTCTTAACAAGATCAATGCAATATCCCTTTCCTACTGCCTAGAGGAGGTGAAGACTTGGGTTGTCTTGATGGCCTGTAAGCTGCCCTTCTGATGAAGGCCAATTCCCAAGCTTGGTCATGCCTGGTTGCTGTAGTGTGATGTTTTGTCATGAATTTTGTGAAATACAATGCATGTTAGTTGAGACAGATGCATACAGGTTTAAGATGGTAACATTTTTCAGAACTTGAAAGGCATTTCACACACATTTGGCTGCAGTTCAGGTAACTAACTTGGTATTTGATGGCTCTAACAGACCTTTATATTCAACAGTTGTCTTTAAATCCCAGTCAGCTGTTTGGGGTATGAGTAAGAAGGTTTTTAGACTGTCCTCAGTTTAAAATTGTCTAGTAATTGTCTTGGAGAGCTGTGATTTTGGGGTAAATCTGACTGTTGCCTGGAATGGGCATTTATGGAAAGGTGGACTATGCTGGTGGCTGGCAAACTGGGGACAGCAGAGCTACTCTACTACAGTCAGTTGTCTTCTTACCTATGTACCTGGCTTTGCTCCCCATCGGTCTCCAATACATCTTGGTTTTGCTTCCTACCCCTCCACTGCATTTCTCATATGCCAAGCAAAAGAAAATGAAGAAATTATAATTGCAGTGTGGTGTGGTGAATGGTGCTTATCAGAGCAGTTCTGCTGAGCTGAATCCCGTGTTGTGAACGTGCAGTTTCCATTCTTGCAGCTTGTCTGGGAGCTAATGCTGCTCCTCCTTCAGAAGGGGAGGGCTGTGCTATGCTGAATGGTTACTGGTTAGGTCTGGTTTGCTCTTGGCAGGAAAATAGAAGCCCCACAGGAGTAGACAAGGGCAAATAGGATTTGAAACTGTGCTTAAAACTGATTGACAAAATGGTTAGTAACTTCTTCAGCCCTGCTGTGAGATCATTGAGAAGGCTAGTGTCACCTGATTCTGTTTGGTTTAGGTTTTCTGTTTGAAGAATCAGCCTGCAGTATTAAAAATGTCAAGTTTGACTAAAGGAAATGCTAATTGACTGATACACAAAACTGATAGACCAGGCTTTGCTTGGAAACTGAACATCTTAAAAATTAGTACTCCCCCCAACTCCCCTACATTCAGGAATTTCATTAGTCTTGATAGCTTACAGTTTCAAAAGAGGCTCAGATAAAGGACACAGTTTTTTCAGTTAAATTTTCAAAAGTGCATAACCTATATTCATTCTTAAAATATGGTCCATGGACTTTCATTCATGGAAGCATCAATTTGAGCCATTAAACATATGTAACTTCACTTACTGAAATATTTAATTTCTTTCTGTGTAACTGCCAATTCAGCATCGAGTCAATAAGTTGTTTCCAATAACTTAGGCTTTAGATTTTTTTTAAGCCACAGATCTCTGTACAATAGTAAGAACAATTTGCCGAGAAATGTTGTTTCAGTTTACAGTGAAATTGAAAAGAACAACGTATCTTAAATTGGCAGTGTAATAGGTTGTATTCTGGTAGTCTTCTTGTGTGGCAGCCCTGCCCCTCCACTCCCCCCTGACCCCAAATTTGAAGGTCCTGCTGTAAGAAAAAGAATGTAAAAAATTTGTAGCACATGAAAAACACTTCATTTTAATCTCCTTGGCAAATTTGTCTTGGTATGGCTCAGTGATAAGTGCGTACGTACCTTGGCATGCTCCTGCACAGCAGTCATGAGTGTGTTCGGGTTTTTTTCTACTGCTGGGATACTGGAGGTGAAGGTAAAGTATTCATCTTGGTGTGGGCATGGCAGTGATTTTGATATCAGTCATACTGGTTTTTTGTGTTACAGTGTGAGTCAGTTTTTGTGTTCTTGCTCGTGTCTTTTGGCAGGTTAGTTTTGCAGGATGTGAGCTCACCCTTAGGTGGCTGTTAAGTCACCCCTAGGTTGTTGCCTTCAGAGGAGGGTTTGGCTGGGATGACTGATGTACTCCCCCAACACTGCCCTGCCTGGACTGCAGGGCTTGCTGTCCCTAACAGTGACTTGTGTCATCTCCAGAGCTGCTGGTGGTGAGAGCATGCCATTTTAGTGTGAACCTACCTGGGAGTGGCCTCATCTCTTCTGAGGACACAGAAATTTTTGTTTAAGCCAGATGGGATTGATGCTGCTGTAGCCCAGTCTGTTTCTTTTGGCAATGCTGGCACCGCTTTGGCCTCAGTGAGCCAGTACAGGAAGCCAGACAGGCTGGTGCTAAATTAATGTTGGAGGAAAAAAAAAGAAAATATAAGTGCTTGCTAGAGCTACCTGAGTGGCTGAGAGTCAAATGGTTTCAGGTGCTGGGTGTGTGAAGAAAAGGGAAAAAGAGGATCCTACCGCTACAAAGAAAGAGACAAAACTTCGGCAACCTGGGTTTGGATTGTGGCTTCATTGCTCAATAAAAGAAACAACTTGGCATTGCTGCTCTTTTTGGTTCATCACAATTTGGGGAGGTCCCACATTGAGCTAAAATAACTGTTTAGTCGGCCATATAGAAATTACAAACGCCTCTCTTCCTGCCAGCTGTTTCAAGGTCTGTGTAAACCTATCGAAGACTTTGAGGTCCCACCTTCTCCCCACTGCATGAGCGGTTGCCTCTGAGACCCTGACACTGAACCTCACGGATCTCATTCTGCCAGCAGAGTGGCTCAAAGTTGGGTCCCTGCGAGGGGGTGTCCTGGAGTTGGCTCATCCTGGAGCTGGGGAGGTGGCAGAAGTCCTGCACTGAAGGGACTGGGTGGGACCTGCTGTTTTCAAAGCTGTGATATTTAGGCTTGGGGTGTGGTCTGAAGTGGCCACTGTGATGAGGAGCAGGTACATCTCCCAGCTCACCTTGGAGCCTTGTTCTACTGGGGGTTGGCTGAATGTGAACTAAAGATAGGTTGTTTTAAGAGATCAGCCTTTCAGAACACATTGTATGGTCAGCAGGCACATCTTCTTGAGGTTAAGGTGAACATTAGGTGCTTGGAAAAAGTCCCTTCCCCCCGCTTCCCCCTATACTTAAAGGCATTGAAACTAGGAGTTAGCTTGTGTTTTACTGTTGCACTTTGATTTAAAAGGAGCCAAACTATTATAAGATAAAAGATGCTCTCTTGTTTACCACTTTAGAGAGAAATTAGTAAATTTCTTACTCACAGGGCAATGAATTTCTTAACATTTTGCTTAACTGTGGTAAAGATGAATAGTTGAGTTGGGCATGTAGTTTCACACCTTGGTGCAAACCAGGACTGAAACAAGTGTAACATTGCAATTTTTAATGAGGTTTAAGTAGTTCAGTCCTTCATTAAGCTCGAATTTGGGCCCAGCACTCTGGTTTAGGTTTGTCTGGTTTGTGTAACTGGCATTGCCAAGTATGTTAGAAACACAAATTAAACATAGGCAGATTTTTATTAGAATGGAGAGCAGAGGTAAGGTTGCAGATCAGTATGTTTCTACAAATGTAATTGAAGTTGAGCTATGTTAAAACTTGAGTCTCTTTGTTTTGTTTCAAAGTACAGTCAAAACTTTAAAGTGAGCCATCTGACACCATGGAAACAAGCAAATTAAGAAATAACACTAAATTAAACAAATTTTGTACTCTTCACACACAGCAACCCAAGCATATGCCTTTGGCTGCAGTACAGATTTAAGTGTAGATTGCATTCCAGTGTTTTAGCTTTCATTTAAATAAAAACATGTTTTAAAAGCTGTGTTAATTTGTGCTTTGCATTTAATTGGTTTTGGTTTTGGAGTTTCCATTGAGATATTTTTTCGAACTGTTACCACAGTCTTTGTGTAGAACTTGATTCTTGTAGCAAGATCAGCCTTGCATGGCTTTTGCTGTTTTTTCTTATTTTCTTTTAATTCTGCTGCCCAGATAAAAGTAGTAGGCAGACAGTTGAAAGTTTCTCTGTGCTTTTGTATAAGTAGTCCTTTCTGTAGCAGAATATTTAGCCAGCTGTAGGGGGATGATTATCTTTGCTCCTCTTGACATTTTTAAACTATTGCGAAGTTATATTATAAAAGAATAAATAAGGGGAGAAGCGGCACAAAATGACTTTGTCTGAAGTTTTGATGGCTCGGTCTGCCACCTTGTGGTCATTTGAGTACATGGCTTGTAAAAGCAGCATCCAAGAAAGCATCAGACTGGTGCTGTCACCTGCCTACTTTTATATATCCCGTGCGTTAGCTAAAGGCAGGTTTCAGAGACTTTGAGCTAGTAGGAATGTTTGTGTAAGTCGCAGAGGGGTTGAATTAGCTGATGGTTCAAGGGTTTTGCTCAACTAGACGCCATGAATTGCAAGGCAGGTTACGTCTTTGAAAGACAAAGTTCTTTTCCTGAGAATTGTAATTTAGCTTTCGTTAGGTGTTTCAAATATCAAAAATAAAAACCTTCATAGCTTACATGCCTAAGTTTGTGTGTATGTGTTGTTTTTTGTGAATTGACTTTCATTTCAAGCACTTAGAATCTGCTGAGGATATTGCAGTACTTTGCACAAGTATTTTGGAAGGACTCTTGAGTTCTTTCACTTTTAAGATGTTGAAACAGTTACCTGTGTTCGATAATGTGTGTTTTTGCTACGTAAACAAAGCATCGTTTTTCCTAAGATACATGGAAAACTGAGGTGACCTAATGACAAAAACTTGATATTCTGATTTTATTTTTCTTAAACTGCTTTCCTACTCTTTAATGCTGGGAAGTGTGCAGTACCTACTGACAATATATGAATACATATTTGCAGTTTTGACTCTGTTGCAGTTTTCTGTACCTTGCACTGTTATGGAAAAGTTGATTGAAAGGAGCGTTCCTGGTTGTTACTTCAATGTCAATGCCAAACCTTTGGTGCTAGAGGGAGCTGTTCACTGCCAGACTCCCGCTGTAAAGATACAGCTTAACCAATGGGCAGCAGCTCAATTTGCCCCTTTTCGGAAAAGCCAGTGCACATCAGCTGAGATGTTATAATGACTACTTGCCTTGATAGGATCCAACTGCTGAAGCCACTGGTTTGTTTTCTTGCTGCCTTTTTTTTTTTTTTTCGCAAATCAAGAAAACCCCCCTTCACATTAGTTCACTCAGTGATGAGATATCTTTAGCAAGCAAGCAACCTGGTTTGGTGGAAGGGGTCCCTACCCATGGCAGGGGTAGGGGTATTGGAAGTACATAATCTTTAATGTCCCTTCCAACCGAAACTATTCCATTGTTCTATGACTCCCTTTAGTGATGTAATGCATTTCCCTGCACTGAGTCACTTCAGCTGCATTTCTCTAGGAACATAACCTATGCTCATTAGTGTTTTCTACACCTATAGAGTTACTAGGTTTGTGTCACCCATCAGTTTTGGAGACGAAATGTCCATGGATTCACTTTGAGGTCTGTGGAACCCTGTAAGGTAGCAAACTTAATGGTTCTCTATTCTTCTGTAAATACTTTATAGCAGATAAATTCTCTGCCACTCCAGAGAAACTTCAGTGCAAGCTGGTGGTAAAAGGGTTACTCTCCTTCTGTTCTGTTTCCGCTTGTTGTTAGACAGACTTGCTAAAAATGAGTTAGAGTAGCACCTTATGGCCAGGCTCTCGTCCATCTAATATGCTGCTGTAAGCATCTAATCCTCAGTGCTCCACTCCCAGCTTCCTGTGGCAGCTGGTGGCCTGTGCCGCAGAGTCCAGCATGTCTGGATGAGCAGCAGCGGTGCCATGGGGACTGTCTGGCTTACATCTTACCTTGCTTCCTGCACAGGACTCCTGGGAACTTCTGCTCGCCTTCAGCCTGTCTAGCAAATGAGCAGGTCACTGACTACAGCGGACGTGTCTTTTCACACACTTTTATTAGTACTTAAAAAAAACAAACCAACAAGTAAAAAGGCAAGAACCTACTGTATTTTCTCTTCAAAGCCTTCTATGTGCAAGATCCCACCATCCCAAACCATGCATAATTACTTTTGTCTTTGATGTGCCCTCTGCTTCTCACAGGACCAAAGCCTCTAGGGAGCAAAGGAGTAGAAGGACCAGAAGTGAAATTGCAGTATTTTGGCTTGTGCATATCTTCTACTTTTTCAAACTGAATATTTGCCTTTTCACTGTGAGGAAAAGACATTCTTTTTGATACTGACCGAGAGTCATCTATTTAGCCTTAACCACTGAGAGTAACTCCTCGTATCTTTTCTGACCTGTACCATGGTTTTAACAGGTACAGCAACATTTCTACACTAAATGTATTTAAATGGTTTTCTTTTTCTTTCTTTCTTAAATGCCTGTGTGTGACTTCACAGTCCTAACATCTTTGCCCAAATATCACATCTAGCATTCTTTCATTTTGTCTGAAAACAAGTATTTCTGTACTTTGTGGTCAATTTTAAATACACAAATATTTCACAGTGATCAAATCTGTAATAAATGTGTACATTTTTTATATTCTATTACCTGAAAACATCTTATTACAGTAAGTTATGAGAGTTGTATTGATGTTAGTTTATTCTGAACTTTGTCAGCCTCTGCTAGTGCTTGTGAAGCATTGCTCTGATTTTCAGTGGATGATTGATAATACTTTGTTTCTCAACTAGTAGATTTTAAGAAAAGAAAAAGGATGATGAAGCAGCACAAAATCCATGAACCAAAGTTAAATCATCCCAGAGGCTATGGGCTGCACTGAAGTTTTCGCTTAAGTCCTGTAGTCATTTTGAGTATAACTGGAGCAAAGCCTCTAGGCTTACGTTATTATTTCCATAGTTGCATCATAGGAAGTTTTAGTCTTTGATCTTCTTTTTATCTCTCTATTATTGCTGTTTTGTGAGCTGGATATTGGAGGTCTACAACGGTGAATATAGCACTTCACTGTGTAACAAGGATTGCGTTTGACTTTTTTGATTATCTCATGCCAACAATTTTTTGTTTGTGCTGTCTTTTTTTCTTGTTTAAGATTGTGACTTATCTTCCATTTGAAGAGGATACAATTTAGAAATATCTCTGTACAATGGAGTATTTTGTTAGGCTGTTTTGTACTTTTTTCCCCTGAACAGAAGACCTGTTTCTTATGACCTTGCTTTATGAAATAAATGAAGGTTTTGGGGTATGTTGACCTTGGAAAGAAGGACAGTGATAGTTGTGAAGTAGCTTACTGTAATTCTAGATTAGGCTTGTTTTCTAGACACTGAGTAATGACAGCAAAAGCAGAAAGGTTTCTGTATTTGATGTGGACATGCTATCATTCTTTCCCATGTCGGGTTCTATTTCAAAGGTATTCCTACAATTTGCCTTTCACCTTCTGAAAGTGTTCCTACTACCCCAATAGGAGAGCGCTGAATGCTTTTAATACATTTTTAATGGGTATTTTAACAGCTTGTACCAAACTGAGAATCCTAATAATGTTTTCCTTATGTTTGTAGGACTTGGAGATTGTGTATTCATATTTACATGGAATGGAAGCTTTGTCGAATCTGAGAGAGCATCAGCTAAGGTATGATACTTTGTCATTAAAACCCACATACGTTATTGCACTAACAAAGCAAAGGAACGGTAATTTTGCTAACTATATGCTACCTCTTGTGTACTTTACGTCAAGCTGAAAAGCTGGCTATCACTGCATCCATTTCTTTTCTTCTTTATTGTCCTAACACTTTTCCATTGTATGTGTGCATAGTGTATCTCTATTTGTTCCTTCCTATTTCTGTCTATTAGGGATGCATTTGTTTTCTTTTCAAATTTTTGGACTAGAAATAAATGCTTTACATACAGAGTGCAAGTTCCAGTCCTGATTGAAACCCCATGTATAGACAAAATCATTCATGTAATATAATAATCACGAGAGCAGAGTCTGTCATTCAGTTTCTGTTTCAGTTTGTGCTTGCTTTTGTGTGGAAGTTTTACACAAATTGTGTACAGCACATGCAAGTGATACTTAGTAAAAATATCTAATAAGATTCATTCACACTTTTTTTGACTATAATGCTTCATGAAGCAAATGAACTCAAAAACTTTAATGTGAACTTTCATTTTTTTTTTTTTTGTGAAGACTAGTATTTGTTTGATTTTTGAGTAATTGTTTCAGTTGTCCTCACATAAACATCTTACAGCAGAGGTTTGTAAGAGTATTTAGGCAATGGTGTGAAGCTGGCAGGTACAGGAGGCCAACACATCTCCTGTATGCTCTGCGGGGTGAGAGGGTGAATTACTGCTGTTTTGCATCCTAGGGTTTGCCAACATTTGCCACATCTGAAGCTGCTGAAGCAACTTTGACTTGATTAATACTCATTTAGGTTTTAATTTCTGGCCTCTTGCTTCGTCATTCTGTGAGAGTCCAAGCCAATATTCTGAAATTTGGAAAAAATAAAAGGCAGGGCTTTCTTTCTTCCAAAATACTCAACACATTTTACAATGTGAATGTTGACTTCAAAGAAGGCTCTGTAATTACTTCTGCTTTGGAAGGAGTCCACAGTCACATTCAGCTAAAGCTTTTTGTGTTATTATATGCAAGACTTTTAGCACATGAAGTTTTGCTGAACTGATGTTAACTTGTTTACAAAGATCAAAGTGTGCACATATGGTTGCGTGGTATGTTGATGTGTGCTTCTTGGCTTCCTGTGCAGAATGAGCTTCTTGCTGAGGAATGTGTGCAACTCGCTCTCCCAGCATAGCGAATTCCTCAAAGAGAGCTTCTGTTTACAGTACCATACATGGAAAAGGCTGGGCTCCTGGCAGATGTTGAACTGGAAGCTTTTATAGTATCCTTTAGGATACAACCCTTCTTGTGGCAGTGGAATGCCACAAAACCCTCGGAGGTTCATTAAAACCTAGCGTATTAAATGTGTCCTCTAGTAGTGAATAACTTAGCACATGGCTTGCTGGTGAGCTCATATTGAATTTATTACATTTGTTTAGGAAGCAGACAAAGATCACATTTGGGTGATCAAGCAAAAATTGGGCACCAGTATTGACCAGAACTAATTCAATTTTTCAAATATTTGAGGAATCGGTTCTACTTAGTCGCTGTAATTTCTGGCTGTGCCACTCTGTAACAGAAGAATTGAAATGTTTGGTTGCCTTCTGTAAGAGGCATCTTCTCCTCTATTACTGTCCTAATAATGGGACCAAAACTCTGTAAAACTCAGTGCCAGTGGTGAACTTGCATGACTTTATCAAGAATGTGCTTCCTTCTGTCCCAATTCAGAGGGGAACAAAACTTGCTTGTTAAAGTGATTCTGTTTCCTCTAACTCCTACCCTTGGATGGCCCATTGCCCAGCGTCATTTCAAACCAGTAGGGCACAGACTGTCCTTGAGCAGTATTTAATTTTTAGATCTGACTTCTAATAATGACTTTTTTCTGGTATCCTCTCACCAGCAACTTCATGTCCGTGTTCCCCTTCCCTCTAAAAGAGAGGATCAGAGAGAGAAGATGAGGGTTCAGTAGGCAAAAGCAGACAGTGTTTTTTCAGTGTCTGTAAAAGATTTTGACATGACCCAATTTTATGGTGGGGGCAGTGTCTGAAAAGAGATGGTTCTGTGGTCCAAAAAGTTTTTTTTTTTTTTTTTTTTTTTTTTTTTTTTTTTTTTTTTTTTT
>JAWWMO010000138.1:31992529-32109926 GCA_035047845.1 Dendrocincla fuliginosa
GGCAAAAAGGTTTTTTTTTTTTTTTTTTTTTTTTTTTTTTTTTTTTTTTTCTGTGCCGGGAAACAGGAAGATTTTTTTTTTTTATTAGCTGAAATTGATATGCAATGTATAATAATGATATACAATATAGACATTGCCTGTAAGAAAAGTTCTCAAAGATAGTCCAAAGAGTAGATCTAAAATACTGGGTTGGGACAAAGGCAGTGGTAGTAAAACTTGATAACTAATTTGTATCTATATAGATATTTAGATATTTTATTAGCAAACAGAATTATGATCTCAATTTTCTATTAACAATTTATGAATAGTCAGGATACCACTATAAGCTTGCCTGTTCTGGACAGAAAAAGCATTATTTCTTTGTGGGCTGAATTAGTATGTAAAAATCCTGCAAGAGATGGGTGCTAAGGTGACTGCTTTAGCAGTCTGTTGGCTATTGAAATGAATGATCTAGAAAATGGCAATGAGAAACCTTTTTTAAATGTTGCATCAAATCCAGACTGAGTATTCCAAGCCTCAAATCAACTTTTTTGAGGATTTTTGCCTTAGCAGCCTTTCTTGAGTTCTTTTGTCTCCTTATGATATCATTGCTGGCAGCTGGTCATTGGTACACTGATATTCTGAGGATCGATTGTATGAGGAAAGAGAATTTATTTCTAAAATTTAAATACAGTTCCTTATTTGAATGTTCACGTGAGCCTCTTAGGCAAATCTGTCTCTCAAATAGCCCTGGGGTTTACAGTCTGATTTACAGCCATAGAAAGGCCAAGGGAGGCAGTGGGATTTGTTCCTTCCCCTTCCTCCACACCTCCCTGGTGATCTATGGGGCTGTTTCCTGAAGACAATAGACAGAAATGGCATGTTGATTTTTGTTTTTTTTACACCAAATTAACATTGGATTTCCTAACGTGAGAAGTTCAATTATAGTTGCCCTCTATTATGCCACATTTGTCAGGCAGACAGTGAATGTGAAAGTACTTTAATCCTCCCCTCTAGACAGAGGATTTTCCTGCAGGAAATTCTCTCCATTTTGAGCCTTCTGGGATTTCAGCATTAAAATCTCGTGGTAATTTTGAAGTTACTCAATTTTGGGAAAATGAGAAGCATTTATTTCCCATTCAACATATTTTCTTGTGGTATCTATTGGCCTTGACTTGAAAACAGGAGCAGTTTTTATATTGTTTTATCTCTGATGAGTGTTGCACATAGTACATTTCCATCAATTTCTAAAATTCAGAATTGATTTTATAAAGCAACTTACCTTTATATTACATCACTTTATAATATGAGATAGTATAATTTTATCCATTTTTATAGAATTTTTTATGGGAACAGTTACATCTAATGTCCTAAATCAAATCTGATCTTAGATGAACTGTAATACTTAGATTTAACAATTTTTTCTCTTAAATTAAGAATCAGTTTAGGTTTACATTGATGGCTAGTTTTTTGCAAGTGGTGGTGGAGGCACATGTGGAATTGCTGAATAACTGAGAAAGTGAGGTCGTTGTGACATGGATGGGAATTGTAACTAAAAGTGACTTCTTCTCTTTCAGACTGATGTGTGAAACTGTTAGATATGAAAGGCATGAAGCAAATGAAGTTCTGTACTAGTAAGTATTTCTGCTTATTTTTGTAGAATATTCAAAGAATTAGTTTAAAAATGAGCTAAGGACAGTGTTTGATGCCAAATCACTTGCCTGGCTCACAGTCTGTAAATATAAATGATCCACTTCATTTTTATCATCAAACAGTGGAGAAATTTACTGGTGCCAGGAAGAGAGCTACCAGTGGCTCTTGCTCGGTGGTGCATGTAGTATTAAATTTATATAAAATTAGAGGGTGTGGGATGTCTTCTCATTAGCTGTCATTTAGTTTTACTTCAACTTTATGAAACTAGTAGTGATCAGCTTTTCGTGCCAGAGGTGCCAAATTGACAAATATAACATGGTTTATAATTAGCAGGGATGTGCTGTAATGTCAACTCAGATTTGCAGTAGAGATCTGAGAATTGCAGTTGCTTCATTTATGCAAGCAATTTATTGAAACAAAAGGTTTATCATAGTTTTACTTACTGCCCCTAAACCAGACTCTAAATACATATTTTTTTCTGGTTTGTCTGTTGTTATTTGAACATATAAACATTCAAAAAACCTGTATGGCTTCTTTTATGCATGCATAATTTTTCCTGTGTTGACCCTCACAAGGAAGATGTGATTGAACAAACTTTAATGCTAAGCCTTGACCATTCAGCAGTTAAATTAAGGTCTAATGAAACCCAGTAATGCTATATATGGGAAATGCACAAGGTAAAAATCTATAGGTGGATAGATAAAATCTATAGGTGGATAGGCAATTTTAATTAGACCAATGTAATCTTTATTCATTTTACAGACTAATTTGCTAGAGCTCATTGCAGTGGTGATTTGTCCTTTTCTTGGCAGTTGGTTTGTGTCTGTTACGAGTAACAGAGGTTTTGTTTAGACCCAGTTTTTTTGGCTCATTCTAACCACTGCCTTAAATTTGAATCATATGCTGAATGAATCAATACTGTTAGTTAGACATGTACTCAATGCAAGCAAAAATTACAGGAAATATGTGCCTGAAAAAATAAAATTCACAGAAAATTGTGAAATCTGGGTTAACTTGAAGTACCTTTTGCCGTTCTTTTGGACTGATTTCCTTTGTCACTCCTTTCATGTGACTTCATCTTCACTTTGGTTGTTTGCCTGCCATTCCTATTTACTTGCTTCTTGACATTTTCCTCCCATGATTTATTCAGTAGATTTAATGGGCAGTTTAGCAGTTTCTGGATATAGATGCTACTGTAAAATATGCTTGCCCTAGCATTTTATAATTCTCATTTAATGTTTAATGGGCTAAACCTGAAAGTTAACACTGAATATTTTTCATTAAAAAAAAAATTAAAAATTCAATATTTTGAAACCAGAAATATATGTTCTGTTACTCTTGAGTTGGAGCTTTACTTTCCTTTTCATAAACAATGAGATCTATTTGGTAAGAAAATGCCATGCAACCCGAGGTCTTTTTTTCAGTATTCTACCTTTAGAATAATGAACTTGGAGGAATCCTTTTTTTGTTGCTCCAACTCAGCCTTTGTGTTGAAGTTGTATTCTTCTAAAAAAACAAAATTACAATTTTACAAGGTACGTGTTTGGAAGAATTCTTTGAGTACTACAGGAGATAAGCAAACTGGTAGCCAGGCCAGAATCCATCACTGTGTTGTGAGCTGTGGGAAGTGAGTTTGGAACATGCAACCTGGCCACTTTTTATTGAACATACCAGAACTTATCCCTTGAAGCTCTTATTTTGGTCCCGAAGGCTAAGGTTTTAAAAAAGCATTACATTTGAACTTTTTAGATAGTTTGTTAAATTACAACTTTGTTGTCTTCCTTCCCCACCGTCCCCACCCCGTGATGGTATGTTTGCACTGAAATCTGAAATTGGGTGCTGCATCTATTAAAACCATCTATTAAAACAGCTGCAACTGCTGGAGTTGTTAATTGACCTGTGTGTGTGACCTCCCTGAGGCACAACTTAATGTCTCTGCAGAAAAACTAGATGTGCTAACATGCAAACTAATACAGTTACTCTGTTTATTTGATCAAAACTTTTTTGTTGTAAAAATTTTGTTCTATCTGCATTGTCAGCTGTATATGTAAAAAGGTAAATTTCTATTGTGTGTATGCAGTGCTGGAAATAATTATCTGCATTCCTTACACAGTAATTATTTTACCCTACATTAAAAAAAAGTTGCTTATTTTCATGGTATCTTTATCCTTTTGGACAAAAATAAAATCGATAAAATGGAGCACATGTGTTTCAGATTGGCTCATCTCATCTGCATTTCCTTTACTATCAGCGGGTGTACATGGTAGTGACAAATTCTCAAACCCTACGGCTATCTCACTGTTTAAATGGACACTGGGTTATTAGAAGTGGCAGTTCAGCTCGAGTTATTCTTCAATTGCCAGTCATCCTACTACTTTCATTTGACGGGGAGTTAATGATAAAAGGGCTTAAAAACCTGCCAAGCAAAATTTCAGTACTGAGGTTTACTTGACACGCATACTTGTTCTGTGGGTTTTTTTTTTACCTTCTACTTTTGTTCAAATCTACTTAAAGATCTTATTAAGAAATACTTATTTTGGTCACTTGATACATATTTTCTCTGTAGTTCAAAGAAAAAAAAAGTGCTATTTTCATATCTGCATGATAGTAATTCTTGATGACTCCAACAGTAAGTTTCCTATTAGCGTTTTATTTGGAAACCAAAGTTTTAGCAGATTAGTAGAGGGTGTTTATACCTCTTGACAGTTGAACAAAATTTTTCAGATCAAAATTTAAATGTTTACTATGATGGCAGAGAGGAATCTTTGGCAATAGATGCTTTGCCTGTAAGGAAATGAATAGGTCTTCAGTAAACGAAGCACCTCTTTTTTCTCCTCATCAGTCATACAGGCTGTATGTGTTTTTCAGCCATACTGTTTCATATTCTGTGTGTATTCATCGGTGGTGTTTGGCTTACTCTTTTTGTAAAGAAGTCTTATGTCTTTAAACTTTCCGTATTGTATTCACTAAGGATATGGAATTGGCAGAAAATATTTTAAAGTTTGACGACCTGCAGTCCAAAGACATTCAATAATAAAACCTCATATGTTTCTGAATTGTCAGGCTATAGCACAACATGTTTTTGTGATCACATTCTCTATGGTTTCTGAGCAATTGAACGTGGAACTAACTTAGCTGCTGCTTGTATTGTTTTTTGAAAATACAAAGGAAATCCCAACCCAGCTTATGGAAAAGTGTGTCTTAGTTTTTTATACATCCTTCAGATAAAAGCCTGATAGGATATATGCTCCCACCTCCCACATGTCCCTAGTGAGATGATGTGTATTTTGGATTTAAGTTCTGATTAGTCACAAATTTCTCAGTCTGTAGCACTTTAGTAGGCTGCTGGTTTCGGTTGTGTATTCTTAGAAAAGGACAAGTGTTTCAAGAAGAGTAGTTACCTCTCAGACATCTTGAACTGAATTTCAGTGTTAATTTCTATGGCTGAAAAAGCACTTGCCTAATGTGACCGTGTGTGCTTTTGTCATTCAGTTGTGCAGCCTTTAATAAAATCAGTGTGTGGGGAAAAAAAAAGTAAGTTTTACATAGAGACTGGAGAGAAAAGATGTTATGTGCAAAACTGCATTATTACTGCAGAGAATGTCCACAGCTGAAATGAGAAATAAGAAGCTCATTAATTTCTAAATTACTGACTGTGGTAGGCAGGTGTGTGACAAAAAGCTGTATTTATCCAATTATGTTTTGTCTTGCTTTTTTCCTCATTTCCCACTTGTCATGCAATCTGCGATGAAAAACATCCATTTGTGTTAAGTGCTTATATAGGAGGTGGAATGGGGAGGGAAAAGGGAATGAGGGGTGGAGGAGGCTGTAGAAAGGATAAAGATACATAATTTTAGCTCATCTTTTTTGATATTTCCATGATTGGAACTAAATTCTCAGGTCCAGTAGCAGTAATATCACCATCCGGTCTTGGCCAAGTTTTCTGAATTACATCACCGTGGCAAATCACAAGGCTCAAACCCATTTGGTTAGGGCTAGCCAGCCTTCTCCAGTACTGGCTTGGCCCAGTATCAAAACCTGGAACAAATGAAATTTGGAAAGGAAATAAAGGAGCAGAACTTTTGGTAGCTACTCAAGTACCTATTGTTTTCTTAGATGAAAATGTTAGTGTCTTGCGTGAGGTAGAGCAGAATGTCTGAAAAATGCTGGAGGGCATTAGCTTTGTGTAGCTTTGGGACGGGTTGTTGTTAGAGGATCTCCTGAAGGCACTTGAGTGAGATGGACTCAGGACAGTGACTGGCAGGGAACTTGCAGAGCTTGCTCAGGTGGATGCTCTTCCTGGGGAAGAGAAGTGCTATCATTCATCCAGGTCATGCATTACACAGTAAATCAAGTGGGGATTTTGGATGTAGCTGTAAAGTGTCTATGTGTGTCTTAGCTAAAAGCAGCTATAGGTCTGTGTAATCAATGTACAGTAGTTTTGTGCAAGGACAGGTGAGAAATAGATCCATGAGTAGTCTTTAAGAGTGAGAATCTAAGAGTCAAACTATAAGTTCTACAATAAAAGTGACATTATTGAATTTGTGGTTCTTTCACAGTAGCATATCCTCCTGAAGATCCTCAGGAGGATAGAAGTAGTGCATATAAACCAACAAAAAGTTTTGCCAGTGTTCCTGTGTATTTCTGCATAGCCTGACTTAGTTGTGCAATGAAGTGTGACTAAAATGTGTTAAAAGCTTCTTATTTAGCTGTTGATGCATGATTTTTAAACAGAACAGCTTTACTGAGACCACCTTACTGATATTGTGTTAAGGAGTGCTATGTTCTGTTTTATGATGTTGGTATCATAAAAACAAGTTATTCTATATAGATAGATAAAATGTGTGTAGTCTATAGCTATATATGTTTATATTTTACAGATATAAAGCTTAAGTCCTGAAAGACTACAGAAAGGAATTGCTAGAGAAATGAATGAGGATTAAGATGATATTTCCACTACTGATATTCCAAGTTGTCAGTAAAATTAATATCTTAGATTCTTAGTACTTTATTTTTAACCAGAATTTTTGAGTTTTGGACAGAGTGCACCTGTTTGTGGGGACTTGGGTCACATTTCTCTAATTGCTCTCCTTGTTTGCTGAATATTCTTAACTTCAGAAAGCCCTTATAAAATATATCATCTTTGGTCTTACAGTAATATGAGATAATTTGAAAATTATTTAAAATGCACTGAATATACATAGTAAACTCAGAGTATGTCTTTTCAAAGCATCTGGAAATAAAATACAGCACAGAGTTTGGAGTCTGGAAAGTTCCTGGAGTGTGTGGTAGATAGCTTCCTGATACAGCTGCTGAGGGATCAGCCAGGGAAGGTGCCCCACTAGACCTTCTGTTTGTAAATAGCAAACAACTGGTGGGAGACGTGGTCAGAGGTTGTCTTGGGCTCAGTGATCTTGAAGTGATAGAGTTGTCAATTCTTGGAGAAGTAAGAAAAGGGAGTCAGCAGAAACTGCAACCTTGGACTCTCAGAGGGCAAACCTGTACTCAGGACTTGTGAGGGTCCTGTGTCCAATTCTGGGCCCCTCAATTCAGGTAGGACATTAAGGTGCTGCAGTGAATCCAGAGAAGGACAGTAAGGCTGGTGAGGAGTCTGGAGCACAAGTTTTATGAGCAGCAACTGAGGGAGCTGGGGTTCAGCCTGGAGAAAAGGACGCTCAGAGGTGACCATGTTGCTTTCTACAAGTACCTGAAGGGTGGTTGTAGCACGGTCGGGGTCAACCACTTCTCTCAGGCAAGTAGTGACAGAACAGGAGGACATCATTGTAAGCTACACTGGGGAGGTTTAGCTTGGACATTAGGAAGGGAGGGTGACATTCACAGGGAGGGTGATTAGACATTGGAATGGACTGCCCAGGGTGGTAGTCACCATCCCTGGAGGTGTTTAAGGAAAGACTGGATGTGGCATTAAGTGCCATGATCTAGTTGACATGGTGGTGTTCAGTTATAGGTTGAACTCTATGATCTGAGAGGTCTTTTCCAACCTGATTGATTCTGTGATTCAGGTGGCCAAGAAGGCCAATGTCATCCTGGCTTGGATCAGCAATAATGTGACCAGCAGGACCAGGACAGTGATGGTCCCCTGTACTCAGCACTGGTGAAGCTGCACCTCAAATTCTGTGTTCAGTTTTTGTCCCCTCAATACGAAAAAGACATTGAGGTGCTGGAGGGTGTCTGGAGAAGGACAAAGGTGAAGGGCCTGGAGCACAGGTCTCATGAGGAGCAGTTGAGGGAGCTGGGGGTGTTTAGCCTGGAGAAAAGGAGGTTCAGGGGGACTTTTTCACTCTCTACAACTAACTACCTGAAAGGAGGTTGCAGCAGAATGGGGGTTCCAAGTAAGAAGCAATAGGGCAAGAGGAAAGGGCTTCAAGTTGTGCTGGGAAGGTTTACATTGGCTATCAGGAAAAGATTTTTTTTTTACAAAAATGGTTGTCAAGCACTGACAGAGTGTGCCCAGGGAAGTGGTTGAGTCACCATCCCTGGAGGTACTTAAAAGATGTTGTAGATGCAGTGCTTGGGGACATAGTTTAGTGGTGAATGTGGCAGTGCTGGGTTAATGGTTGGATGGTTGGAGTTCATGATTGTAAAGGTCTTTTCCAACTTAAACGACTCTGATTGCTGGATCAGTGTCTGAATTTTCAAGTAGACCGCTGCAGGCGATATATATTCATGCTGCTTGTATATCCATAGGTTTCCATGGGAGTCCTGTGGCAGTATATTTAATAATGCAAATAACTGCTGCAGCAGAGCTGGTGTCTTTTTTTTTTTTTTTTTAACTTCTCTTCTTTGTCCTTAAAGTATTCCTAAAGGTGTATTGCACCTTCTGATAGTTGGGCAGTTGCCAAAGTAGCATTGGGATACTGCCAGTTCTGCACTGCAGTAAATCAGGAACCTGAATTCATATGTTGTAGATACATTTTCTGTGGGAAATTTCTTAGGCAATGTCTCTCATTGAAACAAACACATTCAAGGACTTGGCAGTTGTCTCTGTATCAACAGACACTGAATCAAGGCTTCTTAATAGTGTCAGTAATCAATATTTGTTGGCTTTGCATAGCCAGTTCCAAATTTGTGTTACTGTTTGACCTGATTTTGAGACTTCTTTGAATAACAACTGAAATAATATTTTTGCACCTTCTTCACTGTAAATGTTTCACTAAAACCTATCATGTTTTTCTTGTTGCTGTAATTCTGAGAATAAAAGCTTTCATTTTGAAGAAATACTAGGAAGCTGTAAGACACAAGAACAAATTTGTCTGTCTTGAACACAGAGTGTTTTGGATACAAGATTATTTTATTTTACTACTTCTGGGGATTTAGGAGACTGTAATTTTTGTTCTGAATTTCTCTTCTGATATCAAGAGCTAATTCACTGTACAAGTTTAATATCAAGACTTCAATGCCAATAGGTCAATTAACTTGTGTGTGTATATTTGCATAATATATTTATTGATAGCCCATTTAATCGGCTGCCTTAGACTGGCAAGCATTACTGACATTGCAATAATCTTTAATTTGACTGAATTTTCTGTTTTATTTTTACTTATTTAATCAGTGGAAGAGAATACAAATAAATTTGAAACTCTTAGGAAAAATATACTTCTGGTTATTTGTTACCTTGATAGCAAGTAATTGCTTCCTGTGGTTCAATCTTCTACATTTCCCATTCTTTCTACCAGGAGACAAGACACCAGTTTTCATCTTGTGTCTATTAATAAAAGATAATCATGGACATAGTTGAAAAATGCATTTTAAGATGCCTGTTTAGTGAAAATCAGAAGTGCTAAATCCTAAGTTATTAGTTTTATTACTGAATCTTTTAACTTATATTTATACTTCTTTCTAATCCTCACTCTAATTATGAATTCAGTGTGTTCATATACAAAGAAAAAGTATTTGAAAATGGCAGACACATCAAGTACCAACCTCTCTTACTTCTGTATTTGGGATATACCTCTTAATGTCATCAAGAACATCTAAAATGCTCCAGCAGATGCCAGGTGACTGCTTAACTAGCTTAATAAGGAGGATTATAAGGATTATAGACAGTGCTGACAATGTTAGTAAACAGTTTTCTGGTTATTCTGAGTGTTAGAATACTACAGTGCTAGTGGGCAGTGTCTTTAGACAATGAGATGGCTACCTGAGGGAATTGTTCAACTTAGACATTTGACATTCCAAGGCTCTTCAGGGCTGTTTCATTTTGGCAATGGTTATTCAATTAAAATGATAAACCATCTGTAACTTTCAGCAGACAGAAGATAACCAAAATGAGCAAAGAGAAACAGACAGATTAATCTGCTGGAACAATATCCGATGGAGCATAAGCTTGCAGAGCAATGTTCTTTGTGATTTCTTCTTGTGTAGTGCTTAAATGCCTGAAAGAGGTCGCAGTTCTGACTGTCAAGTTTTCGTTGTTTCTGCTACTCTCAAGTGGAGATCTGGGAGCATGAACAATGTCTTTGGAATTATTCTGGATTTACTTTCTGAAATTTATTCAACTTTGGGCAGCATTTAGTATGATTACACAAAAATGTAATCTTTAGGTATGTCTTGGTCTGTAATATAAGTTCTTTTGTCAGAAGTTACAAATGTTATAATTTGTAGGATGATGGTGCTATATCCAGTTTAAATACAAGTCTTGAATGAATCCTTTCATGGTTGGACTTTTAAAGAATTATTGTCTTTACAAATCAAAGTAGCTCTTTCACAACCAAGAAATTGTTCTTGCTGATTTCATGACCTCTTTACGAACTAGCTTGAAAAGTAGCTCTAAGTAGAAAGTAAGTTTGGATGGTGATGTTTGACTTATGTTAGGGGTCCTTCCAGCATCTGATGTTGCTGGACCATTCAGTCCATTGTTGGAGGGAGAATGACACCTCCATTGTTTATGTCTCAGGATAAACATAACTCCTGTAAAAGGAATATTAAACAGTAATTATATGGGAATGATTTCCATGCTTGTTTCTTTGAGACCTTCACGCTGCTTAGCTTTTTTCAAGTGCTGTTTTAAAGGAGTTGGCTGAGAAACCAGTGAACAGAAGGTGGTCAGAGCAGCAAAGACTTCTGTTTAGCATGTGCTTTCAAGTCCAGGTACTGAATTTCGCACAGAAGGGAGGTCTTATTTAGCAGAAAGCATGTTTGACAGCACTCTTCATAAAGACCTGCAAATTCTTGCCACTGTACATACTTATGATGTTCATTATCTCAGTTGAACTAAAGGCACATGGTAAGCATTTGCCGAATATGATTAATTATTCCAGAAGTCTTAGTAGTTGTGTGTCTCATTTTGATGGAGAATGAGAATTAAATGGATTGCTTTTGTTAAAATCTAGCTATTTCTAAAGAAGTTTGAAAGGAAGTGATGCATCGGGGCTTGTGAGGCTAAAGGAAGGTACTACAGATGGTGCAGATATTTGAGATTTATTTGGCCTTTCAACAGATTGACTTAAATTTTTATTGTAGCTGAATATTTTGGAGGGTTTTTCAACACTTTATGGGATCAGGAAATCTGAAGACTAAAATTGGAATGCCTGTCCTACTGTAGACAGATGCTTCACAGAATCCGTAGGTGTAGGGGACACATGCTGAAACAAGTTATTGTGCAAAATTTCTTTGATACGCTGTTAATATTTAATTAAGTTACATAGTTATAAATGTACTGCTGATTGCTTTATATTGAAATAAAATAACTAGAATTAGAAAATAAAGCTTTGGTGTTAAGTAGTGTGTATGTAGTTAGTTGGGGATCTGGGAATAAGAAGCTGCCCCTTCTAGGCGAATAAATAGATCATAGCATGAGAAGTTTGATACAAGTGCTGAAGACTTTGAGAAGGCCTGCAAACTTCTTAGGTCTTGGAAGTCAGGAGATTTATAACTGCTTCCTGATTTTTTGAACTTTTGAGTGCCTCTGAGGTCTCAAAGAATAGTCATATGCTAAAAAATTTGAAGACCTATGTCTGAAAATACTGTCTAACTTCGTCAGTGGTGAAAACCTAGTGATGTCATAGGATGCTGCATAATTATGTAATTGAAGTTTCCAGACAGAACAGATAGTGACAGCTATGAAATTATTTTGCATGGGTCTGTCTTCACTTGTTTGTGCCATTTTCAGAGCAAAGAGGTCCGCTGTCTGGCTGCAGGTTGTAGTTGCTTTAAAGATCTATGTCAGGGGAGTTGGGGAGGGAAACACCATGGGAAGGCATTTCAATCCAGTTTATGGGTTTCCATTTCTAGATCCAGAATTCCTGTAAATTAAATTCTCTGACATTCTGGGAAATTATATATATAGATTCCCTGGGAAATCCTCTGCTCTCAAAAGTGCTATAATTTAAGAGTCAAGATTTCAGGCAGCTTTATTCAGTTTTCATACAACTGAAGTGCAGATTATGAATAAAGCTTGCATATTGGTGACTGTTTTGGTATTGGCTTTCAGTTTTGCAACACTTAAAGGTTACTGCTAGAACCTGAGTATTCTGAAATCTTTATCAGTAGGTAGCTATATCATAGTATTTAGAAGAACATTGAATCTTGCTACTTGAGTCCTTTTTCTTGTTGTTTTCACGGAGCACAAATCTGATTTTCAGGATGGAGTGACTACGTGTATTGATTTTGTTCTTCTTAATGTGTGACTTTTGAGCTGACTTCATTCTGATTCTCTGCAGGATAAATTGTCTGTGTCATCTTACTTTCTTGGTAATAAATCTTGTTTTCTGTAACTTGGGAAAGTGGGTAGCTTTGCTGCATTCAGTGGGCAACTTTTAACAGTCCTAAGTTTCATCCAGAAACTGTTAGAACAGTAGTTGAGCTGAAAACCTCCCAAAACAAACAACAAAACCCAAACAACCCAACCTCCCTGCCGAAGAGCCATATCCCCCCATCTCTTTCCCCCTGTCTTAGGTATTTGAGGAAATGTATTCTCTCACTTAAGGCCAACAGGTAAGAAAGTAAAATCTTGTCTGCAAAGAAGTTCTCTGAGTGCCTGCTTGGAAATTATAGTAATTTCTGATGTCAGTGATATCCACTCTTGCTGTGCATATAGCCCTGCAAGACTTGGAGGGAGGATGGGGAGGGGAATTCAAAACTAGGTAGAGATGCTGCTTGCCTGGCTTGGGTGAGCTTTGCTTTCAGTCTGATGTGGCTCATAGAATCATTCACATTGGAAAAGACCTCTAAGATCATTGAGTGCAACCGTTAGCCCAGCACTGTGAGGTCTACCGCTAAGCTATGGTAGGTCCCCAAGGACCACATCTACATGCTTTTCGAATACCTCAGGGATGGTGACTCAACCACTTCACTGGGAAACTTGTTCCAGTGCTTGACAAGCCTTTCAATATCCAATCTAAACTCCCCTAGCACAATTTAAGTCTAACTCTTGTCCTATCACTTATTACGTGGGAGAAGAGTCCAACCTCCACCTTACTACAACCTCCTTTCAGGTAGTTGTAGAGTGAGAAGGTACCTTCTGAGCCTCCTTTTCTCCAGGCTGAACACCCCCATCTCCCTCAGCCATCCTTCATTGTGCTCCAGACCCTACATCAGCTTTGTTGCTTTGTGGAGCTTTCACTGCACTTCCAGTCTCCTCATGTGTGGCAGCTGCTGCTTCAGTGGTTGTGGTGATGATGGACAGCAGTGGCATCCTTACTAAACTAAGCATTTGAAAGATCTTACCTGATCAGGTGTCTTTCCTTTCTACATTAGCTTGACTGACAGGTGCTACTGGACCCAGCCCTCAACTATTCTAGGCTGAAAAAACCCCAGTGTCTCTGTAAGGATGCCTTTGGGGGAAATTCATCAGCATCTATCCTGCTTCAGCTGATTTTGGGTGGAGTTAATATCCTCCTGCAAACCAAGTTAGGGATGTGTCCTGTCCACAATAAAAGTTTTAAGCACAATTTGCTGTTTTCTTTTTGACAGAAGAAATATTTTTAGGAGAAATACAGTTTTTAAATACTTCTGTGGACTGCCATGGGTAGGCAGTATTCTGGTACTGAAAGAAAGCTTTATAATCAGGATTATTCTCTAGAATTCAGTTTTGATGCGTAGAACAAAATGTAAAATGTGATGGCAAAGAAAACCTTTCAAATGTGAGTGTTCTGTATTGGGTAAAATGATACTTGCGTGAGTCCTCAGATGGATTGAAGAAGTGCTTTTGTAGTTCATCATTCTTCTTATATAGTTCCTTCTGTCTTTCTACAGGACTTTTATGCCTGTAGTGAATGCAAATGCATTGTTGATGAACAAATGTCAAGCATAGAACAGAAAACATGGAAGCTTCATTGAAAGCCACATGGTGTTTAAATAGGATTTTGGAAAGCCCAGAATCCTTAAAATGAAAGAATTGCACGTGTTTCTTTTAACAGTACAGTCTAACAAAAGCTGGGTGCCAAGTGGCTTTTGAGGCTTAATTCTAATCGAGTGTATATCAAGTGTTGAAAAGTGCAGGAGTTATGTGTTTTCATATGAAGGGAATAGATCAGTGTTTTGTTTACTTTTTTTTTTTTTTTTTTTGAGGGAAGCATGTGTGTTCTGGAGGACGGAAAGTATTTGCTCTATATGTGATATTTTTTCAGATGTTTTTCTCAAGACTCTATAAAGACACTACTAGGTCTAAAAAAGAAGAGAATTAAATCAGTGCTCTTTGCTCTTGAAGACTGTCTTGGAAATATTTATGATTTGGCTGGCAGTGAAAGTTTTGAAAGAATACACGCTGTATTTCAGGCAAGATACCTTGAATGCAGACACTTTATTTAGTAATCTTCCACTATGGTGACACAGCAGTATTGAAGATTTCTTTTTGTTTGTAGATAATTAAAGAGTTGAGTTCAGGAGATATGCATGATGCAAATTCCTTAGAGCTTATAAATTCTCAAATGTCACTGTAAAAATAAAAGCATTTTATCCAGTACATATAAAGCAAAGGGAAAATAAGTCCCATCAGACAGTATTCCTGAATCAGCGCTTTCAGCTGTCAAATGCGCAGATGCTTCTTTTGATTATATATAAAGTATGATGTTCATGACAGATAAGTGAGAAAGAGCAACAACTGTTAAAGAGCCAGCTTGTAGAGCAAGAGAATAAACCTGTGAACTGACAAAAAAAAAAAAAAAAAGAGAGAGAAAACTGAATTGGATGATTAACTGAATAAAAAGTCATGCTGTGTGTGATCAAATAAGAAAAAATTAAACTACTTCAGTTAAATGTATAATCATTTTAGCTGTTTGTTAAATGATTCAAAGGTAGTTTCAAAAGTAGCATTAAGAATTTGAATATTGAACATATTGACTGGTGTTCAATAGCCAGTAGCTGCCTTTCTCTTTGAAGTCAAAAGATTTCCAAGGAGAAAATATAATTAAATCCCCTTACAAAGAAGTGTTTATTACTACAAATAATAAAAAGTTAATCAAATCTTAAAAGGAGGGAAATAAAAGATGGTATATTAGTAGATTTACAAAAGTTAAAATTTTTTCCCTTGGCTTAATTTTTTTTTCCTGCTTCAATTATTTTATAATTGAAAATGGCCTTCTGGAAGTAGAAACAGATCTTCTAGATTACTTTTGCATTAGAGTTATAAAGCTTGTGGCCCCAGGTTCTTAGCTATCAGACTACACTTGGATATGTGGTCAAGCCATCAATTTTTAGAAAAAGGGAAAAAACTCCCACTCCAAAACACAAAACTTAGTATGTGGTAATATAATGTCCTGTAATCCACATAAAAAATTATTATTGACATTTTAGGACAGTTGCTTCCCAGCTATTTGGGAAATCACTGTCTATAGCCATTTTTGAAAATGTCCATTTCAACTGTGCTGATTAGTTCAGATTATTCGTATTGAGTAAAAAACCTCAACAGACTTGCAGTTCAGCAGCAATGTTGTTATATGCCTGTCAGTGAAGGACTTGTGGGTGGAAAGAATCTTTATAGATGCATAACTTAACTCAGGTTCATGTTTATCCTTTTGAGATTAATATTCTCATTTGAAGTGCTGGTTTTATTGGCTTTATTTGCTTTAACCTGATTCTCTGTACTTATGTACAATGTTTGTTTTTCTAGACCAGCAAGTTTGAGGGTGATACAGGCCCATGTGAGGTGCACTTCAGAAAAGGCAGCTTGGAGCATTTCAACTATCTGAAACAAAATGTTGTTGTTTTAGCTGTGGAACTATGTTACTGCTTAACTTTCTATTGTCTGTCAGTCTAAAAAAGTGTTCTTGAAGTCTTCATTTTGAAGATGTTAAGTCTTCACTTGACCAGGTGTGTGTGGCTGAGCAGTGTGGCTTCACTGTATAGGTCATCAACTGGTAGAAAAGAAATACAAGTTATGTCATCTTACTCAGCTCTTCTGTTCTTGGCTGTAGATTGTGTCCTTAATTTCCTCTGCTATTTCTGCTTGTTTCTGTTTGTCCTTTCTCTCATGCTTGTACTGTACAGTGCAAAATGAAAATAAAGCACATCTTTAGATTGGATCGTTTGCTGGTTTGCTCTCAGCTGTTTTAGGTTGGCTCCCCCCTCTCTTGTTTTGAGGACTACTTTATATGTACTTTGTAAATTGAAATTTTTCAACTGAAAAACATGCTGCTAACATGTACATTGCCTAATTAGGTTGAAGATTAGGTTTAATACTATATTGTCATCGTTGTTACAAGATGTGGGCTGTTCTTGCTTGAAGTTAGGCCTAATTGTTTCTAAAGACTTGAGACATGTAATTTAAAAAAATGAAGGTACTACAAATTAATAAGTAATCTGCATGTCTTAGTGTCACTAGGGTGGTTTTCAGATAAGAATGCTCATGCAGTTCATCGTGACGTATTTGAATTCAATTAGTAAGTTTTTCTGGAAGAAGCAGGAGCATTAAAAATTGAAGTAGAGGTATTCTCAATGCTGACTGTTGAAATGGAACAAGTCTTCTACTGCAGCTATTTCTAGTGACCTTAATCTATTTTATTTTCCTGTCCAAACATTATTTGAACTTACCCAAGAAGAGTCTAAGCATATGAAAAGGTTTCTATATTACTCAAGGAGTAAGATCTATATGTACAGTAGAATGAACTGGGCCTGGATGATGAAGTTCTCATCCAGTTCCTCTATATGATGAGAGGAGAAGAGAAACTTCTTGTCCTTTTTATTTGGAATTTAGTCTTGTGCCAGGAAGAGACATGAAAGGGGCAGTGCTAGTAGTAGAGATAATGATGACTAAGAAATCTGATGTAGGTTTACCGTCTGCAAATGTTTCCAATGGTCTCTTACCTTGTGGGAAGGTAAGTTGATCAAAAGGCAAATTTCTGTCTTGAAGAAAGGGTTAAGAGAAGATGGCTGGAATTGGGAAAGGAAGCTTTAATTGTAGAGGGAAAGGAGCTGCAGTTCCCTTCAGCAAGAGGAAAGTAATGCATTCAACAGACTACAATACTATATGTTTACTGTGGCTTGACTTAATTTTAAACACTTTCAGTTATATTTAATTGGATTTGTGCTGTTACCAAATTGATAGATAAATGCTTTTAAAAGAGTGAAATAAATAAAATGAGGCATTCTTATAATGTATGTATTTGCAGATTGAAATTAGAATGGTTTCACAGAATTGTTTTGTAAATGATTGAACTGGAGCTTTCTTTCATAATTTTGAGCATTTTTGCCTCTTTGTTCTTTGTAGTGCAAATTTGGTACTGCTGTGAGTCATTTAAATCAAGTGTTTTAAACTGTGTCTTTTTTTTTTCTTTCCTTTTCTTATTCCAGCCCTGATGATATTGGTAGCTGTTGGTATATCCTGCTGTCTGGTTCAGTCTTCATTAAAGAATCTATGTTTCTTCCAAGGAGCAGGTATGTCACTTATGAATATACTGCATTCTGTATTTTAAACATAAGTCATGAGATGTGGAGAATTTTGAGAATTAAAAGGCAGTATCTTATGCTTAATAGAACATAGAAGACATAGACATACTTTTCCTGCCTTTACGACCTGTAGTGACTGTTTTATGCCCATATGTAAAATTGAAAGCCCATAATTGTGGACAGTGTGCAACCATCCAAAATGTCAATTTTAAAAGTAAAACCACAAAAAAAGTGATAAAATGGAGTGAAGTACTGAGTAGTCTGTTCCTGTGAGTAATCAAACTTTAAATCATAGGATGCACTAGAACTCTCGATGTTTTCCTGAGGCTTTACTTACTGTGCACAAGTCTTTAGTGCATGTTTTAGGATATGCTTAGATCACATTACTGCAGATCACGTTTTGCTGGTTCTATTTAAGATTGTGCTTCATGCAAATGGATTTGAAATGAAGACTGGTATTTTACATGGGGAAAAAAGTTTGAGCGAGAGACACTCAAATGTACATTGCTACAGCAAAAAAAAAAGAAGAGCTGTGGGAAAAGATGCAAGTGATTGAAAGGATTTTAGACTAATGTGGCTGAACTTGATCATTTTAGCGGAAGCAGTGCGGAATCTCTTTAAGATCCTAGTTATATGCATATTCATTCAGACTGCTGTAAAAGGCAAGTGGCATGTAATAAAATTTGTTATGAAAGGCAGAAGGAAGGAATAATCTGTCTCTGCGTGGCATCATGATAGTGAAAGTATTGGAAACATTTTACAGTTTTAAACAGTGGAAAACCACTTCAGAGCTAGTGTTGATTGGTGTATGAAAAATTAGATCTTCAAATCTACCTTTCAGTGGGAGAGCAATACTAGTCTTGGGACTTCCGTTTGGTGATGGTAGCATGTTCTTGGTGCAGTCAAGTGTCTTACATCTGTAAAAGAACAGGCACTGCTGATAAAATGGTATATTTGATGTGCCATCGAATAGATTTAAGTTGCAAAACCGGTTACTGTAAAAAGTATCACAGAAACAGATTATAGGATCCCTGCTGCTGGCAGAGTGAAAATTGTCCCATATGTCATCCGTAAACAGGCAGGTGCCAGAAAAAAAGCTGACAGAAAGTGCTACCTTTAGATACCTAGGAGAAGGGTCATATCATATAATAACTGAATTAACGTAGGCTGGTTTTATATAATCTGTGGCAAGATTCTTCTGTTCCTTTGAAATACAGCAATGTTTGTGCCTCCGCAAACTTTTGGACACTTGAAGAGAGGTGAGATGAATAATGAGCTTAGGATTCTTCCTGGAAGAATGATCAGAAAAGTATAGATACTGTAACACTAAGCAGAGCATTTAAGGGCAGTTGATATGAAGAAATTCAGAAATTACATCTGGTGAAACAGTGTCTGAGATCTTTGTGAAGTACAAGCATGGAATTTGACATAAGGATAAGTTTTATAGATGTGGATGAAGTCAAGTAGATGTCAAAGTTGGTGTCTTGGGAAGCAAATACAAGAGAGACAATTTGTTAATTAACAAAGATAATACAAGTGTGAAAGCAAAATTAAGTAATTTTAATTATCTAAGATAGAAAGTATTTTTGGAGAGTAAAACCAGTTATTCTAGTGAGGGGCTTTGTGCTCAGAACCTCTAGTCATCAAAGTGTAGGTGGGGGCATTCTTTAAATTTAGGACAAGGTTAATCAGGGTTTTTTATTTTTAAATGAGTAAGTTGCAATATCTGGGCCTCAGACTCATCTATGAATAACAAACTTGGGAAGGGTGAGAGGCAACTTAGGTTAAATTTCTGATTTGGAATACTGGTGGATAATAAGTGATTTAGTTATTTAATAAAGCAAAGCTTGAGAAGCAAACTAGTTTTTTCAGTTTTACTTATGCTGCCAGTGAATTGCTTAGATGGAAATAGTAAACTGCTGAGATATACATGCTGGGTAGAAAAGACAGATTAACTGGAATGCTAAAGTAAATTTTTCTATTCTCTAGAAAAAGGGAGAGACCTACTGAAAAGGCTGCTGTCCATAAAGAATTGATAGAGTGGTATTTTGAAATGCAGAGTGGTGTTAAGAGTGGGCAAAGGACAGTTACTGGATAACTGCTGAAACTGCCTGTTTACATATACAGGGAACAATAATTTCAATAACAATAATAATTTCAAAAGCCTTTTTGAGTGTTGCATAATTTGTGAGACTTGATGTCTTATTGCTGTTACAATGAACTGGCAATGTTTTATCAAACGGAGCACATCACCATGCATCACTGACATCAAGTAATAGAAATGATGCCTAAAATGGAAAAAAAGGAGTTTCCAGACAGTATTAGTATCGCTAAAATAGAGAGCAGGCCTATAATTAAAAGCGCTTTTAGGTGCAATGAATACACAAGTGCACAATTACAGTATAGGGCTCTTGCAAATTTATAACACTAATTAATTATCATATCCAACCTGAGAGTTGTCTGCCACCAAAACCTCCTTCAGGTTGCCCCTTGGCAAGCCTCCCTGGAATTGAGTCAGAGGTCTCAAGACCTCATATCACATGCCTTCTTTGGAGCTTCTCCAATGTTTCTGGGCCTCTTGCTTTGACTACAATGATATCTCGTTATGTCCTTCTATGCATGTGTCCCAAACAGGATGTCCTTGCTAAAATCTTGTTGAAAAGAACATTAAACAAAATTTCAAGAATTATGAGAATTTATATAAAACATTATAAAGGGGCTTAGTAACTGTTAACTACTATTTTAAAGTATTAGAAACTATACAGCTATATTAAAATCTGTAAGATACATGTTGTCATCACCCCAATTCCACCTGTCAATTTCAAGAATATTTGCTATTCTTTTTTGGATTTCACTCTTAAAATGTCTGTACAAGCCAAGGTACAGTGGTATGTCATTAGGGTAATTTAGATAGTGAAGAAATCTGGCTACAATCTTGCAGGTGTGTTCTCAGTCCCATGCAGAATTCCATCTTACTCATAACTTTGTGGCTATTGGCATGTGACTCTGTAAAGAACAGGATAGAAGGCTACCATTAGATTTGAGTTGAAACGTGGAAGTACCTTAGTGCATTTGACTGCATAGGCTCAGCATATTATTTGCATTTGGGTCCTCTGTTAGCTAGTTGACTTGCATTAGTTTCAGATTTAGCATCTTCAGACTGGTTGGTGAATAACACTGGAAATGCTTTTTTTGTTATATGTTTTATATCAGGTAAATTTCTTCTTCCAAATCATTGTTTCCATGTCCTTCATTTTTAGTGCTAGATACGATTTAAGCTTCTTTCATTAGAGTGATGAGTAGGTTTGACAGACAGGTAATATATAGTTGGGGAAGAAGAATGTTTTAAAAAAATAACAGCCCTCCCCCCCACCCCCAGGCTGTCTAAAACATAAGAAATGGCCATCTCCTTGCTTTCCCAGTGTCGTGGTTTAAGAATGGCACTCCCTAATTTAGTGCACTGCCTCCCCCCACCGCAACTCTCCCAAACCAGACACACCTCGCTCCCCTCTCCTCTGGTGGCAGACACAAATGGCTGAGATTATGGGATGAGATAAGAACAGTTTACTGGGAACAGCAATGAGATAAAAAACCACAACCAGTAACAGCAACAATACTAATAACAATGTACAAAAGAGAGGGTTGATTTCCGTGCAAAATGCTCACAAAGCCAAGACAAGGAACAGTGGCAGATGGACCCTGCATCCACGCTGGCCATGTTTGCCCACAACCCTTCAAGAGACCCCCTTCCCACATCCCTGGCCATGATGTAAGATGATATTGAATAACTCAATGTCTTGGCCATGCCCATACAGCTCAAGCTCTGTCCCTACATGGCTACTGTGAAAAATTAACCCTGTTCTTGGCAAAAACTGGGACACCTGCTCAAACAAGGAATAAAAAATAGTATAGCAGTCCAAAGTTAAGCAGCTTTGTAATGTATGATATATGGTCAAATGCTACTAATTGAAACAGTTTGAAATGAAAGCTGCCAATTTTTGCTAAAGTTGTGTAATGTATTGTGTGACTCATAAAATTACTAGCTATTTTAATTCTAAATTAAAAAGGAAAAGTTTTTCAAGATGGAATATTGGCATGTATGAAGCCCTAATTTGAGTAACTTGCTTTGGAAACTTTAGCATCCAAACCATGTATGTTTTTTGAAAATAGAATGAGTCTAATTTTATCTCCATGTTGTCATATAGCTTAACATATATTTTTTTCAAATGCCAAGCCATCAGGGAGCAAATAGTGTTCAGAAGACTGGATTTTATTAACTCACTATTTTGGTAAAATGTACAATCCAGTTTTAAAAGAGTTTTGACCAGAACAATGAAAGTTGCCATATTTTTGGTGACATAAGCAGAACAACATTAAGCTTTACTTTAATGTCTGTAAATTGCAATAATGAAATTTGATGTGAAGTTTAATGTGAAGATCAATCCCCTCCCTCCATTTTACTATTAACATTTTTCATACTTATTCCTTTAAGATATCAGTCATGTATTATGGTTAAACTAGGCATTCCTTAATTCTTCCCTCCTACCATGACCACCAAACTAGCACAAATTAAGAGTCCCCTCACTGTTTCCCTTGGGCATCTGTACCCTGAAGCAGTTTACATGGTAGAATGAGGTTTATATATGAAATCCAGAAAATAAATGAGCAGAAAATACAATTCCCTGAGGATTGTCCTGGCTCTCCTGTTTTTTCACATGGCCACTGACAGCAATAATGTGACAGTCCCTCAAAATGTCTTTTGGAATGGCCTTCCAGCATACCTTGGCCTGCTCCATGCTCTCATAACATTTGATCATCTGCTTGGTTTTCCCATGTGGTTTTTGTACCAGAACTTTGTTTTTCGTGTAAATTCTACTGGTTTCTTTCATATTACTTAAATAGGAGCTGCAGTACAAAAAGGTCTCCTAGATCTCCTGCCCTCAATCTCATGCTTGTCCTTGGCCTCCATGACCAGAGGATGCTAGTAACTCTTAGCTGCAGCAAAATACAGAATTGCTGGACAATGTTTCTTGAACTGATAGGCTCTGGTAATTGAGTTTTTCTGCTTTTTTTCCTTAAATGCTCCTGAGACTATCTGGGTCGTGTGTGCTGTGCTGCTCAGGCATCCTGTGGTGCTGACTTGCAATGTGCAAGCCTGGTTTTATGCTTGTCTGTAACTACTCACTCATCTACACAGTTTCCTTGCTGTAGCATCTTCTTGTCCTTCTTCGCTGCCATATCCAACGGGTTCTCCCCTCACTGCTTCATATGGCAATGGAGAGCTGTATTCCCTTTGGCAAATTCACAAACTTTACATACAAGAGCAATTATTTTGTTCCTCTAATTAAAAGATTAAGTTTTGAAGGTGAGAGAACATCTGTTTTTTACTCTTTTCAAAATTAAAAGGGATGTATGTATATAAATATTGATGATTTAGCCCTCTGGTCTTTCCTATACTAAAGCAACGTAAAAAATGGAATGGAGTATCTAATTGTACTGCAAACTCATTGTAAAAATTATGGACTTGTTTTGAGTGTGTGTAAATCAACAGCAAAACTCAGTTTGCACAGAAATGTTTTGTCCTCATCCAAGTGTATCCTGATTGACTTAGGAGAGTAACCTTTCAAAGGAAAATTTTGGTTGGATTTTGTCAGGTTTTTTCATTTGACAGGTAATGAATGGTGCTGGATCAGAGGCCTTGGCTATCTGTGTGCGTTTAAATGGCTTTATGTATCTGAAATGTACTTCCTAATTTTTGTGATGTCTGTTTTGTGTGATTTACATATATCTGGTGGTGTGTTTATATTTTGAATACGGAGCTGCCCTTGGTCACTCTTTTCAATGAATAAAATTACACTGATAGCTTTAATCACAACAATAAAATCCTTCTCTTGGTATATGACTAATATATTTGCAGCTCAGTGTTTATTGATAATGACTATTGCTAGCTGAAACCTATGAGATAACAGAACGTCTAGGATTTTAACTGAGAGTGATCAATATACACAAATATTTAAACCATGATAAAATCCCCTAAAAAGTGATTTCTCTCTCTCTCTTTCTTCCCTGAGCAGGAAACTGAGTTTTAGAGCAACAGATTTGGGGGAGGTTCAGTTGTACTTTTGGGAACTACCAGTTTAGTTGTTTAGACTGCAGAGGGAGTTGATCAAGAGCTGTGCTGAGCTTATTTAGCTTTTCCCAGGTTAAGTTTTGCTTATGGCTAAGGATTTACAGCATCATGATGGAAATATGAAGACCATATGTTGGATCTTTGTAGTATGGTATTGTTGTGGACTCATTCCCTGAGCTGCCTTGTCCTCTGTCTTATATGAATGCCTTGATTGAGCATTTCAGTTCATGAGCTGAAACTGAAGCATGAAGGAGTGTGATTTTATGGTTTAATCTAGGAAAGACTGAGATCACAGGCTGAAGAAAGAAGCTGGAAGGAGTAGTGACATCAGTCCATTTATGACTGAGTGTATGGCTGACATGAATTGCTCACGTTGAATTTTAAATAGACCTTGAGATATTAACACTAATTGCACTGTACTGTCTGCATCTACCCAAAGCACTGCCTATGTCCTTTTGGGTGGAGATGTTTACTGTTACCTGCAATCAGAAAATTAGACTTATCACAGTGTGTGTGACTGTGATTGCTTACCGAGACTCAAACTCCTTGAGAAAATAAATGCTGGCTTACAAAAGGTAGCATTTTATTGGGAGTGCCTGATCTGGCCATCTACCCTGAATTTGTTAATCTCCTGTTGGTATCATGGACAGTGTTATCAGTGAAGCCCAGCACTCGCTCATGTGTGTCATTGCAGTCTTCCTTGTGAGGAGGTGGAACTGCCATCATTCTCAGCTCCCTGAGGGCTGTCTAGCAGGTAGAGCTTCAAGGTCTCTAAATCTGACTTCATCACTTCAGACACAATCAACTCTGGCTGTAGCTGAATTAGCTGAGCCACAAATTGATGGGGCCTTGTCTTGTGATGTCACCTGCTATTTCAGCAAGGTTTGTGATGCAGAGCATAGACTACTTATACCAGTTGCATCACCTGAACTTTTCCCTACAGTTTGAAAAAATGGGTGTACAGTTTTTTTAATTGTGAATAATTGAAATGATTTTTACAGCTAATGTTTAGTTTATCCCCTCCATCTTCTGTTCTGCTGAGTAATTGAAGAGTTCATTGAAGTTCGAAACTGGTCATTTTCCAATGCTACCAGTGTCTGAGGCGTTGGGAAATAGAAGAGGAGGCAGTTCCTAAATGATGAGATTTGGCATTGTTCCTGTCATATTTCAGTGCTATTGGAATTTTGGGTTTGCAGAGCTGATAATAGATTAAGTCCCTTAACATTTTACGCTGGCATCTTTTGGAAATAAAAATAGAAATTTAGTGTAGTGTGTCTAGTTGGTACCAGGCTTTCTTCCAAGTTTATAATGAGGAGATGGGAATGTAACAATGAAGCAGAAAGTGTCAAATGACCTGAATAAGTTTTAAGTGAGCCTGAGTAGTTCTGATTCCTCTTAAGGTGAGGGAGTCTTTCAGGAATGCAAATGCTCATGGTAGGAGAAAAGCCAGTTTCAGAAGCTCTCACAAATGCAAACCTTGTACTAACTTCTAGATGTCTCTTCCCATGCAAAAGATAGGATGATGAACTTGTGATAGTCTGGATCACCTGCTGGTGCTCAGGTGTATTTGTGGAATGTTCGGAACAATTTCCTATGCTTTCTGTAGGAGAGACACCATTAATTGATGGTGCAGAGCTTGTAGATTCCAGAGCCCTTGTTCTGGTTGCTTTTCGTTGTTTCACACATGGTAATTGTAACTGTAAGCTTAGTCAAGATGGTAGTTCTTGCCAGTGTTTCCACACTTAAGTAAATAAGGTAAGCTTTTCTTATGTTCTGCTTTATTCACGTCAATGGAGTTTATCTTCCCCATTGAGACTGTGATTGTGTAAAAATACATAGAAGTATCTACTTTAATGACAAAATTACACTGAGACATGCATAGAAACAAAGTATTTAACATTGTAAATCCAGATCACTGCTTTTATGGAGAGTTTTGCCTGTGAACCAGTTAAGGTTATTTTTGCATTTGGTATTCAGAATAAGTATAATGAAAATCTTTCAGTGTGATATAGCCAATGCCAACGTAAAACAAAATCTGAGGTAACAGGGACAGTAGATCTTTTCTGTGTAAGCATGAATGTATCTTAATAGCGCAAAGTAACTGAACAGAACCTTAAGGAAAAATGAAACAAAAGGGTTTATCAAACTAGATTTATGTAGACTCCTTTAAGGTAGTTGATAAATGAAGTGTAATCTTTCACGTCTATGAATAATATGAACTCTCACATCCCATTTCTTTAAATGTTAGGATGTTGGGGTTAAAATTATGATGAATGTTTCCAAAATGTGCTAGGCTGGGCATGAGAAAGTCTAATTCCACTGAAAACATGAGTTTTTTCCTGAAGATGTTGCATTTTCATTGTTGAAAAATTTTGGTGCTGTTTAGTCGATTACCTTATTTCTAAAATGTTCTGCAATGAAAACTGGCCTTGAAACCATGTGGTTTTATTGCTGATTTCTTTTTAGCTTATTTTGTGTCTCACTAGTTAGAGGCACCTTTCTAATCCCAGCAGCAAGGTCTCTAATGGAGCATGTCACAATTTAAAGTAATTGAGAACAACATTTAGCCAATCTTGGAAACACTGTTCATCTTTGCTTTTCCATTTAGTGCTCTTCTGTACATTATAATTATGCGATATAGATTTAATTTTAGCAATTCTCACTTGTACTGGTATTTTCCTTCTAAAATTTCAGTCTTTAAAATATTTAGATTGTAATATTAAAAAGCTGTTTTCTGAAATGATAGTAAATTAGTTGCATACAAATGCGGATGTGTTAAAAATTGAGAGTTCTTTCTGAGAAACTAAGGAGAATAAAATTCTCTGTGTAATAATGTAAGTGGTTATTTAAATGTTAAATGTGAGACCTCTTGTACTGGGGTATTCACTACTACTTACATTGCTAATTAAAGTATCTATCAGAAGAAAACTGTTGCTTTCACAATTGATATTGCAGCTGGTGAGATGACCTGTTATGTAATATCTTCCTTCTGATTTAAGGTTCCCATTGATTCAATTTAGTAGTATTTAAGGTTTTGAGTTTTAGTACAAACCTGCAAAACATCACTCCCCCTCCTCAGTTACTTGAGAAAACTGCATTATAATATTCTTGCTGAGGTCAAAAGAAGTCCCTGTTTGTTTCATGTGCTCTCAGGGTCTCTGGACAACTTTTATAAGTGTAATGAACTAATTATGAAATCATTGCTTTCATCAAAATAACAACAAAATGAACTGTGTGCAAAAATAGCATAAAGAATACCAAAAAGGGAGAAGTACAACCATGTGGAGAGAGAGGACAGAGAAGTATTCCTTTTTCTTAGCCTCATGTAACAGTCAGATGATTTTTGGTGAAGGACAATCTTGGTAAGTTGAAGTAATGTTGTTTACTTATGTATTTGGGGGACTGTGGAAAAGGTGGAAGGAATCAGAAGTATTGTTTTGATTATTGGCATGAATGTGCTACAAATGGTCTTTTATACAGTATGGAATAACATTTTGTTAAAGACTTGAAAATGTGTAAGAGTTTTCTTTCAGGTGATGCTAAAATTTTCAAATACTTCTAAAAAAACCAAATTCAGGCATACAAGACAACATGTCAAATGAGGGAGAATTTATTTTCAAATTATAATATTAATAGCTAAAACAAATATTGTCACTACTACTCCACTGTTTTACTTTGTTTATTCGTTTGCAAATATGCAAATTTATCTTTAATATATCTGCTTTGTACTAATAGATTTATGTAAACCAGTTGTTGAGATCTGATGTTTAGCTGTCCATGTGAATGAATTGGTTATGTTGAATGAGTTATGCATAAAAATGTGTGTGGTCTTATTTTACTACTAAAACCTAGATGACATGTCAAGTTATTTTATTAATGTAAAAAAGCTAAAAACTTGTAATATTTTATTTATAAAAGTCTATGGGGTACTTAAAACTGCTTATTGTATGCTTTTCACTGTGAAAGACCTTCATTTAGAATCTAACATCGAAAGTCTTTGTATGACATTGGAAAAATACTCCTCTGTTTTAATGAATTCCATGAATGTTAGTTAATAAGTCAAAACTGTTCAGACAAGGTCTTGCCTCTTAAGTAATGTTTTCCAACAACTTCTCCTTCTTTGAGGCCATTATGTAGATCTTGTGATGTCACAGTAATCTCCATGGCAATACAGACGTTATTAACACGAAGCATAAGCAAAGCTGCCTTTATTCACACCATTTATTTATTTATTTATTTGAAGGAGCAACAAAAAAAGTAGGTTAGGAAAGAAACCTTTTATCTTTGAATGTTTTCTGAGATAAAATAATACAAAAACTTCTCATTTAAAAATAAAATAAGGATAATTTTTCCCAAAGAAAGGCCTGCTGTCAGCTGTTCTGATGAGGTGCTTGCCTTCTAGCTTTCCATGCTAGACATGATGCTAAGCTGAACTGCTGCAACAAGCTAAATTTTGTTGTTGCCTCTGCTAGTAGTTCCAGTTTTCCAGTTTTGTTTATTTATTTTGTATATATAGTTTAAGAGTACAGACCTTGAATTCAACAGGAAAACATCATCAACACATTTCTTTATATGTGAACGTTTCATATGTATATATAAAAGGGTCATAAAAGAACCTTAAGTGGTTTTCTAATCTGCAAAGTGTTCAGGATCACTTGCTGCTATAAGGCAATAATTTGCAAATTTACAGTAAATTTGCAAAACAATTTGTTGTTCTTAATAGCACTTTTTCAGATTGGGTTTTTTAATAATTTTTCAGCTTAATATTTTAGTTTTAATGGGATATTATGAAAATATTAAGTGAAAAGCAACAAATGTGAAACTTTATAGAATTATTTAATTTTTTAAAATCTAAAATACTCAGACTTGCTACCATACTCAGTCTTGCACCCAGGTAGAATTTTAAAACTAACCATAGTAGTCTGTTCTAAAAGAAAAACTATATGAAGATTGTAAGACATATGTTTCAGGGGTTGACTGAGGGGACTTTCTCTGGAAGCAAGCGTCCAGAATCTGGCCAATTTCAAATTATTCACTGTGGGTTTTCAGGAACTTCTTTTGAAGTGTTTTCAGTAGTCAGCTATAAATTAGCAGATTAATGCAACCTCTGATGTGGGTTGCATTTGCATAAGAAATAAATCCCTATGAGTATTATGTAGATAAAGCACTATAGTCTGTCATCTCTAAGGATGCTAACTAAACGTGTTCAAAATACTGAAGTTTACTAAAGCTTTCAGATGGAGTTCAAATTAACTTTCACACATTTTTTGCAGAAATTATTTAAAGCATTAATTTACTATAAATGTGCTTATTCAGTGATTTTTAGTATGGCCTGATTAGTCATCAGGTTTTCTCTCTGGCTTGCTGGGTTCTTCCCACCTTTACATCCTCCTGCTTCAGCACCAGGTTGTTGCCCTTGGCACTGTGATTCCTCTTCCCTCACTGGCAGCGAGCAGTTTGGGTCCCCAGTCAAACAAGGAACTGCGGTGTAGTCTGAGGCTCTTGTCTCTTGTGAAACACTCTCCCAAAGTATTATTAAGTGGCACATACTTAACTGTGATGTTGCAAGTGAGTCCCTTTGCTGACACATGAGCTGTTGTATCTGAGACTGTAAACATCTAAGCTATCATATGACACTGGATAAGTCTAATCATCCTTATCCATGGTATGCAATGAGCTCATGTCTCCAGGATTTGCAAGTAGTGACAGGTCTGCAAATGCCTCTTCAACTTGTATTCCACTTGCCAGCATCTCAATTTTCCTTTCATCTGAAAAGCATTTCTGTAAAGCAGCTACTTCCTCTCGCTGAAAAAAAAAAATTCTATAAATAGAGTAACATCAAGAATTAAAGAAGTTAAAATAATAAAAGTAAATCTGGTGATTATTTTGATATGCAGATGACCACCACATTTTAATTAAAAATATTAGTTATTAAAAATCAAGAGCAGTTTGGTCTTTGCTCAGATCTTTACTTACTTTTTCTAAAAGACAGGCACTAATTACCATGAGAATCGGAGAAGTCAGTCTATATTATCAAATAATTTTGTGTTCTATATAATGTTCCCCTGTCTTTTAGTTGACAAACTCTTGATTTCACAGTTTCCAGTATGCAGCTCTAAGCGTGGGGGAACCTGCTGCTGCTGCCTTCCCTCCTTGCATCATCCCCAGCGGAGGGCTCATTCATGTTAGAGCAGTTCTGCATGCATGAAGGGCTCTGGGTTTTTTTTCTGAGGGGTCAGAAAATGGTCATGCCAAATTCAGTTTTCATCAGAACACTTAAACATTCCTCTGGGAATGGCGTGTGCATGTATATGGGCTTCTAAATTTTAACTTCATTCTCTTTCATTCCAGGCAAGGATGAGTTGAGTGCAGGTCTGGGTTTCACAGTACATTGATGTGAAACCCAGCTAAACTTATCTTGGCTAGAATAAGCCATATTGGGGGACTCAGGTTTTTCATTGTCATCTGGAGGTACCAAAGTGAAATGAGGTGTTATTTAATAAAAAAAGATACATGAGGAGAAACTTGACTGAATCCCTCCTTATCTCCCTAAATGGCATATAGAAAGTAGTCCCCATTTTTTTCCAATATAAACATCTACTGAATACTGGTCTATATTTCATCCAGGAATTCAGTGCGACTGGTTTGCTTCAGAACACATTTTGGTGGTGTTGCAAGTTAAGTATGGATTATTACATCAAGATTTGGTTTTGGGGTTTGTCAAGAGACTTGACATTCTGCTCATGGTTGCCTCTGTATCATCAGAGAATAATGGATGCAGTGATGGAAAGCAGGTGCCTGTCACGGCTGAGGTCATGGCACTGCTGTGAGGAAGTGGCATGTGCAGGCGGGGCGTGCAGCAAATGATCCATCCAAAGGAATGGGGACTCCTTTCTGCTCTGCTATTGACAAGTGGAGTGTAGAGGGAAGATGGGAAATACAGTAGAGAGCACTTGAATGTAAATGATGATGGTAGTAATGGCATTTTCAGGGTGAGGACTACCTAAAAGCAAATGAAGACACCTTGGCTTACATAACTTGAAATTCAAATGGGCTTCATGCAATACCTCTTATATTTCATTTTGGTAGCTTTCTATGATTCTTTTAAGTGTCAGTGTCAACTAAGCAATGTAATTTTCACAAAAAGAGCTTGAAAGTATTGGGTTTATGTAACTTAAGATCTGTTTTTATCATGAATTTATTAAAAGCTTGAGAAACTGAACTCAACTGTGCACAGACTTGTGCTTACAGATTTATTCATGTACGGTCTTGAGAAGAGATAAGGATTGGTTTTACTGAAGGTGGGAGAGGGATAATGGTTACTTTAATCTCCATGTATATTTAGATCTTGTATTGGCAAATATTGCACAGCAGTGATCTTAAACCCATTGTACATCCCATTTAAAAACTTCAGAATAAGGAAAGCTTTTGAATATCTGTTTTCTAGGGTTTTGGCGTAAATCATTGCAATATTCTTGCATTACATTTCTTCTTTAATTATATTGTAAATTTTTTAATAAAAAAGTTAAAATCTCTATGGAACTTATTTCCTTGCATACATGTACTGTAGAAAAGTCTAACAACTTGAGAAAAAAGAGAATATGTTACTTGTGCTTTTCCTTTCATTAGAACATGTCTAAATAGAATATGCTTTTGGTTGAGAGGAACTGCGAATTAAATAGATTTTATTCTCAACCAGCAACTTTGTTCAAAATACTGCATTTACATATGCATAAACCTGTAAAAGTATTTTGCACTTAAAAATGCCCTGAAGAATGTGCATGACAGATGACCATAATTTGTGGAGACTTATTTGTGAGACTTAAATATAGTTTTACTAACCTTGAGCTAATGCAGTGCAGCAAATATTGAAAGAAATCAAGGTGAAGATTACATTAAAGAGCAAGCCCTGAATTTTTGCACGTCCTCTTTGCAAAATAGTTGTCACTAGTGAAATTGAGTTTTCTGAGTGGTATTTGATCTTTAAGAGGAAGGAGGAAAAGGGCTTCACACTGAAAATCCATTTCTTGATGTTCATTGTCAGTGGAATTTTTTCAGATTCTGCATCACTTTTGATGAATGTGCTTGCATTCCAGTGCTGAGAAATAACTTTCCATTTGGGAGCTGGGTTGATGTGAAAACAGGAATGTGGAGGCCCAGGGTGAGGGGACAGGGCTTAATGCTGATAGGGAAATGTTCCCTCTTCAGTAGCTGCTGCCTTCCCTGCACACTTTGAAAAGAACATCTGTATGTGTCTGTACAAGGATGTCGGGGTACCTGGGGGAATGGATGGCTCATGTCTGGAGAAAACTGCCTTGTTCTCCAATGTTATGGTGAGAATAGAAAGAATAGAACTAGTCACCCTCAATTACCTGCACGTTTTTGGCTGTCTCTATGCGTAAGTGCTTATAAAAATTCATATGTTGCTCGGGGCTTTAGTTGTTTCACTTAATTGAAGTATTTTGTTGTGTCGTTTTATTAGTAAATTTATTAAATTTGAAGGGGAACAAATGCAGACAGTAGTCTTAAATTATCCTCATGTTGTCATATTGTATGTTAGACACTGACATATTTGTACCATTGTAGTTTTGTAATAGTAAAGCGGGGTTTTTTGTTTGTTTGATTTAATGAAAAATGAAAGTGTAAACTTGGGAAACATGGAAACCCTTAACTTTCACTTAAAACTTGTCTTCTGTTAACAAGCATGTTGAAAACTGTAATACATCTGTTCTTTAGCCAGCTTTGTATGATTGGAGTATAAGGAGTTATAAGCTGAGACATATGTAGTAAGGCATACTTATGGAGAAAGGAACGGCCTTCTATGGTCAGTGTAAATTCAATTCTGCAATGGGTTAGAACGGAAATGAAATTGTAAATTACTTATATGAATTAAAATACCTGCTTTAATACATATAGTGAGCAAAATGGTTTTTTAGTGCTAATGAATTTACTTGGAAATAAAGCTTTTGAATAGTCACGGGAAAATTAGACTTGTCAATTGTTTCAGGGAAGTAGGGTAGTTAGGGAACAGTTGCTTGGGGAAAATACCTAACTGGCTACTGTAAAATGGATTCCTGTAAATAATATTAGTTTGTATATCTTTAAGGCAGGATTTTTTATTGGTTTGTTGTTTTTCTTTTTTTTTTTTTTTTTTTTTTTTTTTAAATTACAGTAGATTTATATTCACATCATGCCTTCAATAGATTTATGGGAATACAAGTACTGTGATAGAAAAGGACTCCAGAATTGAAGTTACCTCTAGGACAGGTACTGAGGAGAGCATCTGTGAAGTTTAATGCTTGGGTAACGTCAAGTCAGAGTTTATGTGGTAGCAGGAAAGAAAAGTGTTGGAAAGGCTGCTGCAAAACAAGGTTCTTTGGGAAATTTAGGTGAGGCAGCAATATCCTGACCAGGCAACCCTTCTGGCTTTCTAAATTACTGTTATAAATGCTGCATCCCATATGGACAGCTGCCGTTGCAAAGATAAGTTCAAACTGCCTTAGCTTCCTTTGGTGAAATTCTTTTATGCACATTACTGATTTAGAGAAAATAGTTGCATATCTAGGATTTTTTCAGGTGTATCACTGACGTAGTTGCAAGCAAGCTATATTTAGGAGTTGAAATTAATAAGGCTTAGGTAGGAAGATGTATTAATAGAGTTTTGATTTAAATGATTAATGAATGGTATGGTACAACCAAATGTGAAGTGTGTATCATGTAAAATTTCTACTGCATTTTAAATACAAAAATAGGGTTTGAGCTTAAGCTCCATAATGTAGTCATATATTCACAGGTTTATCTCACACTACAGAAAGGGAAGGAGTAAATTTGCCAAATCTGGTCCATTGAAATCTGCTGATATAGGCTCTCTATATTGTACTTTGGCTAGCCAGTATTCATGTAGACTATGTATTTTATGAGAAATATGGGTAGTCAAACACATTCTATGTGAAGTCTGGCATCAAAATCTTGTAAAGGACATTGTCTAGTCAAAGTTACTGAAATAGAGCTGATATTATGAAGATAATCTATCAGCCCTTCCTCTGAAACTTTCTTTACTGCTACTGTTTCTGTGTGATACCTGACATCTCTCAAGCCAGCTTGCAGGCTGGCTTGTGGTTCCCTGTATGAAATTCTTCTGTTATTTCACAGATTCACAGAATGGCTTGGGTTGGAAGGGACCTTAAATATCAGCTAGTTCTAAATCCCCATCTTCTATCAGACCAGGTTTCTCTGAGCCCCATCCAATTTGGTCTTGATCTCTTCAAGGGATGGGAGTCCAAAAGTTCTGTGGACAGCCTGGTCCAGCACCTCACTATTCTCATAATGAAGAATTTTATAAAAGGCTTTACAGCTTGGGCTTTTTTACTAGATCAGTAAACAGACTGTAATATGTGGTTAGCATTTGCTTCTTCTTACTGTTTGCTAATGTTTTAAATAACCTGTTTTCAATTAAATCAAGTTTGGTTAGATAGCTTCCTCTACTGAGTGGCTAGTTACCACAGCTAGGGATTTCAGGTAGAGAAGAGTGTCACTGAAGTCCTTTTTTGTTGGTCTTTTATTTTTGCTCTTGTGTGAAACTAATTCAGGTCCAGTTTACTGACTTTGATGTCAGTCTTATGAATTGAAACAGCAGGATTGCCATGCCCTAAGATCTCAGCTGTTTCTCAAAGTTGTATGTCACACAAAAAACTATATTGAAGTGTGGTTCTGCAACAGATGGCATGCAATACTGTGATGGATGTTCTACCACAGTTAAAGATGGATGCTTCTGAAGTGTCCAGATGTAGTGGGCAATAACAAGAGAGTTCCACAATTTTCACTGATTATGTGAATTCCACACTGGTGATGAATTTTCAACAGAGATTGGAAGTCAGCTGGTGTGGTGGTCTGAGAACTGCAACACTTGTTATTTATCTTTCTTATGCCTTGATTTACTTGCCTCCTTTTCTACAATACTTCACAAAGATTAGAGTTTGTTTGCAGCCTGAAGTGCCTTGTGATCTTTGGTCAAAGATACTATACACATGTGATGCACTGTCTACTCTGATAAATTTCATGCTGTCATAGGAATCTGAGCAGTACAGCAGTGACATGGTTATTTGCTGTGAGAACCATTGTCTTACTGAGGACAGAAATTGAGAATCTTCTTTATACTCAGTGCATGCGTTCTGTCTTAATATGTTGACTGCCTGTTCCCTGATGCTGAAGGGTGAAATCCAAACAAGTTATTCAAGAATAGAAAAGCACATCCAAAACATGACTTTTTGTTTTTACAGTGTTTGCTAAAGCTTGAAACTTTGCATGTCACCAGTGATTAGCAACAGATAGAAGTTTAAAGTTGATACTTAGAGACAGGATTAGAGGAAGAAGAAATGGTGGAGTGGAAAAGGGTATATGCATTTTCTGTTGAGATTAGTACTTGCTGTGAGACAGAAAAATGGGTTGGTAAAAAGAAATACAGAAATAAGTGCTTTCTAAGTGGAAAGAGAATATTTGTGTTTGTTTCCAATTATAATATCAAAGAAGTTGACTTCCTAATCACTATTTTTTTCATTGTTGTTTTTCAGTCAATGAATTGATTTAGTTTCTTCTTTCTCTCCCCCTCCTTTCTGTTTTTAGGGTAAAACTGTGTGTATGGATCAGGTATCAACCAAGAAAATAAGTTTGCCACTTTTGCAACAGCCTAATGAATTAATATAATGGCTTAATTTTCTGGTGTCTTTAAGAATAGTTGAAATTGTATCAAATTCTAGATGGTATTGTAGAGTTAAGAGCACTGTGTTTTGTTGCGGGTCTATAGGAGGACGCATGTGTTTGCCTCTAGGAAAATAAGCATTTTGTCCAGACACTTCGTATTATCAAATGTTTCTTTTCAAGAAGTTTAGTATTCTGGAAAATTTTTTCTATTGTAGAAGTCCCATGTACCATTAAATGCGATTATTATTTTGATGAATAAGCACAGCTGGCATTTCTTTTCAATATCTGACTGCCTTCTTTTTGAGCCTATAAATCTGCTGTTGTCAAGAGATTAGCCTTTGGGGTAGTAAGTTAAATTGTTCATTTCTATTAATTGCCAGGCAGGACGGGAGCATAGATATGAACTGCCTAGATACACTGTTCTGAATGGGATATGAACTTCAGTTTTTGTGTTATGAAATAAAGCTTAAAAAAGTTACCTTTCACAGAAATTGTAGCTTCACTGTGTTACCATGACTGCATTACAGGATTGGTTAAAATTCAAATTTTACAATTTCATTGAATATGGTTTGTTTTTCAAGCTGTTGCCCTATGGGCTTCACACAGGAAGGTGTCCCATGTTGGTTGCACAGTGCCAAGTTGAAGAAAGGGAAAGGCTGAATAGTTTTGCAAATTGTTGGGTAGGTTGGTTACAGAGGGGTCCTGAAGTTCCAGTGACTTTGCCATCTGTCCTGCCCTCCGGTCTGCAGTGGGAAAGGTCTGGCATTGACCTGGCATTCCTACCCAGAGGAGGAATCACACATCCCAGAAACAAACTTTAGCTGGCTGGCTTTCTTCTTTAGTGGTATAGGATTAAGGATCTAACTATAAAGTTCCTGTATTTCACTGAATTATGTACTGGTTCTCTGCACTCCACCTTTACAATCTGCATTTCAAGGATTCTTTGCAATGAAACCTTCAGGGGCACACATTCATTTAATACAAGCAGAGCACTCCAGAAAAATCTAAAAAAAAAAATAAAAAAGCTTTCTGTTTTATCCTAGAGAAAACAAAATAGTATCATGTTTAATTATTGCACTACAGTGGGAATGTGTCATGAAAGGGCTGAACAATCTTTTACCTCATCTATTAATTCTGGGAATGCGCTCATGTTCTTGATTTTATTAGTTTATTTTAAGTGAAAAAGAGCTAATTGATCAGCCTTTTAATTCTTTTCTTAGTATGCCAGTTAGCTTTCGTTATAGAAATGCAGATAGCTTAGGTAACTTAATACTGTAATGTCAGAAGATACTAGATCAAACTCTGAAATGTAGTTCAGAATCAACTATGCCTCTTCAGTAGACAGTGCTTGATTGACACTTGTTTTAGCATTATAGACTTACTTAGCAAATACTTTTAGGGAACTATGTAAATACAAAATAGCTCTTAATGAACTGATACTCAAGAACACTGAAGGACATATGCATGAAACTTCTATTGTGCAGAGGTATGTACCTTTTTTTCTGCTTTACAGTATCTGGATAAGGTGTAAATATGCTTATGGACTGTTACAGCTGTGATCTCTTTTATAACTGAAATATTTCTGTTCTTCAGTTTCGGAAAGCGTTCTGCTGGGAGCACGAGGCGTGGATGTGAATGCATTGTCCTAGAGCCATCTGAAATGATTGTGGTAAGAATATCTTCACTCAATTGCTTTGAAATTTTACAGACCAGCTTCTGATACAACTTAGAGTTTTCTATTTTGCACATGATCTTTTAATAAAGAATAAAAATGTCATACATAACTTTCTTGCCACTCTTTGCTTACATACTTGCATTGTTTGAGTGATAAAAGCAGCTGTTAACATAGCTACAACTAACTAAATTATGTACTTTTAGAGAACAATACTGGAACAATAAGCTGTTTCCTGAACTTGTGGTTATGCAAACTGGTAACAAATATGTAACCTAATCTCTTCTACTACCCTGAAGTTATACCACAATTTCCTGAGTTTCTGCAAGTTTTACAGAAACTGTCACTTTTCAGGAAAAAAATATTTAGTGTCACAGTCTATATTTGAGCTATCTACATATGACTTAGATAATTGTCGTGCTTCTATGATGAACTGATCTGTATCTCAGTGAGAGAAGAAAAAAAATTTAGCCTGTTGATTCTGTATTTGTTCAGATGATGCATACTGAGGTGGCAACTAAAAGTTATGAGCCTCAGAGATGATGCTTTTCTGGCAGTGGACTAGGTACTGCTGACAAAATAACCTTCACCTGGGAAAGTTGGCAGAATTTAAAAATGTTCAAATTTAGTCTTAAAAACCTCAGATGGCTGAGAATAAATTTAATTCAATCAAACTTTAATTATTTAAGATAATCTGTGATTAATACTTTAAAGCATCTCTGCTTATCTATAATAATAAAGCTGCCTACAAAACCCCAAACAAACCTTCTGGTCTTCTGCTGGCACAAGAAAACTATAGTTTTACCAGAAGTCTGCAAAAGAAATGAACCAGTTTTCTTTTGGTACTGTATTGAGTGGTGAAATGTTTGTATTTGTGCAAGTGTGAGAAGGGGAGAATTTTTCTTCTGCTGTTTTTGAAAAGTGGTGATATTCAGTGATGCTGTTCATACTAATGTTGATATATTTGGCTTTTAGTAGTGGTTTCAGTCTTAGTGCTGAAAATGCAGGAAATTCAAAGCTAGATGCTGTTTTTTGAAAGTAGGATTTGTTGTGTTTCAAACAAGAAGAAACATTTTTATTTCTTGTGGGAAATGACACCCGCTCTTGCATCTGTTGTAGGTTGATTACATGGAAGAAAATGAGGATTATTTTCAGCGTCAAGCATCTCACAGGCAGTCTCGAAGAAGATTTAAGAAAATCAACCAGAAAGGGGAGCGACAAACAATTATTGATACTGTTGACCCTTATCCTGTGGGGAAGCCACCTCTACCTAGAGGCTACCACACGGTAAGCTGTCTGTATTTATCATTCACAAAAAAACAGAAACATGGAAATTACTGAAAATAACACAATCCAAATGGCTAAAGTTGCTGGTATCTTTAAAAATGGGCTTCTGTAGGGTACTTTCCCCTTGAAATACCATGAATTTGGTTCCATCAGTGCGTGAACATGTGTCCAGCTTGCATCGTCGTTCAGTTGAAAGTGTGTTTCTAATGACTGTGAATGTCATGTTGTATTTTTTCCAATCATTATGGGAGATTGTGAAAGAAATTCTGTTCTCATTTACTTTTTCTGTTAAGTTACAGTAGAATTAGTTTAATGTACTGTGTTAAAAGGTCAGTTAATGAAGCACTCATTGCGTATGATAACAGGTGTTGCCTGGAAAGGACTGTGCTGCATTGCAGTACACCAAATTCTTGGATTAAATCTGTCATTTCTTTTTGGTATCCAGAACTTAAATGTAAAATTTAAATTAATTTATGCTGGTGTCTGCCCTTTATACTTGGGTTTTAGTGAGCTACATAGTTGGCCCATCATCAATGAAATCGTTTGGTCATTTTACTTGTTAGTTTTTTTTCTATCAACAGTGGGAAATCTATACATGTTAATAGTTTCCAGACTTTCTCCTGAGATCAAAATAAACTAATAATTAAAACTTATGCTACAAAAATTTTTATATGGCTTCTAAACTGAGGAAAGCTCTATTAGATTAATTGTTTGGTATTGATTTCAACTGCTCACAAACTACTGGAAAAGCTGTTTGTCTTTGGCTCTCATTTTTTCCTTTAAGCCCCTAAGTCTGCTAAAACCATAAAGGCATGGGCATAAATAACTTTGTGCATATTTAATCTCATTGAGTTCACTGGGCTGAATTTTACACAATGTCAGCCATTTACAAACTTGCAGGATTAGAGCTTTAGTGTTTTTAAAATACTGTCTTTGATACAGTGCAGTTGTCGGCTTTTTCAATTTTTCCTTGTTTGCTAGTTCACTGTAAATTCAGTGTGTGTCTCTAAGTGTGTAGATGTTTGATTACGTCTGTTAATTATACAGTCTTCATGAGTTGAATAATTACATTTTATGCCAACAATTTGGTTTTGTTTATACAACAGCGTTTAATGGTTTAATTTCTTAATGCAGTTTTAATTGCATCTAAATTTAATATGGATTGAGCCAGTTCACTTGGTTTGAAGAAAAAACATTTTACTGCCTGGTTTTTGCAAAGAAAAATAAAATGTGGTATTGTACTTTGTAGGAATTACAAGAAAAATTACTTTTGTCTATATTATTTAGATGTGTACATTGTGCTTGGCAACAGTTGTAGCGTGATCGATATCTAACTCTAGAAGGGCAGTATTTAGATTACACAGTGCCATTTGCATTCATAGGTCTTTGCCTGTTGTATAAATTTCACTTGAGGTACACCTGATGAGTTTTTGTAAGCTTAACTGATACTAAAAGCAAAAGTCCATCATGTGCCGTTCTGTTGCACAAGTTCGTAATGGTTCTGTGTATGTGTTGGGAAATTCATTGCAAGCAAGATTTCCTATTGAGTTGGAAGAGATTGCCAAATAAACTGTAAAATTTGCAATAATTACTGTCAAATGTTCCTTTTCAAAGTGTAATATGATGCATTTGACTGACTATTATTTTTTTTCAAAAGCAAATTGAGTCAAATAAGTTCAAATGAGTTTTAAAATATAATCAAGACTCTTCATGCTGGTCCATTTCCTCCTATTTTTACAGTATTTGGTGATCTTGTAGACATAACTTTCTCATTCCATTCTACTAGGAATGTTATTTCTATTGCTTTAACCATACATTTACAGGCTGCAGTTTTTGTTTTCTTTGTAGTTTGTGTCCCTAGACCTTATTTTTTTGATCTTAATTTCTTGAAAAGTTGACTGAAAAAAGCAGTTTTGGTTTGGTTTTTTTTTTTTTTTTTAACACATAGGAATTCAAAACATATATTGTAGCACATGTCCTGTGGACTTATTACCCATGCATTCTTTGGCCAGCATCTGTCAGGGTATCATCTTTGTTTCTATTTCTTAGTTTTGGATAAATAAAGAATCATTTAGAAGAAAAGCATAAGTTCATATACTGTAGTGATAATGTGTTAAAGTCAAATTGAAAGAGGATTAATATGATGCATTTGTTTTCAAGTTTGTTCTTCCATGTGGATGTGTTTTAGTTTAGGTGTTATGTAGATTGGATTGAAAGTAATAAAGCTGCTTTGATAACATCCTCAAAATCTTCACAATATGTTATTTTAATATATTTTGTTTTACCCTAAATGCGTAGTTAGCATGTATAATTATTATTTTTGTTGGTGGTGAATTATTATGCTTTACTTGCAGTAGTCTCTGAATGCTTTTCTTCAGAAAGTTCCAACAGTATTTTCTGAAGAAGGTTTTCTACATCTTCATATAAACATAGAATGAAATGTAGAGCTTAAATGCCAATGCATGGCTGTGTTTTCCAGGACTTAAAAATTAACTGCAGTGCTCTCAGTTGTGGCATGGCTTTCTGCAATAGTCAACTTGTGGAGGATGGTGGACCCACATTAACATAATTTTAACATTATCTTCATAGCAGTGGAATGTACTATGGCATGTCTGATAATGTTCATCTTTTCCTTTCCTCCTATATGGCATTCATTTCATTTTGGCTCACAGGAATGCACTAAACCTCAGGTATTGTAACTTACTGTGTATGGTCCACTAACAATTTACTGGTGGGTTTACAGTGTGGTGTAATGCTGATGCAACGTTATGACTAAAACTGCCTCGTAGCCTTTGCTTTGATAGTTCAGCAATCTCACTGTGATATAAAAGTAGTAATGTAAAGACAAAATTTACTGATAGCACAATGCCTCTTGCCCAGCTTGATTGACCCTTCCTTGCTTTGATGTCTTGTGATTTGTAGGAAATGAGAACTATAAGCAAAGGTTATCTATATAAAACATTTAGTGTTTGACAGACACTTTACTCAAGTACCTCTTTCATGACACAGAGGACTTAAAAAATTGGCCCCCATCACTGTTGAATACCTGTATGTCAGTAGAGGGAAATAGAGTGTGACAAGATGAGCACTAAAGAAACAACAAAAAGGCTTTGTCATGGTTTTTCTTGCTTGTCTTCCATTCTGATGTGTACTGACTCAGTATAAAGAGATTGGATATTTTAGACTCCTGGCAAAGTATGTGTAAATGGCTATTACATGAAACAAGGCTTGCCAGGCTAGGGAGAAGAATGTGCCTGAATAAGTCAAGTGTCTTGGAATGGTACTAAACAAAATATAGAAGCTTTTCCTGATATCAGACCTCAAATACACTCAAAGTAATATGTAGATCTGAGTGGCATCTTTTAAACTTAACTGGCATTTGCAGTTGCATTTGTCAATGCCAAAGTAACCAAATACAATGTTTGATAAGAATGTGTCTTGTCAAACTGTTAAATGTCCCCACTGTTATGCTTGAGAAATCTCTTGTGATAGAGCTGAAAACAAATTAAAATGTTTCTTGTTTTTTAGCTTAAAAATTCTCTCTTTCCTCAAATGTTGTTTGGATCAATTCTTCTGATATTTCATCAGGAGTTGTGTTTATTTAAAAAAATTCCTCCTGTGTCACATTGTCAAATTCATATATCTAAAACACTTAGAGGGTTCAAATTTCAGTATGTTTCCAGTATCACAGACAAGTGATTTCTAGGTTGAAATTTTCAGTGGCATGATCTTAAGTAACCTAAGGTTACTAAAATACTACTTTTAGGAGTGGCAATGTACTTTACACATTATGATAGGCATTTGAAATACTTTGTAGAATTTTAATAACTTACCCTAATGTTTGAAGGATCGTTTGAAGTGAAATCTAATGTTGAATATCGTATTTAGGCATGTTACTTTTGGAACAAGTGTGCCTGATTTCTAGGGTAAGGAAAATAAAATTTCTTAGTATATGGAATTAAAATGAATATGTTTAATCAGGCTGATAAAATTACATCTCTTTTACCACTTTTTGTAGTTGGGTAAAATTGATCAGTTCTTTTTCAAGAAAAAAAGAAACTACTAATAAGTTTGAGTTTCGTTTGAATCTAAATTTTTTTTTGTTGCTTCTCCTGTGTCAGAAATCGTCTTCAATTAGATTAGTGTTAACAACTCCTTACTTAATAGTAGAAATTGGATTTTAACTTCTGAATATGGATTTTCATTCTCTGTGTATCTATACTTAAGGCTACTTCATATTTTCATGCAAAGCCCTTGTTTAGGGCGACTTGACCGAAAAGAGTGTGGACCCATTCTGCTGAGAACCTATTACAGCCTTTACAGTTTGTTGTTGGTGGCTTTTTTGTTTGTTTTGTTTTTAAAACCCCAACTTTAAAATTAAATGGTCATCTGAGGAGTGAACTTAAAAAAGGGTAGACTTCCTTGTAATGTCTTAGTGACAGTAAATTTTGTGGCTGCTTCAGTGCTTCTGTGAAAAATTAGTCATGCACAGTCTGAATGTTGCTGAGCTGGTTATTCTGTATATAATGCATGACACATTCACTGTAAATTAACACAAATTCATCAAGTCCAAAATAAGATGCTGTTCTTTAGTGGCTTAGAGTAGTAATCTGTAATTCCCTGGTTTGTGATAATCTGTGTCTATCTAGGCTTGGTATATAAACTGAGATGGGGGTTTTTACTAGTCTGTACCATAGCTTTTACTTCGTGAAAGGTGAAGTATCAAAGCCTACTGGGGTATATTTAGAGACATGTAGATAGGCCTGTAAGTGTCACGCTGAAGCACCTGCGAGTATCCCTGAACAGAAAGATGATGTGTGGTGTTTTACTCTGTGAGAATCTGTCTAGATCTGAATTAGTTAACAGGCTTATGAAATTTACTGCTAGTGCATTCTCAGCCAGGCTTTCTAAAGGCAGCTGCTGAAATCCCCACAAAAGGGCTCTCTGCCTTTAGTAACCTTTCTTATCCCTTTCAGCTTGAGATTCACGTGCAGTGACAATCCCTTTATCCGGTGTCGGAAAGAAAAGAGTGGTGGGCATGGAGCCATCAATAACCCCGGCTTCCACCCCAGTTACAAGCATGTAACAATTTTATCCTCACACACAGCTGTGGAGAAAGCCACGGTGAGATGTGTTTAGGGCAGACAAGTATTCCTTCTGGATTTTATTTGAAGGAGTTGATTGAAAATATGAATGAGAAGAGGTCTGGAAATGAAACCATGTCTAATGTTGCTGAGTCAGGTTTCATCTGCAGCCATGACTCCCTGAGAAAATAAGTATGAGGGGTTTTTCTAGCTTTTTTTTGAAGTGTGTTATTTTTTAAAAAAAGTATTAGATCCTGCTCACTTAGTAGCAAGTTATAGAAAACTTCCTGTGCCCATATTTTTTAAAAATTACTAGTCCAAAGCATTGGCAAAGTAACTGTTTTTCCTGATACTTTTTTAATTTACATTGTCTGCTGAGAGTCTAAAATTCCCCGATTGAAAATATATGTTGAGATTGTTCCATTTTATGAATAAAATTTGCCTTTTCCTTTGTAAAATTACATTGCAAAGCTGCTGTATGTCATGTTACTGCATTTAGGAAGGATCTAAAAATCCATGAATTTTGAGAATTCAAAAAAGGTGATACAATTTTAGCAATTTGTTACAGATGTCCAGTGTAATTTGGGATGAGGCATTGCTTCTCTGTGTGTTTTTTTTATGTTGCATGTTGTCAAATACAGGTTGCTGGATGTCTTTGCATGGCCCACACTACATATGATATTGAAATACTTTTTAGATGTGCTTGCTTCTCAACAGTATGGACTTTGCAGTATTGTGATACTGCTAGATTTAGTATATTCTTGTTAATGCATTGTAAATTGATAATAAATTCAATAGTAAATTGATGCGAATGTAATAGTGTACTTAGTCATCTTTATTACATGTAGAATTTCAGTTGTTTTACTTTGGATCAGTGGGAACAGTTGTCAGATACCCAGTCTACAAGAAATCAGTTTAAATGAACACTGTCAATTTTTCAAGCCTGTAAATAGCTGCAGCTTTTAATGTTCCTGATGATTTGTAGGATTATCTGGAATTTTTATTCTAATACAAGATCATGTAATAAAACAAAAAGCAAAAAACAGACTCAATCAGGAGTATTCACATTAACAAGAAGAAAAGCTTGCTTTTAGGAAGAAAGAACCACATCTATGAAAATTATTTGGTAGGGCAGTGAATTAGAAGGTGTGGACACACTGAAAGTTTGACTTTGTAAAAAGGTATAAAGGATATGGAGGCATTGGAGGGAGAAAGAATTTTTTTTTTTTTTTTAAGCATCCTTGACCTTGGAAATATTACCATTTACCAAGTCTATTTACAAAGGAAAACAAATGCACAGAGAAATTACTGGGATCAGGTGGACTTGGTAAATGTTTGGAGCAGAGGATGTTTGAGGGTTTTGGCTTTAGAGGCTTATATGAGTTATGGCAGCCGAACCAGTTCAAACAGATTCAGTTTTTGAACTTCCTGGGAACTAAGTTTTCCCTAGGTAGAGGAAAAATGTGAAGAGCAATGAGGAAGGAAGCTGAGAAAGTTCTGCTATGTGGCTTATGCAAAATGAAAGCAAAAAAGTTGCCTCACTTTAAAAATTGAACTGAACTCATTCTGTTCTTCGTTAAGAAACAAGTTAATTTAATTAATGTCAGCAGAAAAACGGTAGTTCAAAATGTAATTATATGCACACCTAAATTTGCAGTGTATTGCTGATGGGAAGTAGCATGGTATGAAAAGGTGTTTTAAAGACATTATCATAAATAATGTGCTCAAACAAATTTGTCTCTATTAATAACAAATCAGTATAAAATAATTTATTTAACATTTCTGATGTTTATAGTGAAAAGAAAATGTACTGTATCAATTTTTCCATTACTGAAAGGGGCTAGTTCTTAACATTGCCAATGTGCAAGTGTCCTTTTATCAGGAAGGGTATTTGTTTAGTTGCTTTTCTTCATCTACGAAACTTAGTGTGCAATTTCAAAAGCAACTGGTTTTATTATTCTCTGGTGGTGGTAATCTGCTCATGATTTGGAGCGAAGTCGATGTGTACATCATACTAGGAAGTAATACAAAATACTGAATAGATACACATAGTCTGTATATGTACTATTTGAACACATGTAGTAACATCAATTCCTGAAGTGTGTGGCTGTGTTATATATGTAGGTGTATTTTGAAGTGAGACACTACAAAAATTGTAGGATAATTTTATCTGAAATGTGAAATGTCTGAGATGATTTGGGTAGTTCCCATTAACTACTTTTTTGTATGGAAGTTGGATGTTTCTTTACAGGAACAACCACTGGTAATGTTATAATGGCAATAAGTAATTCCCATCCCATAATTCTCTGTGGTGTGTCAAAACACAACCTTTTTAGGTGCACAGTTTCCTCCCTTGATCTGTGTTGTAAGGGACTATTACTATTTCAAGTTATGTATTACATTGTGTATTATTGTTAATATATGAGCAAGGCTATCATTTTATTTTGTGTAGCACCCGAAGCAAAACAAAATTGTTAGTTCATCATCCTTTTAGTAATGACTACTGGCAAGCTAATGCAAAATTAATGACATGCAGTGTGTTATTTACTCAACTTGCAGCTTCTGTCAGAGGTTGTCTATTTTTATACATTACATCATCCCTGCTGCAGAATTCTTAGGTCCATTGGGATTTACTGTTCTTCCATTCCCTTTGGAAAGGCTCACATTGATGTCATAACTGGATTTGTAATTGTGTTTAGATTTGAAAACTCAGAGAAACTTTGAAGCTATGCAGTATTTTCTGCAACTGAAGTGTCAGTAATATTTCTTCTTTTTAGACATATTAGTGACACTGGGTCCTGTGTACAACTTTTAGAGTTGCCAGTACTTTATGACCACACATATGTGAAAGTTTGATTAATAATGGCATAGATTTTCCAGAGTAGCATGCTTTTATTCCTGTTACTGACATGTGATGTGCTCTTTTGTATTATATAAAAGATTTCTAAGTTGTAGGGTATAAAATTAAATGCGAGGTTTGCCATCAAAGTAGAAAGTTGTTTATGCCGCAGAAAAATGAGTTTTTCATAACTCTATTCTAAACTGATCATTGCATAATGTAGCTAAATACAAATATTGATTTTACACTACTTAAATTTAATTATAGCTGAGGAAAATAAAAAAAACCCAAACATATACATATGTTCTTAAATATTTTTAAAAGGGATATCCTCATTAGCATAAGGTTGTTCAGTTATGAACAATGTTTTCATATAAAGTACATATGGGGAAATGGGATCTGCCTATGTGTTGTATTTGTAGAATACCAATACAGATCCTTTCAGTGCTGGTGTTTCTATACAGATGGACATCATGAGTGATAGTCCTAGTGTGGATATTTGCCCACTAAAGAATGGAAAAAAGTTGTTAATTTGGTTTTTTTTCCCAAGCATCTGAGCCACAGCTATGTGAACTGATCTTGGCATAGTGACTTAAATATAAAATTATTAGTATTAGATGCCAGTCTTTTCAGAAAAGGTCCTGTTTCTGAGCACTTTTAATAATGCCTTGTATTTGACTTGACTAATTTCAAATTATCGTTTTGCTCAGTGAATTTCAACGCTCTAAAAAATTAACAAATTTACTAGTTAAAATATCCTGAGCAACTAGGAAAGTATGTATGTATTAAAACATGGGAAAAATGTAATGTTTCAACAAGGCCAATGGTATTCTGGCTTATATCAGCAATAGTGTGGCCAGCAGGACCAGGGCAGTGATCATCACCCCTGTACTCAGCACTGGTGAGGCCACACCTCAAATTCTGTGCTCTCTTTTGGGTCTCTTGGAACAAAGAGGACAGTGAGGTGCTGGAGCATGTCCAATGCATGAGGTGCAAACCCTTTTTTACTTTGTTGGGTAGATGTGTTTATTACAGTGCCCTGGCTGGATCCTGCTGAGTGTAAATGCTATTATCTGTGCTTACACCTTTCGCTGGGTGACAGTTTGGTTCAGGAGAGCTAACAAGTCCTAAGTAAAGCAAGGTAGTTACACTGAATTTACTACAAAGTTTGTGTGTAAATTCTTTCCCTCTCCTTCACTACCCTGTTTTATAGGTGTATATTTAGCACTTTTTAAATTCCTAGTACTTATACTTCTCTGATGGAAAGAATTTTTTTAATTAGTATTTTTTTTTTGTATGGTGAAAAAGCTTTTTGTTTTATGTAAGGTGTACTTAAAGTGTTAATATTCTGTTGTATGAGTAATGGATGTTAGGAGCTGGGCTTTAGGTTTGAGCAGTTAGCCTTAATGAAATTTGAATTGTCAGCTAGTAAAATTTTGACATGCATCTGGAACAGCTGGCAGCTGTGATGTTTATTGTTGATGTGGCTGGCATAAGAACTACACAGATTAAGCTCTCACTCTCTTTGACTTTATTTTGTATGTGTGTGTGCATGTGAAATATTTTACTTTTCCTTCCTTTCATTTCTGAACTATGTTCTCTGTATTACTCTTGAGCATTGTAATTTGGTGAATGTAAAGGCCTGCAGCTAACTGGTTTTAAAGTCTTCAAATGATCTGTGGTGCAGAAAAGACTATCTTAAAAGTAAGTATCTTGGAATACAAAATAGCGTAGAACCAAATTATTTGGGAGAGTCAGTCTGGTACGTGCACTTCTACCTGTTTTTATTTAGTGCTTCTATATCTAGGTAACTGATCTTGTAATTGCCAGGAAAAAATGTAGTGTTATGTTTGCAAAATGGGACATCCATCAAGTGATGGTAGTTGACTTCCTGATTTATTTGATTTGGGAAGAAGAGAGGAAAAGGCATTTGTTAGAATTTTATATTAAGTTCTCTTTATTTGAAGATATAACATCATGGTTTGACTTTTTTCCTATATAAAACCAACTTGGCTCATTTTGTTTGATAATTATTTTTAAAAGTAAAGGACAAGTGAAATTGCATGGGGTTTGTTAGTTATAAAAGCAAAAGATCTGGATAAATTATTTCTTTCCACTTGCTAGAGGCAGAGCACAAAGCTCTCAGGATATGTTAGTGCATGGTGCATTACACAAGAGAGGATATTCAAGGGCATGAGGAGAGAGTTCTCCCAAAAGAAAATGATCTTATTCTGGTAAACTGTCTTCAGTGTTGATTTTAATTGGGAACCCCTGGAGTAGACTCTTTGGAGATTCTGCTTGCTTGAGACTGTGACTGGAAACAGAAACACAAGTTATTTCCTTTCAAGAGATAATTGAAGTGAATGAAAATTCTCTGTAACAGCTACTAGCCCTTTCAAAGCTAAAACTTCTTGTAACACCAGAGATAAATAGCAAGTTGCTCTGGGAGATGTCCAAGTAAACATTAAAGAAGATGGACAGAAAGGACTTAATATCAGATACAGTAATAAAAAGGACACACAATTTCCACCATCATGTGGAGCATTGTGGAACCTAACAGCAGTCTGGTGGTTTTCTGCTGGTCCAATCTGTATCTGCACTGTGAACACAGTGATGAGAATTTCAGATTCTCCCATAATGCTTCTAAGTGAGTTCAAGAAAAGCTGTTAGAAACCATACTGTGTTAGCTTAGAACAAAAATACTGTCCCTCCACTACCAGTGAAGTCACCCAATGAACAAACAAAAAACAAAAACTAACAGAAAACCAGCCACATTTAGAGAAGATGGAAAAATCTGATTTTTGTGTGTTTTTAATCCATTAACATTTTATATTGAAACATTAAATAATTGTTCCCCTGCCTCAGATGTTCTGAGATATGCTCAGTTCTGATGAACTGAGAAATCATCCATGTGATTCAAACACGTCAGCGTATTTCAGGTAACAGGTTTCAATGGAGCTGGTAATGACCATAACAATATAGAATTTGGACAGTTGCTTCACCTCAGAAAAATCCCTGAGTTTTATTCTTACATTTTAACAGTGCAGTGGTAGGATACACGTGAAAGAGGTATGCAGTTATCCACCTTCCATAAAGTTTTCCTTCATTATTATACACCAAAGAATGTGTAATTTGAGGATTGCCTCACATGAGTGAAGAACTTATGTCCCTGGAATCCTGCTGTAAAATTGGTATGGGCACAACAATATGGGAGGGTTTGTTTTATTTTGTTTGGGGTTTGGGTTTTTTTTTTTTTTCCCTGTTTAGTTTTTCCTCCAAGATAGTTGGCTGATTTGCATCTCAGTAGTAAACATTGTTGCCAGCAGATATGGATGCAAAAGTGTTTGTTTGGATTTGGTAAAGAGAACTTGCTTGTCCTGAATGCCTGATATCATGATTCTTATCTGAAAAATGTGTTTTCTTTTTTTGTTTTCATGCTCTTTTTCACAGTTTAAAAACAGCAAGCACCTTTGCATGTTGTCCAGTTTAATTAACACACTATTGTTAAATCTTGTCCTTACACCAAAGTGAGAAAATTTTGTGAATGTTGGGAAAAATTTCCATCTGTCCTCACAGAATGCATTTTTTCCACTACTGAAGTACTGCAACAGTTAAGGAAATGAAACTAATCTGTGATCGTTCTGCAAATTGAAGTCATTAATACCTCAAATTTCAATGTCTAATTTTTAACGTTTAATAATAATAATGTATAGTTTTTAAAGCCATGTTAATATGCATTAAACTTTATCTAAGTAAAAATGCTTTGCTTTGTGTAAAAATGACATCACATGTAGTGACTTCACAAACATATATATCATATATGATTTTGACCTAGCCTGTGAAATATATATTAGACCTTAGACATCTTGTAGGAACACAAAAAATGTGTTTCTTTCTTTTTTTTTTCCTAAAAACACTGTTAGATTTAAAGCATAAATAAATATAGCATCCAGAGAAAGGTTTGTATGCTCTAATACTGTGGTGAGGCTTTGCTCTAGTCAGTTTTGTAAGCTAATTTGGATATTCTAGAAGTGGGACATCTTGTCACATTTGGGATGAGTATCCATCAGTAATAGGTTTTCTTCATCTCTGTTCCAACATAATTGTTGTACATAAGAGAATTTGATGGCAAGTAATTTAGATGAATGCTATAACTTACTCCCATTTTAAGATGGATGGCATGCAAACAGAAAATTTGCTGTACTGAAAACAGAGCTATGCACAGAAGGTGACAAATGAATCTGCTGTCAAAGGGATGATTGGCAGTCTGTGGCACATCCACCCAGCTGAGGCACCAGCCTGAGTGCTCTGGGCTTGTCATTATTTCAAAGATCCGGATTATAGATTCATCTGCAGCAGCAGCTCAACAGAAGGGCATTTGTTCAAATGGTCTGTAACATTAGTAAATGTGTTACCAAAACAGCACACACCACTCCGTTGTAACTATTGCTTTGGTGTTGCCAGTTGTGCAGTGAACTTTGTTAGAATGATGTTAGTGCCACAGCTTTATGAATTAAAAAAACCCAACAAGCCAAATAAAAAAAAATCAAACTTGACAAATACTATTACTTTATCTGTGTGTTTTGGCCAAAGTGGTATTTTAGTACCTTGGAAAACATAGTAAATTTCTTTTATTCAACAGTTTTATTTAAGGTTCTCAAAGTTCTTGAGAAAATACCAATAGGACAGTGTGCCTAGATATCCCATGTCTGCATTATGTGCATAAATATGAACTCGATTGTGTGAAATTGGGTCATATGGCCAGAGAGTTAAATTGTTGGCAGTAAATTTGTCTGAATATATTAGAATAAGACTTATATATTGTATGGGGCATTTAAATGTACCATAGCATTTTGAATGAATTATTGTTCTGGGTTTTTAGTCGTTTCAGTTGGTGTTTTAAATCTGATGGGAGCATCAGATTGTTATTTAGCAATCTCTCTCCTAAGGTTAGTGGGAGGGAGAGAACAGCAGCATTATAAAATTCAGAAGTGTGCTCCTGGGAGATTAACAGTTTTGTGTCCAATAGCCCCAGGCTTAAGTTTTAAACCTCCACTTCTTTCCAAGTGAGGAGAGCAGGAGAAAGAGAAGATAGTTCTGCCTTATTATCCTTAAAACTATGTACTCCATTCTTGCACTCTTTAATTTAGATGTCTGTTAGTCTGCCTACACGTCTCTGTAATATCTGTGTAATTGTTCCTTCACTGTGAATGTTTTTTCTAGCTACTGGAGTCATGGAGTGGCAGTAAATTTGCTGACCTTACTGCTGGTTTTTGCCTAAGTTTTTGAACGTGAAGAAAATGATGCTTTACATTGAGTTTAAAGGGAAGGAGAAAATGTGCTGCTAATTACTGATTTTGAGGTACTTCAGGAAAAGAATGGTTTCTCTGTGTGTAATCTGTATAAAAAAATTTAAGTGCTCCTGTAAATAGTTGTGAGTTAAGGTGAGTGCTTGAAACTGAAGAATTGAGGTAATCTGTCGTTGCAGCATTTGTCATTAACCTAAAAAGGTTTAATACTCCAAGCATTGTTGACACTTCTTAGGAGAATAATATCCTTGTGAGATTGTCCTAGAATGCAAAATAGTTGAGAGGCATTACAGTCAGCTGATAAATGCTGCTGAGATCTTTACCAATTTTAACAGTGAATTCAGAATTCTCTTTATGAATCCCAAAGCCTGTGGGTAGTCCAAGGATGTCCAAACATTTGTAACTACTTTTGAAAAGGTGTTTTAATGTTCTTTCCGAAGGAGATACTGGACTTCTTTATAAAGATACAGTATTTTGAAAGCAGCTGGGATAGCTCATCATGTGCAATTTCACATCAGGTTTATTAGCATCTCACTTTAATAGCCTAGAAGCGTTTGCAAAAATGTCTTGCTCTTTTTCAAACTTTTAAGTCTAAGCAAGGAATTCTTACATGGGTTTTGAAAAACACGTGAACACAAAGTTGCAGGTAGGTTGTCTATGAAATATTTATTTACACTTGTTTATAAAACTTTCCAGGATAGATCATTCTGGTGTCTGATTTAAATTCCATTCTTTCCTGACTGTAACCTGTAGCAATTCACTGCACTTCTGCTTTACTTACTTTTTATGAAATTTTATTTGTATGTAATTATTTTCTGAACTGATAATGGATAGTGCATATGATTACACTGCACCACTGTACCTGAAATTGGTGGCATTGAGGAGGAAGGAAATTGAATTAAATTCTAATTTATTAAAATTGTTTTGACTCACAAATTGTGAGTGGTGTTTTCTTCACCTAATTACATAAATGCCACTTTTCACATTTTCAATGTAAAGATGCTTTTTTTTCTATTTTGGAAACCACAAGATTTTTGTCAGTGTGATGCATGTGACCATCAATTAGACCACTAGGTTAATAAAAATTCTTGCAATCATGTACAAAGTAGTGACTTAATTTACTAACAGACGAGTAGAGGTGTATAGTAGTGACCAGCATAAGTAGTAATAAAGTGTTTCATGGCATTGTTATATGAAATTTTTGACTTTCGCTACTATTTTAATGGATTTAATCATGTTTTCATGTTACTCTTGAAGTCTTATGCCACAGACACCTAGGCTAGATTCTGGTTTGAAATACCAACTGATGCAGAGTAAGACACATGTTAGTAGTTATGTGTGTGATGAAGGTCACAAAGTGGTGTGCTGCCTTCCTGTGCTGAGGAGATGCTTCTGGTTTAGCAGAACTTCTTCCCCCCCCCCTGCCCCCGACATGAGTGTAAAATACCACACTCAAATTCTGCTCATGGTGTTAACTGCAAGGCCATGGAATCAGATTCAAGAGGTTTTTAATTGCTTTGTCAAAAAGTAGTATTTTTTAATTTTGTACTAGAGAGGATTTGCTTTAGCTTCCTAGAATGCTTAACTTCTGCTACTTCTGATCAGTACTTTATCAGAAAATTGATTGTACTCACCATTACACTGTCTTAGAAGGCCTAGGCATAATTTAACATTTTAAAATCATCTGTTAGTTGCACTGGCATATTACAAAGACTTTTAAAAATTCTAAACTAATTGTTGTAATTAAATCGTTTAAAGAATAACTTATCTTTTAGAATATACTAGAAGACCAAGGGGACAAGCGTCATTAAACTCTCATAAATGTAAATATATTCCATTTAAAATGTGCTGTGTATGAAACGGTGTCCATAGAATAACTGCAAAAATTAGACTAGAATATTCCAGGGTCTTTTCTGGCTTTACTAAAATTAATTTTCACTAATTTTTCTAGCAGTCATTGTCAGGACTGAAAGAAATCAATGTGCAACAAACTAAACTCATTATCAATGGACATGTTAATTTGGTGGAAGGCAGCAGCAGTATGACAGTGTTCTGTAATACCCGATATTTTTCCCTGTGTATTTATGCCTGTGTAACAACGGTTTAGTCGTGGGTTTTTTTACAGGGAAAAAAACCCACCCAAAAATCTTTGAAGTTATATTTAGGCCGGAATGTCTCTGATTTTAAAGAATGTGTTGTAAAGGTGTCATAGAGAACTGTACTAAAGTTGAAGCTTAATGGAAGAATGCCACATTCCTTGGCTTGGTCAGTCCTCTGTCAAGTGGTACAAATGCGTGACTCTTAAGAGGTACATTGTATAGGGCTAACAAATGGTTTATTGCTTGAGCATGTCCCCATGGCAGTGCATTTTGGCTCCTCTGCAGCATGATGTTGCTACTATAACGTGACACAGCCCGTGAATGAATGTCTGTGGCCTGTGTAGCAGCGAAGCTGCTGAAAATCTGAGAGAGCTGCTCAAGTGCAGTGTTTATAAGTACGTGATAACAATGTTTACACCTCTGCAACAGCACTCTTTTGGGTGGGGGGAAGGGAGGTGATGTCTCTGCTTTAGCATTATCTTCTTGAAAAGTCGTGTTCAGTTCAGGATTTGGCGAGGTAAACGTAGGTCCTCATTCCCACCCTGACTTCAGTGATATTCTTGGGAGCCAGAAGCAAACGGATCCCTCCCCTCTGGGGATGCCTTGATCTTCCGAGGCTGATGCCAGACACAGGCAGGAGCTTGCTGTTTTATCTGCATTGTCCATCTCTACCTTAATGAGTGAAACAGTTAAGTATCGGAGGGGGCGAGCCCCAAGGAATGTGTCTTCCATTTGACTCGGAATATTTCGGTGGATAAAGGGAGAGGGAGGGAGAGGAGAGAGAGAGAGAGAAATGCACTTACATCACTCGAACTGCGTTGAGTGTGTGCCTGTGTGCAGGTTAAGAGACAGACTTCAGTGTCTTTGCTTTCTGCAGGAAGCAGCAATGCCGTTTGTATCCTAAGAGGAATTTTTTATTTAGAAAAGGAAGCATTCTTTCTACCCAGGAAATGGCTTTCCTTGTGCGTTGCTATGCCAACTGCCTGCAGCCATGGTCTTCCAAAGTAAGCACAATAACGTAATTATATTGGCGTATTGCATTCAGACTCATGATTCTCTGGGTTTTTGTGTGTGTAATTGTGTTGTATTTTAGTTGCTGAGTCTTTGGGCGGTAGAAGTGCTTGTCTTGATTGCGAGGAACAGGCATCATAAAATTAAATATCCATCAATGTCATGCTGCTGAGATTAATTGTGCAAACTTGGTTAGCTGAGTGGAACAGAGATCACTGGTCACTACTCTGTCAGCATCATTAGCAGCCAGGGGAGGAGGTCCCTATTCGTGTGCGCTGCCCTGATTTTGGAGGAGTGGAGGGTAGTGGTGGTGGAGAGGGGGGGAGGCTGCGTGTGTGAGTGTGTGTGATTGCAAATGAAACAGGAGTATTAACAATGCTTGGCTGAGTGCTGGAGGCTGGTTCCTGCACCCTGACTAATATAATACTGTATTAAGCCTTTTTGAGGGAGTCTCTGTGCAGTCAGCCATTTTAGCTTTTTTTCCTCCTTTTCCCCCCACCCCCCGTTCCCATTCCTCAGGCTCAGGAATGGTTTTGTTCCCTTGAATGGATGCTAGATATGTAGGGTTTCATCAGGCTCTGTACGTCCTGACATGCTTAGACTTTCAGCGTTACAAAAATGGAGACTAATGCTGTCATTCGGATTGCTGCTCTGCACTACAAGTGCGAGGGGGGTTTTGAGCTTACCAGTAGTGACACTTTTAGCTCCAGCTTGGTTTCACCTCCTCCGCCTCTTTTTAATTTAATGCTGTAGAGGGTGACTTGCCATCCATAAGAAATTGGTACATGATGTGTAAATTCAGTTCAGCTTATGTTTCTTCATTATGAAACCACTTGCAATCCCAGCTAACCATGGAGTTATGGGCCAGCAGGAGAAACACTCAGTAAGTATTGCAAATTCTGTTTGTTCTATCAATAACCTGTCACGGGCAAACTGCATGGAGATTGAAACTGCTTGTCGTCCTGCTCACGGGCTTTCCTGCTTGGGAATGTAATAGCGGGTTTGGAGGGAAAGCTGTAGCTGAGGTGGCATTAGTGTTGGTGGCTGTATTTAACATTGTTTTTAGCTTAGAAAAGGCAACTCTGTAGGTTCTTTTTTAACATTAGAAATTTACTGAAAAAATGCTGACATGCATTCGCTGGGCAGGAAGCTAAAAGAATTCAGTTAGAATCCTTATGCATTTGTTAAAACTTTGAAGAAATATGTAATTGTATAACAAGTGATATAATTGTAGATGGTGATAAGAATAGATTTATTCTGTCTAGTGTATGGTACTAGTGTGCCATTGCCTTGTAGCATGGCGTTTAACATCTGTGATACACTTATGCTGAAAATGCAGAAACTGTTAGTAAAACATGCAATGAACAAAAGGCATAAGTACTGATGCTTTCTAATTGATCCCATGAGTCAGCTACACCTTTGTCATGCTTTAATCCCATAGGCTGCCTGTGTTTATTGTTTGGGAAAAATGCATTCATAAGCAGAAGAGCAAACATTATTTAACAAGGCCTCAGGTGTCAGGAATTAGAAATTTAGGTTTTGCATGACAAAAAGGTTTTGTAAGTTCTCTTAGAATCTATAGATTCTTATTGCTCAGTTAAAACATATAATTCTTCATGCTGGATTTTATATGGTTTGATGTAATTTTCAATCTTAAAATTTGTTTCTTGAAAAGATATATGTTCTGTGCATACTGTGTGTTAGAACGTGCATGGGAATGGATACAGTATGTTCAGCATACACAGCTAAGAATCGTAAATACTGGGAAGAGGTGATAGCAGGAACTTTTTAAAGGAGGAACATTTTTTTCAGGAATTCAGTTTTGATTGTGTAGAAATACGGAAAGTAATCTAGAAATGTTTCAGAATGTATCCAATGGATTTTTCTTATGCAAGCAGACATATCACAGTTTCTTATTGTAGACTGTTTTGTTCCTTTCCCTTTTTAATTACATTCTCAGTATAAGGGAGTTTATGTTATCAAATCATTTGGTGCTCATTAAATATTTAAAACTGAATATAAAAAAAAAATCCCAAAAACTCCTTTCCTCCTGAAACTCAAGTACTGAAGAAGGTGAAATTGAATAGGATATCTTGAACTTGCAGTTTGGAATAAAATGAGAAAGCTGCATAGGTATTGGTTTTTCTTGCTCTTTCTGCTCTCCAGTGAATGTTGATGAAAAGTTCTAGGTTGACTGAACTAGTCACAACAAGTCTAACTGATATGAAATAAGTGCTTATAGATAAAGGAAAAAAAATGAAACTAGCATTTTAGAAACTCTACATTAGAAACCCTGTCATATTTTAGTTGTATTACTTTGAATTACTTAAATCACAGAGATGTATTTCACTCTCTGGACCAAAATGTAGGAGGAATAAAAGGGAAAAAGTCAAGGTGTGTATTGCTTTACAAAAAGTTAATTTGCCTTTAGAAATGTCCCCATACATGCAAGAGAAAGAAACCATGCTTTGACACAGGGCTGGCACGCAGTTGCAGATTTTGCAATGAACAAGACATGGTTTACAAATTATGGAACTGTTAGTATACAATGTAGCTCAGCAAAAACTACCACTTTGGCAGTGAAATTTTTCATGGCTGTTCCCCAGGTAGATGTTACTTTCCTTGGAAAGTGGAACTGAAAGGTGTGAATAGTTGGTAGAGAGGGAGGGGAAGCTTGGAGTTTCAAGGTATACAGACTTTTTATTGCTTTGCCTAAAAGGAAAACTTACTGAATTAATAATTTATGGTAATGAATTATTTTCATGTATGTCCCCAGAATCCTAAATATTTTATTGATATCTGACTTGATCATATTTCAAGGAAAGAGACTTAATTACTTCTGTGACATTCCCACCTAGAGTCTCACAGCTTGATTTGCTGGGACAATCTGAAACTGAATGCAAAAATCTCCCGTGCAAGGTTGCACTAAATTCTGTGAATTAACTTTAGCTAATGCTGTTAAATCTTAATTTCACACTAGTTTAGTTAGGGAATGAGTGATATGGTTTAAATCTACTGTTCTGGGAAAATGGTATGCAAATGGACCATTATGTTAATCATGGTGAAAATGGACAGATGAAGAGTGAAAAATGCTCTTGCATTTCCTAGATTGTTTAACATAAAAAATAAAACCTGCAAGCATCAATCAAGTGTACTGGTCTTATATGCCTCATACTTCATTAATTGGAAGAGTCTGAAGCAGTTCTACAGACACCTACCTGAAGGTGATGTTCCTTGATACACAACTGTTGTAGTCTATTTAATAAGGAGTTAAAGTATATTCTGGGTGAAATATTGTAGAGAAATGAAAGCTGGGTTGTTGCAAAAGTAGTTCTGCCTAGTTCTTCTATTTAATGTGCTTAACCAGATTTCATGTAATTCATGAAATCCTAGAACGGTTTGGGTTGGAAGGGACCTTAAAGATCATCTAGTTCCAACCCCTCTGCTGTGGACTGGGACACCTTCTACTAGACCAGATTGCTCAAAGCCCCATCCAACCTGGCATTGAACATTTCCAGGCATGTGACATCCAACATCTCTCTGGGCATCTTCAGTAGGTTCCTTCTATTTGACTGTGTCCTTGCTGGTTACAAGAGTCATCTCAACTAGCTTTTTAATGCTTTCATTATAATTTTCCGAATCTTAAATTTTAGGAAGATTAATGAGGTTTCAAAAAATGTTGCTTTGTGGATGTTGAAGCAACAGTCTCTTGAAAAGTTTCACACATTGCATCTTATACCTGCTTTATTATGTGAAAAAAAAAAAAAAAATCACATGATGGTCTAGAGCATGAAGGTTCCCATAGTATGCTTGGGCTTTTAAATAGCCAGCTTTCTATTTCATTTTTCCTTTTCCTTTGTATGTGTTGCTTATAGGAACTTTACTCAAGGTCAACTAAAACCAAAATGAAAATGTGACTTGAGATACATAGTTCTGTGACTGTGTAATGATTAACAACTCACAAATTACAGAGTACATTAGAGAGAATTATGAACAATCTGTAAGAAAGTTAAAGTTACGTTTTTATTTTGAGAGTAATTGAAATAAAGTCTGCTAATAAAGGGTATATTTTGCTGCCAGCCCAGTGACTCTTCTTTAGTGATTATGTAGGTACTGCAGTCTTTTGATGCGCTTGACCTGTCTTGAATTACTGAAAAATACTGAAAGGAGTAAGTAAAAATTTTGCGTTGTTCTTACTATATTTTAGTTCACAAAGATTTATGGTCCTGTGCTAGGGGTTCCCTCACGTCCAGGAAAGAGAAGGAAATCAGTGGCATTTGAGGAAAGTTCTTGAGGGGGAAATGTTCAAGTATAGTTATTTCAGTTTTTACACATAGTAAGTGTGCTGGTTAGAATGCTTCCCTAAGAAATGTAGAACCATACAAAATAAATATAATTTTCTATTACTGGAAGAGATCATCAGCATTTTTTTTTTTTTTATAACTCATATAATAGACGTAGCATGGTATAGTTATTTGCCCTTTGAAACACGGGAAAGAGAGGTGTGGTGTTGTGGTCAGATGGCTACCGTTGGTAAGCTTTTATAAATTTGTATATATGTATCTGGAAAAAACTCTGGCTATGTAGTAGTAACCTATTAGCTGCTGTAGCTGCTGGTGGTTATGATTTTGTTCATCTTAATGAATTATGTTGCACTGGGACTTGATACAGATTTTCCTCTTTTCTTGTGAGGCACCTTCATTTTTATTGAAACCAGACTTCTGTTTTGGCCCCTTCTGATCATTCCTTTCCTTTTAATTTGTGTATTTTGGAACATGTTATGCTTTCTAAAGACCAGTAAAGGGGTTGCGGATTTTTTCATGTGATTAGAAATAGTGTTGCACCTCTTTATAGGTGCGTTATGATAACAGTCTTTAATTACATGACCATGTATCCTCCACGAGATTCATCTCAAGATGGATAGCTCTGATCTAATAAGCAGCTGTTTGATATTCTGGGCTAGCTTTGTTGCTCAAAAGGCCAGGCTGTGTTTATGACGTACTGTTCAAGTTTTACTCAGAAAACAAAAGCCTATATATTTTTCTCTTCTGTGACTTTTTAAGATGCCTGTGACTACAGTGTTAATGCAATTCATTAAAGCATTGTGGGAGAGGCATTATCTTAATTTTTCAGGTAGGTCTGCTGAAGCAAATATTTGGCAAAATGTAAGGACAGAACTTTGAGAATTAAGATGCTTATTTTTTGGCATAGGTGGGTCTAAGTAAGCACTCAAAAAATGGATTTTGTTACTTGAATTGTCTGTGTGTTGTTGCAGTTCAGGCACCCACACCCTAACGTTCACATGAAAGGTTGACTTTAAGTGACTTGCCTGCCATCCTGCCAGAGATCTGTGGTAGGCCCTGGCTAAATTCCTGTTCTCCAGGACAACATTTAACTGCAGATTTTCCCAAAAGCTTATAAATGGCAGAATTTGGGTCATTTCATAGGAATGGCAGTGAATGCATTTAGTGACCTGTAGAGATGGCAATGAAAGCATCCTTGGCACATAGAAGATGTCCTGCTATCTTTCTGTTACGGTTTCAAGGCCTGGGGATCACTCATTTTGAGTGAGAAAGAAAAAAAAAACCACCAAAGAAACTCCACAAAACCACACAAAAAAGGCTGCCACTTATATATATAGTGTACATGTGTGCAAAATATTGCTTTCTCTACCTTCTCAAGAAGTGGCTAAAATTTATTCAGGTCAGCATGGATAGTTGATATAGATGATTGCACAGCAGGACGTTTTTTAGCAAGTTTATGAAGTAGGAGAGTTTCAGCCCTCACAATGAGAATTGGGACATTAACATAATAAGTGTTATGGGTCTGGTTTACGTTCTGATGTCGCCAGATCTAGTAGTGGTGTTGGAGCATTTGCAGAGAGATATTTATGATGGTGCATACTGAAATGTGCTATTTATAGTCACAATGCAGATGTGAACCTGAAAAGGAAAGTCAGCTTCTTCCAAAATGCTATTTTGAGACTGACAGACTAAAGCTATTTATTATTACTGAGTTGTTGGCACTCCTGCCTGATCTTCAGATGTACTGAAAATCTAGCTGAAATTGAGAGCTGCTGATACCCAATAATTAAAAAAAAAAAAAAAAAGAAAAGAAAACCGTGCAAGCAACCAAAAATCCCATATATCAAAAGAAGCAAAAATCCTAAAATCCCTTAAGGTACAGTTGGTTTGTTCCTGATTCTATGAGTTAATAAAAACATAGAAATAAGAGAAACTCCTTTTTAAAGCAGAAGATAATAGTGTTAAGTATTATAAGTTAAAAATACCATGGAACTCATAATATACATGTTGAGTAGCATGAAGTTCATTGTAACTAGAAGCAAGCACGAAGGAAATCCTATGGCTCTGTATCTCAAGTCGATTATTCCACCTGCAAAATGATTGCACTCCCTTGCTAAATACTGGCTCAAGGGGTTTAATCAGTGATACTTAAACAATTTTCAAGTGATGTAAACTTAACAGGTTAGTAAATGAAACTGTAAAAATATTCCAATGAGATGAAATGTTAGATTTTTGGAAATTTCATTTTTGATTATCTAAGGCAGAGGATCTCAGATAGTGATATGTAAAGAAATATGTAGCTTATAAGAGGATTATAAAATATTGTCAGCTGTGCTGCTTGTTTCTACAGGCATGATTGTTGCTGCTGCTGGTACTGATCCAGTATGCAAAAGTGAGAGGAAGTGTCTCAGGTTCTGTAGCTGCTGCTGAGATGAGCTGAAGCTCATCTGCAAAATACTTCTGTACTTGATAACTTTACAGGTCATCTGCAAAATTAAAAAAATATCAGGAGATAACCACAACGATTTAAGAAAATGAGCATTAGGAACCATGATTTCTAAATTTTAAACTAGAATTTTATAAACATTTAGGCTATGTTCAGACCATCAGCAATTTGGGATAATGATGTTGATGTTAAATATAATTTTTTACAGCTTTTTTTAAAGTTTGTTTTCCTTCAACTCTCCTACATATTTTAGATTTCTTGTATTCTAGGCTTTAAATTGCTACAAATTAGCCCTTAACAGCATCCTTGATGTTTGAAAAACTGAGCTAATCTTACTAACCCCTTCAGGAATACACAGTGGCGTGATTTATCTGTGACTGAAATAGAGACAAGATTTTCAGGATCTCAGGATTATTTCATTAAAATCTGATTTTTATTTTCGATATCTTAGTTGCAATGGCAGTTTCATTACAAGACTACTAATTCTTTTCACTTCCTGATGCATTCTTGTTAGCATCTTCTAAATTTGAAATTAATAGAAATAATCCTACTAGAAAACAAACAAACCCCAACCTCCTTAATACAGGGTATTTCAGGAGTTTGTGCAGGTGAGCATAGTACTGAACCAGTGTTTCTAGTATTCTTTGTTGCCAATGGATGAGAAATATAGTTAATATTAAGGATTTGAGAAACATGAAATATTAATGTCTGGAAATTTACCCTTGACCAAAGAGCTTTGTAAGTGTCACTCTTCATTTTCAATACTGTATTTAAGAATCTGGTTGCTGTAGTGCAAAAGAAGTGTGAGATGACCCCTGCAGGCCTGCAGTGTTTTTAAGATTTTAACCTTTGCATGCTTAACCCATCAATCTGCTATTGAAATGTCACTGGCATTCGTATGGTATCCCAGAACTGGATGGTTGGTGGTTATTCCAGTTTTGTCATCTTTCCAGTAGTCTTCTTTGCTGTTCATTTTGAGATGGTGATGATTCAGCTGAGAAACGTAGGAAGAATAAACTGTGCTGAAGGGGTCTTTGCTCTGTGGGTTACTTGTGAAAGCTGATCCTGTGTCCAGAAGCTGGAATTTATAGGAGTGTTTATCATTCCTTCCAAACCCCTTGTTTGTATGGGGATACTAGAAGGGCAGATGAAGGACAACAGATTGCAATGCTTTTATGTGGGTGATGTTGCAGGTAAATAGCCTTGTATTATAATAGCACCTGACACAAGTACTGCTGCAATTTAGTCCCTAATACATGAGATGTAGGGGTGGAGATGAACTATTGCCTAATTTTATTCTATTTTCTTGGTTAGGAAAGATGAATTATCACATTTGGTGAAATAACTGGAGGATAGGAAATTTTGTGCATATGTTGTTTGTAATTTACTCTTGTGGTGCTGGACTTGGTTATTAGACTAGCAAATTTCTGTTAATTTTATTAGCAAGAGTGTTGATCCTTCGGGTAAAAGGCTGCATCTGTCTTTTTGGGTTGCTCTCACTGCAAATGTGAAGCTTACTACCATGAACCAGCTTCACACTGTTTAGCTAACCTGCCATTCTCTATTTGGCCTAAATCTTAAGCTACTCAAAATCCTAAGAATAAGGGCATCGGTCTTTTTGTGATCACTGGGTGTCCATTGCAAATGTTGGAACAGAAAATCGTGGCATGTTTAGTTCCCTTTTCGTGAAAAGTGAAAAAGGATTTTCCTGTATGGGGAGTAGCCTGCTTGGACTGGATAGTCTTCTAGCCTTCTCAAGTCCTGAGTTATAGGCTGTCAAGTTGATGCCTTCTGTAATATGCCATTCCTGGAACACCTTAAAAAGGCATCAAATAATTTGATCTGCTACAAATTTCAATAATTCCAGTTCTTTGTAGTATATGGAGTGTGACTGACCTTCCTTTAATACAAACAGGCTTTCTAATTTTTCCTTACATGTCTTCTGGGTTCCAGTTTAGTGACTCCTGTAAATGGCAACAGAAAGCTCTGAACCATTTGACAAAATGTGAAAATTATACTTTGAATATGAAGATGGTTGTGCCTACCTACACTCAAATGTATCCATATCTCCGTGGCATTTGCAGCTCTTAAATAGAGATGACAATTCTCCTTTGGACTGGGAACATACAAACTGTTTTAACACCAGCCTTCTCTTTCAGTCCCAGCTTCTCGAGCTGGATCAAGAGTCAGATGCTTTTCAGAATAGAGAAAATAACACAGTGGTCAAATTCCTCAACCTGTGATTGCTTTCACTCAGTCTATAAATATTGCCTCATTTTGTCTGACTGCAGCCTGTCAGCTTGCTTGCTTGCAACCACAGGTGCTGTCTGCTGGGTCATTTGGACAAACAGACCAGATAGGATTTATTAGTTTATAACCTGACTCCAAACTGTGACCTTGCAAGTAAGAAAAATGGATTAAAGCTTTCTTCTTCTTTTTCCCCTTCTGAAGAACGATTTTGTAGGTCTCCCTTTGTGTATGTTGGCTTGTTTTATAGTTAAAAATAGGTTTCTACTGTTCTGTGCTGCCATTCTTCCTGCAGAGGCAGGAGAATGGGAGCTGGGTTGTGCTCCTAGGTCTCCATCCATAGCATTGTTTCCTAAATGCCCGGCTGCTGCTGTGTGCCTGCCAGCCTGCCAAATGCTGGAGGAGTTGCATGAGTGTCAGGAAAGGCCTAACGTGGGGTGATTTGAAAGCGCATGGGAATGTCTGAAAATAAGAATATGCCTGCAGAACTGGACTATAAATTTAATAATGGTGACTTGAAAGTGGGGTGATGAAGGACATTGTACCTGAATGTATTTGGTTGTGGTTGAAAAAAAAATAGTAATTCTAGAGTTTGGAAAATCTAAACTGAATTTTGGGAATTATTTCTTAGCTGTATCCTAGTTTTGCTGGACCATCAGCCCTGTTCTCATTTTAGCCCAACTACATTTTTTGTGCTCTTGATTTGTTGGGTGGCATTTTTTTTCTTGTTGTTGGGTGTTTTTGTTTTTTTCTTACATGTAAGGAAATAAAGGTTCTTCAAAACATGCACTGCACACTCTTCGCCTCTGCTGCTTCACTGATCAAGGTACAGGTTGACCTCTAAATCCTAATGTATTCCTGATAACGAGCTAGGAAAAAAAAGGCAGCCTGTATTTTCCACAGACTTGGCAGGCAGTAGCGCTTTACTCTTCTAGATTGCTCAGGAAAGAGCCAGATGTTAGACTTGGATGTGCCTCCCTGGTGTGTTTGCCTTTTTAGTCTTGACCCACATCACCAGTGGATTTTCAGCTAGGTTTTTTGACCTTTGAATAAGAAGCTGACTATAGAGGGATTTTGTTTGAAATACACATAAATAATGTAGAAGGATCTTTTTATATTGTCCTTGCTTTTAACAAACCAGGAGGAAAAGGAAAATGCATGGATTTATGGATTTTGAAGCCTTTGTAAAATGTGCTACTTAAATAATTAACTCCATGTCTGGAAATGGTAATTACTGGTTTTTTTTTTTTTTTTTTTTTTTTTTTTTTTTTTTGTCTGGGTTTTTTTTTGTTTGTTTGTTTGTTTGTTTTTTAAGGGCAACAGAGAAGACTTGTACTAATTCTTTCAAAAGTGAAACTGTTCGCAGCTGTAGGAGCAGCCTGAAAAGCAAACTAAAATGAAAACAGTATTAGTTTCTTTAAATAACTGTGGAAGTATGCATACTAGGTGTACCTCTCCTTGCCTGTTGGTGTATGACTTCTACAAACATTTTCTCTTCTCTGATTCCAGGAGTTTGTCTTCTTTAGTTTTGGTTGTTTTCAAATCAGTAGGTTCTGACAATTGATAATATTGTTGTTGGTGGGTTTTTTGTTTGTTTGTTTGTTTTTGCCAGTTTTCTGAGAAAATTAGAGAGTTCTTGCATTTCATGGCAAAGGATTCAGGAAATTTCCATTTAGCAGAGATTTTCCAAAGTCCCTGAATACAGCTGCTTTTCCTAAATAAATGGGTACCAAAGTGTAGTTTCACTAACAGTGACATTCGTCTCAGCAGCAGAATACAGAAAATCTAGTTATCTACTTCTTTCCTGTTGAAGGAAGGAGTTGTTTAGACAGTTGTCACTCCTACACCTGCAACTTCCAGTAGTATTGTACATTACTGTTCTTTCTGTGATGATGGTACCAAGGGAAAACTAAATTTAGAAATGTCTGAATTGGAGTAATATGATTTTTTTTTTAATTATTATTGTTATTTTAAGTGGAAGTTCAGTGTTCCAACTGGGATTTTATTAAGTTAAGCATCCAGAGATAACATGTTTAATGCAGTGATGACTAAAATGTCTATGACTTTTATGAAAGAAAGTAACTTGAAATCTCTTGCACCATGTATTACAGCAGAGATCGTTGTAGTGCAGTTGTGAGTCAGTGGTTGACTTGACTCTCAGATTATCTGGTTATTACAAGGTGACCTAATGCAGTAGGTGATGTAAATGAACACATGGTGAGTCTCTAAAGCTTAACTTAGGGTGGGTAGGAGAAAAAAGGTGAATGTCACTAATTGTATCTGTAGAAAGGTCTTCGTATTTCAAGCTCATTTCTGTACCAGTTATTTTTCTGCAGATTGGCAATCTGTGATGTAAAATCTCTTCCTAAATAAACAGTAGAACATATAAGTTGCTACATGGATTGTGTTTTTAGTATGCTGTTGACTCAAGGCAGGAATATAAGGGACGGTTTAACTCTGTGTGCACATCTGCACTAACACAAATAGGTAAATTTCTGGAAGTCACATCTGAATGTCAGCATTTTAAGCAGGATAACGTGGTGCTGCAATTGTCAGTATCTCCTTACTCTAGAGCAGCCCTGATTTTTAGCAGGCTCCATATGGGACCTTCTTGGTTTGCTTATCTTGTATGTTGTTGTGGACATTTATAAAAATTAGGTGATTTTAAAAAAAGATGAGAAAAGATGAGAAGCTAATGGAACTTAGCATTATATATTACAGTTTTGAGTAGGTGCCACTTGGACTACAAAGAAAAGCTCTGCAGGTTGTTTCAAAATTCAGAGAAGGTACTATTAATATAAAAGATGCTTCTGTGTTGATACGTGTAAATAATTTTAAAGGGCTTTGCACATTTGCTGCTGCACTGTGCCCTAAAATGTTCTCTAGCACTTCCTAGAAGCTCCTTGATGAAAAGGAGAGAAATGGTCCTTTGCTTTCTCCCTTCCTATGGGTCACAGTGAGCTCAACAAGTAGGCCTTTTGCCCAAACTAGTTAATATTTATAGTAGTTCAAAGAAGTTGAAATCTGGTGACAGAATAGAAACTCTGAAGGTATTAGAAATGCACAATGCCACATACAGTTTTAGAAGCTTGTGTTGGTGTGAAAATTTTTCATTAATTTTCTTTAACTACCATATGAGGCAAAGTGTTAAACAATGTAGCAAGCAAAGCTGGGGGTGTTACAGCAACATTCACTGCTGTTGTATTGCCATCACATGAGTACAGTTGCACTTTCAAACCTCATAAAATAAGCACTAACGCTGTTTGACTAGCAGTCATGTTAGTATAGCATTGAAAAATCATTGATATGGTAAAATCATACTATTTGAAGGTTTTGCAAGATTAATAATGTATAAAGGGAAAAGCTTATCATTTAAAAATATTTTGAGTTACCTGGTTGCTGTGCTATTTTTCTATTATCCAGAAAAATAGTGAGACTACCTATATTGCTCTGTAATGCAAATATGAAACTTTTTTACTCTGTGTGGTGGTCTCAGAAGTAGTATCTATAGATTTTAAGATGTTTTAAAGTAATCTTTGTTTTAAAATTTGCCTTACTTTGAAAATAACATCATCCCCATTTTTTAGCAAAATCGTCTCTTATTTGCCTTTTTTTTTAAAAAAAAAAATTGTGTCATTGCTTTGAAATGCTCACTATTATACAATTACCAATCTCAAACCAGTGATTATGGTAATAAACATTTTTGCTTTATATTATAGAATGCTGCAATCATTATTCTTAAAAACAAGACTTAGCAAGTGCTTTGATGTCCACTTGTATATTGTGATATTAATTTTCATATTGCATTTTTTTGGTTGATTTTTATTTTTTTTTTGTTTGTTTGTTTAAGGTGAATCAAAAGTGCATGTCTTTTAATGTCAGAGAAGGGAAACAGAGGAAACTTGCACCCACTTTTCTCCTGAATTATTCCTTGATAGTATAAAGTGAATATAATCCTTTAGTTGAAACTCCAAGGGTGGCATTGACATGGCTTCAGCTATCAGACTTCAAACAAAATTTCCATTTAATTGCTTGCGAATAATCATGTCTCTCTTTAAATTTTCATCCAATTTCCTTCAGTTAATCTAATATTTAGTAGAGGCTTGACTCACTGTACAAATGGGTTCTCCAGTTTTTGCATCTGTGCACCATAGCTCCATATATATCTTTTAAAAATTTTCCTTGAAAGTGTACAGAATAGTTAAGTGTTTACTAAGAAACAACCATTAAGAGAAATGTTATTATGTTAATCATGTTGATTTTTGTCTTCCTTTAGTTAGTCTGCTTCTGAATAATAAGTATATAAAACAACAGGTGCACTTCCGATTTTTCTGCTTGAAGGAGTGACATGGACCTGGAAGGGAATGCCTGCATCACTGCTGTTACACAGTGTTGTGCTTATAACTTTGCCTAGCTTCAGTTTGAAAGCCTTCTCTGCCACAGATCCCATGGAATCCAGTTTGGAGAATCTCTGTGGTTCATTACATAGCAGCCTTCTTTAATCTTCCTCCTCATTAGGTTTTACACATGCAATGCCTTTTACTAGAAATATTTCTTTTTCTTTCTATTTCTGCATAGTGATCATATCCTCTCTTAGTGTGGACTGAAAACGCGGTACTCTTCCTGCACCTTCTCAAATACTAGTTTTACTTCTTCTGGTAATCCTGATAGTTCTTCTCTTACTCTATGCATGTGTATGGCTTTAAGCCTATCTTTATTTAAAATGTACAGCTGGGAATGTGTGCGACATTTCCAAATAAGGTCCCTGCAGGGGTCGTGGAGAAGAGCCCAGAACTGTATTTCTGGAGGATGCATGCTGTGATCTCATTGGGCTCTCCTTCTGCTGCATCACCTGAATAATTCAGTCACCTTCTGATCAGCTGATACATGCAACCTTTTTCATGGTTGTTTTTAACAGGGAATTTCCCAGGTTCTTGGTTCTTGTCTTAAAGTGGGTGATTTCACATCTCCTCCTACGGCATTGTGTTTCTTTTACTCCAAGTAGGAGTTGTTGAATGCTTGTTGTAAGTGTCCTGCTTATCCCTCGCATCAACAGTGTCTTGTTACACTGTGATGCCAACATCTTTTATCAACACTGGGTTTTTTTCCCCACTTGGAAACAGAGGGGAGTTCTAAGATATTTTCTATATCCATTGCTTTTCATATCCCATCTTTAGAAAAAGTAACAATTAATTGAGTAGTCCTTAATTTAATTTTCTTTATTCTAGAATCAGTGCTGTAGTTCAGTAGTAAACTGAAGTAGTTCAAAACTGAGCTATCACCTCACAAATGTTTGAAAAACTTAACCAAGCTTTGTTAGATTGGTTAGAGTTCTGTAACCATGAAGTGTTCTGTGATTAGGTATAAAAGAACCCAACGCCGCCACCACCACCACATGTGTAAGAATGCTCTGCTGATGGAAAGGCTTCAAGAGCTGGAACTGCAGACATATCATAGGTCTTTGCTTTAACCATTTAAAATGGGCTCAGGATATATGTTTTCACCTTTGGGATAGATTCTGTATTTCTTTGTAGTGGTTTCCAATTCTGAGTGGTGCCTTAAATCTGAAAGTAAAATCTGTCTGCAGGTGCCACCAGCTTTACCCCTGCAGGTGTAATTGCTTTTTAGCATTCTCCATGTCTGCTTGTAAGACTGCTGTGTAAGAAACCAAAAAGGAACCTGTGTATGAGGTATACATGAGTGTTCCATTAGTCATTTAAAATATCCTGCAGAATTTAAAATGTCGTGCTTAAAAATGTTTGAATTAACATTTGCTGTAAACATGCATGCCTACATAAAGTGTTCTTGAACTTTTTTTGCTTTTATGTTCTTAGGCATAAATCTCTTGTCTGGTTTCCTGTGGAAACAAAGTTTGTTACAAGGTCCTCTGTTATTTCCTCTCCCACAGTGGCTTGTAACAGGCCAAGGAGTTCAAAATTTAACCTTGTAAGCCTGAAAAAGCCCTGAAAGTGGGCCATTTAGTTTCCAACCAGCAGTAGTTCTCGGCATATTAAGCACCCAAACAGCCACAAGAGGAAGTATTTAGAAATATTTAGCTGTGGGAAAAACATCAACTGAAACAGGCATTTTGTTAGTATGAAAATCAGTTATTCTTAAGAGAGAGATCTCTGCAAAGCCAGGCTTTATTACTTTTTTTTTTGTCCTCTGTGTCTGTTGCTATTAAATAATGGGAAGCTTTTACTGAAGTTCAGTGATTGAACTCAGTTTTCTACCCTCCTACCCTAGAGATATGTCAGAATTCCTTGAAGTGCCTCAGAATGGTCTTTCCTTCATCCTAAACAGCAGTCATCACTGAGTGCCTGTCCCTACTTGTCGGTTTTCATTATGTAGATTTCCACAAGATGAATTCCCTTCCAATTTTATTCAGTGTTTTTGGGAAGCTGTTAGTCTGTGTGAGGGTGTGGGCTGTGCAGGCTCTGTTGGGGCTCCTAAATGCAAGTACTTGGTGGGACAGTGGGGTGCTACCAAGAGTGGTAGAGTATGTCCTTGTACATGTGCAGACATAATACACCAGGACCGAGAATCTGCTATTCACAGTAGTTCAAAGTGACTAACAATGGGATCTGATCTAAATATGAAATAAAACAAATATAATAATATACCAGATATTTAATAAAAAAAAAGGAGGAAAATCTGAAAATCCTACAAAATCCAGTCTGCAAAGTTTCAGTTCCATGTCCCTACTTGTGACTGAGGTTGTCCAAGGGTTGTTGGTATTTAAGTACATCCACAGTCAAAAGTTGTAGAAAGCTTTCTAGCTTGGTCCCTGGAGCAGAACTGCTATAACTTTAAAACCACTGTAGAGTCCATATTTAAAAATTACTTATCCTTCTTGCCCAATTATGAAGTTACACTTTTAGGATGCATTTTTTTGAATGAGATGACTTCTGAGTAAATAAAAAATAATCATACAGATTTTTTCCTGTTCATTGTAAATTGTTTGAATTCAGAATTTCAGAAACCTGAGAAAAACTTTGGAAAATTGTTTAATATGATTTAGTACCATCCTGCAGTGTTTTCTTTTGTATTTGTGGTTCACTGGCACTGTGAATACCTGGATCATACAATTTTATTTATTTTTTTCCCCCCATGATTTGAGCTATTGTCAATAAATTGACATTTGTGTTTGCTGAAGGAATAATATTTTCATGAAGAAATATGCCACATTGAATGTCTGAGCCAAAGACTGTCAAAAGAAAGAACTAATAGTAACATATTTGTTCATACAAAAGAGAAGATAGGTAGTTAAATTGGATAAGAATGGGTGTGTTTCAGTGATGCATTTCTTTGCCTTTAAAAAGAGTTGTTCCTGAGAGCTTTTCTCCATTCCCCAGACACCCATTTAAATTTTACCACCCCTGTCCCTCTGCAGAAGTCAATAATCCTTCAAGGAAAGGATTCAATGCGTTAAGTGCTCCTAGGATTAGCTGCTGAGAGGTGCGAGTTGTACAGTAAGTGTCGGTTAGTGTTTTGTAAGGGAAACAAAATGAAATTCCTGTGCATTCACTTTGTCTTGCTCTCTCCCCAAGAGCAGCAGCTGACATTGCATTAGCTTGAACCTCTGAATAGTTTGGGGGCGGGGGGGGGGGGTGGCTAGCTACAGCAAAGGATCAGTGGAGGGAAGTATTAAGAGCTTGCCAGAAAAGATCCTTACAATACCTTTTTTGATTATTGTTAGAGATACTCTGCTGTGGGCTTTGTATATAAACAAGTGCTTAACAGCAATAGTATCAAAAGGCAATATTTTCAGAACACAGGTTGTCTTGTGTTGTACTCCAGATGAAAAACATTTTAAAGAGTAGATCTTCATGAAGCTTGAGCCACAGCTTTACAGAAAGATGTCTATTTGAGGAAAATGTAGATGTTCAAAATACCTGAGGTATTCTTATATAAAGTGAACGATTATACAGAAGACATAAGTCAGTAGGTTTTTATTTGTCTTACAGAAGTTTTTGTAGAAAATATATAGAAGCTTCTTAATCTTTTCCACCCCTCGGTACAAGGAAATCTTTCTTACATGTGAATTGCATCCTAATTTGAACTGTATATAGTTTACACTTTTATTTTAAATTTAACTCTCCACTGGACATGTCAGCTTGCATCATGTCTGTAGACAGAATCGATAGAAATTACTTTATTATTCTGTAATTACTTACATTGACTGCTCTGTTTAAAATCACTCAACCATAAAAATGTTTTCCTTGATGTCTCTCTTGGTTAGTGAAAGAATTACATTGAAATACTATGTTGGTGAATACCCACCATTATTAGAAATATTTCTTTCTTCACTCATTATGCCGTGAATGTGGGTATAGCTTTAAAATACCTACAACTGCCTTACAAATATTTAATATAAAAATGAACATTTATATAAAGCAGTGAAATAAAATATTAATAATTTGATAAAACACTAAAGAATATTGCATTCGTGATCTACAGTTTTGAAGTACAATAAAAATTTTAGAATTTCTATCTTGGTGGGTGGAAAAAAAATGAGGAAGATGAAGGCACAGTATTTATTTGTCTGCTGTTGTTCTTCCTTCATGAATAGATACAGAATCCCCAAATAACTTTGTTGTAATTTACTTAGTTATATTTTCAGGACTAAGTGTGTCATCTATAGAAGGAATAAACAACTTCTGGTTTTATTATGGTGGCTTTTCTTATTTTGTCAGTAAAGAGTTACTACAGAACAAGTGCTTAGATACATGTGGTTAGAGGTTGAAGAATCTGGGTTTGCTTGTTCTTTAATTTTAGAAAGTGGAAATAGAGGCTATAAAGGTTATATTTTTGTTGTATTACGTCTACAGTAGTTGCTTAGCTTGTGTCAGTGGCAGTTAATTACCTATAAGAGCATTCATTGTGAATTGTGTAACAGAATGTTACACCTTTGCTGTCTTTAATCCCATCTTTTTGCAGATGTGCTTCAGTCACTTGAAGGTTTTATAAATCTTTCATAAAGTGTGAGCAGCATTCTGTAGAGGATGTTGTTTATAAAGTGCTTACTGATATGTTTGCTTTAAAATGAGTGGTATATTGAAGCTCTTGAAGCAGAATTCCTCTGGTAATTTAAAATTACATTCTTGTGTCTGTCTCTCACATTGTTGCATTTATATAGTTTTCACATATAATTGCATTTAAAAAACAAAACACCAAATAAAATCCTCTAAGGACAAAAAGAATGAAATAGAGGAATACTATTTGAAGAAAGAAAAGGCTTTGATATAACTTCACTTATTTTTTAACTGTTCTTATACCTTTTTGTATTATATCCTAGGAGTTTGATTTTTTGTCCAGCAGACATTCTGAAAATGTATTTAATATTTTTTTAAATGCTGTATTAGTAAGATAAGCCTAGTGATTTCTTGACTAGAAGTTGCCGTAGAGGTTGCCTTTTGTTACACAGGAAGGCATGCTGTAGGGTAGGAGAAAATCATGATGTTCTTAAAATAGGAGGAACATATTCAGAGCAAAGTAATTGTTAGTTTTGCATGCATAAAGCGATGACTCACTTTGAGGGTGGAAGTAATAAAATGCTGCTTTTAAGATAGGAAGATGTGATAGGTTTTAAGGTATTGTAGAATTCAAAAGGGATATATATCTTTGTCCTTAAGATAGTTTCACATAATTGTTTTAAGTTTTCATTTGTTTTTAGGGTTTTCAAGAAGTTAAAACACAAAGTTCCCAGATTAACTGTTTTTCCTCTGGTTTCTATCCACATGTGTAAACTATATGAATGTATGTATGTATGCACTTATGCTTGCTTATTATATTCATAGAATACTGTTCTGAACTCTCTCAAAATTAGTGCTTTGGTGGCGACTATTTTATTGGTTCATGTTTTGTATTAAAAATTTTTGTCCCCCTGTTACACTTGATGAGAACTACACATATATCACCTTAATGTTTGTCACTTATGAAAGTTGTCCTGTGAAAGTTATCAGGACAATTTTCTTATCCTTGTAATGACTATTACTTATTTAATGTAGGGTGCACTTAATGCATTTTAAAACAGTATTTACTGAAGAACCAATCATGTTTAATTTTTCTAAATTGCCCTCCAATGTTTTTACTCTGCAAGTTTCTTCTGATGCTCTGACTAGAAGCGTTCAGTAATGAAGTTATGAAATTTTGTAGGTGTTGGTTTCAGCAAAGCTGTAGTTTAGTGTGGTCACAGAAAAATAAGTGCTTATTATGTAAAATATACATGATGCTTTTGATACTTGATACTTTGAATGGCTACTTAAATCTAGCCATCATTTAATGGAAATGGAAACAAAATAAAAATGAGTATTCAGTTCTGATGCTGTTTGTGATGTTATCAGTATGTGATAGGTGATGTTTTTGAGGCAAAAGGTATGTCCTTAGGCTTTCTCATACTATCCATGGTCTGGTGTTTAAACCTTGTCCTAGATCTAGCGAGTATGTGCTTCAAAACATTACAAGAAAACCTTTATTTTTACTGTTATACTAAATACTGAAGTCAGTACTAAACTGTAGAATAATGATAGCTGAATACAAGCACAGAGTGCTTAGTAATTTAATAATAAATTAATAGTAAGTAGTACAGCAAATATACCTGTTGCAGTGAAGTTAACTGCCATGTTTCCCAAAAGCAGACATAGTTGTTCCTAGCAATTTTTTAAAATGGGTTATGACAGCATGGTTTCTTTTCACTTTCTAATCGCGTTCCACTGCAAGTAAGAAGTTAGGTGTAAATATCCTGGTTTGGACTAGCAGGGTTTTGCTTCTTGTTGAATGTTGCATTTTACCCTTGTTCTGCTTACTGAAAACCACTTACAAAATGTTATGCTCCAGGAAGGACAGGTGTAACTGGTATTGGGTTTGTTTGGCAAGATTTTGGTAGCAGGTGGCTACAGGGGTGGCTTTTGTGAGAAGCTCCCATTTCTGATGGAGCCAATGCCAGCCGGCTCCAAGATGGACCTACCACTGGCCGAGGCTGAGCTCAGCAGCAGCAGTGGTTGTGCCTCTGGGGTAGCATAGTTAGGAAGAGCAGGGAAAGAAAAACTGTACAGTTGCAGGGGGAAGAGAGGAGTGAGAACATGTGATAGACACACCCCTGCGGACACCAAGGTCAGTGCAGAAGGAGAAAGAGGTGGTGTTCCAGGTGCTCCAGCAGAGATGCCCCTGCAGCTCATGGAGGTCTCTGAGGGAGCAGAGATCCACCTGTAGAGTGTGGAGGAGCCCCATGCCAAAGCTGGTGGATGCCTGAAGGAGGCTGTAACCCTGTGGGAGAGCCCATGCTGGAGCAAGCTCCAGGCGGGACTTGTGACCCCACAGTGGACCCATTCCGGAGCAGTTTGTTCCTGAAGAACTACTCCGTGGAAGGGACCCACACTGGGGCAGTTTGTGAAGAACTGCAGCCTGTGGAAAGGGCTCACCTTGGTGATGGAGGACTGCCTCCTTTGGAAGAGGAAGAGCATGTGGAATCCTGCCCCCAAGGAGGAAGGAGCATCAGAAACAACCTGTGATGAACTGACTGTAACCCCATTCTCTGTCCCTGTGCACCACTGTGGAGGGAGGATGGAGAGAATTTGTGAGTCAAGTTGAGCCCAGGAAGAAGGGAAGGGTAGGGGCAAGGTGTTAAGATTTGTTATTTGTTTTTTGTTATCCTAGTGTGATTCGATTAATAATAAATTCAATTAATTTTTCCCCAAATTGAGTTTGTTTTGCCTATGACATTAACTGGTGAGTGATTTCTCCTTGTCCTTATCTGGAGCCAGGAACCTTTTCTTGTATTTTCTCTCCCCTGTCTATCTGAGGAGAGGGGAGTGATAGAGGGGCTTTGGTGGGTGCCTGGTGTCCAGCCAGGGTCAACCCATTACACTTCAGCAGAAGACTTAAGCACATGTGAGTTTTCATTGTCATCAGTGCCTTACTTTTTTCCCCCTTGTATACAATACAAATATTAAATATTTTAAATAGCAATATGTGACTAAGATAGAAGTGCATGCATTTCTTACACACATTTTTCATTGTCTTTATAGTTTAAATGTTTCAGCCTATTTAATTTTTGTATTTACTTTTTTCCTCATGCAGCCTCTCACCTTAACTTGGGGGGGGTAGGGCAGTTGAAGCGGATGCTGCTTTCGGGCATGTAGCACAGAGATGTAGTGTTCTGCAAAGATGTGAGCATGTGCTTTCTGCTTGTAAATAGTCCTATTTGATTAGGATCAAAGTGACTAGTTAGGTTGCCTAAAGTAAAATGCCTGCTTCTGATCTTCTGTCACCACTTGGCAAGTCCAGCTTATGCAGCATGGCTTTGACTTGAGGAGTTTCTCTGAAACCAGTAATCACCAAGCATTCAGCTGATTGTCTACAGCCAAAAAGATTCAGAAGGCTTGCTTTTATTTGCAACGTATTCCATCAGTTATTGTGGAATCCCCTGCTTCATCCTATTGCCTGTGCAGTAATAAAACATAAATCCTTGCTGTTCATTTAAAACGCTAAGTGCAGTCATTATATTAAATGTAGCTTGATTTCATTTTTTAACATACTAAGTAGATTTGCTGTGATGTAAGGTTCTTTAAAATTTTTAGTGCATTGAAAAAAAAAAGCCGTTGTTAATGACATGGAGATATTTGCAGGGCACTATGAAAAATTGACTGTGTTTGGCTGAGTGCAAGACTGTGTTCATATACAGCTCTCTATGGAGTTAATATTTATTTGGGATTGAAATAGGTTTTTATAAAAGTAAAACTCTCAAAGTATTATATCTTTGTAAGTTATCATTAAATGCGTGAGTCTTAGGTAATTGGTGTGTGTATCTTAAAATAATATGTACAAATTCTACTCAGAAATAAACCTGGACTACTTTAATTAGGAGAGATTGCACTTTTCGAAGTAGTCATCAACACATTGCAGAAGCTGTGGCAGTTCATTTCATATGCATTCTACCTATGGAATGTATAGTTTAAAACAGCTCAGTCATAAAAAGTTGTGTATAGTGGTCTGAGTATCAGTATATATGGTTCAATTTTGTGATAATTCAAGCTTACAGATTGAAAAGTAAAGTAGCAGACAACAGATACTATAACTAATGCATTCTGTAATGCTGTATTTTCTCCTTCTGGTACATCATTAAAAGTGGTAAGCATAACTAGATTTTTCTGGAGGCAGCATCCATGGCTGTATGTATTAGGGTATTGCTTTTGTTAATTGCCCTTTCTTTGCTGATGAAAATCAACTCTAGCTCTGGGCTTTTAGGATTATTAGTGTCTGGTTTCTTGGTTTAGCCCCTCTTTCAGGTAAAATACCAAGCAAAAACTGTTCAAAATTTAGCCACTTTTGCTGTCACTGATTCAGTCATGCTGTGATAAGGAAAAAATCCTTTTCAGATGTATTAGAATAGGAAATGCCAGTCAGTCTAAATAAGACTAAGGTTTTCAGTTGTCTGTGCTTTTCATGGCAAATCTTAAAGCCAAGGTTCTTTCAGGTCATGTTCCATGAACAGATTTAAACAAGACAAACAGCAGTAAAATCATTCAGTATCTTTAGCTGTATAGAGCTAATAATTTTCTCAAGCATAGTCTCTTGTGACTTAGAGATGATTTTTTTTCATGACCTTTTATACTGATTGGCTTATTCTATCTTAATGCTGAATGGGCTCTTATTTCCATTTCCATCCAGGGAGAACGTAATAGTGCCAAGGTAACATTCATAATTGATGTGGATGGACACACTGCATATGACATTTTTTCTACAAACACAACTCCCTAGAGATGATAGTATCTGCCTTGTCCGAGTTGAAACAAATTAATGAACAAAGATTTTTTTTTTAATTATTGAAGAATTTATTGCGCACCAAAATTGATACATTAACTTACTTTTATTAACTATCTGTGGGATGCAGCCTTCTTGGGGAGAAGAGTAATTTGCCCCTGAAAGAGTATTTAAATATTTCTTCAGACAGCAGATATTTTCCTTTCTGATTTCTGCAGTCTGGAAATGTTTACAGTTCTTAAATATTTTCATGGGAGCTGTGCGTAAAGCAATAGTGAAAATATACATGAAAAATCTTGGTGAATGATTGTTAAATGATCAAATACACGGTCTTGATTTTTTTTTTTTTTTCAGCACTGCATGTGAGCAAACTCATTTCAGGAGCATAGCTCTTTGTAATTGTATCAGTCTTCCCACATTTCCTATTTGCTGTTATACTATTTGGCTCAAAGTATAATGGATAGCTCAGTGACTTGGATTTTACTTGTCTCTAATGTACTTTGTCAACCTGAGAAACAAAAGAGTTTACCAAATCCAGAGCAGTGCTTTTTCATTTTTTTTAAAGTGTGTGACTTTACTCACTGTTAATTCCCATTCTACAGGAAACTACTGATACTGGAATTAACACAGTACCGTATACATTTTAATTCTATCCAAACTCTGTAGGAAGGTACTGAAGAGTTTTGGCATATTGCTTCACTAATATTTGTCCTCAGATACATGTTTTTCTTGGATTTGCAACAATTTGGTAGCATTTTGCTGACCTCTGCATGAGTTAAAAAAGCTACTGTGTTCTCAAGCCCTGGTGATTTCCTTAATACACTTAGTACTGGCAGAGGGTAAAGTGAGATATTTATGATTTGAATTAATTTTGCTCTGTGTCTCCCTCAGATTGTAATGATGCTTTTTTTGCTCCACCTATAGCTTCCTGCAGATTTCACAAAGCTGCACCTTACTGACAGTCTCCACCCACAGGTGACCCACGTTTCATCTAGTCACTCAGGATGTAGCATCACTAGTGATTCAGGAAGCAGCAGCCTTTCTGATATCTACCAGGTAAGACAGCAGAGAATGCGGATGGGAGGTGCAATTGCCAACGGTTTTGTTGTTAATAGCCGAGTGCCCATGCTATTGCCTATTGCCAGTTTTTGTCTGAAGAAATACTCAATAGACTTCAAAAACTAATATTTGTTTGAACTGTAATAGTTTCAGAGTTTTATCCACCATGTATTAGATCTGATGTTTGAAAACTCACAAGTAATCTGCAGTGCAGTAACATGACATATATCGCTGTAGTTTGTCAGGATGTGAGTCAGCCACATTTTGGGATTGTGTTTCACAAATGTTGTTTGTAGTCTGGGGGCAGGAAATCTTCCTGAACTTCAGCACAGAGAGCCAGTATGGCCTCTCCAGTAGATGTCCATGGTGGGACCTAAACTTTAAAGGGGTTCTATTCCTGACTCCAGCACTTTCACCTCCTCTTTCTGTCTGTGTGATTGGCTAAATGTTTAACAGCAGCTGTGATATTTACAGATCAAAACCATAGATTTAGGACCTTGTAATGTGAGGAATTTACTTCTTGATGCTGTATTTTGTAGTTCTTAGATGCATTGGCTTCATAGTGTAGAACCTATTCAGTGATGGGGAGAAATCAACACACAGTGAGCAGCCTGTGCTGGCCTGACTTGAGGGGCATATTTCAATTTCTCCACCCTGTAGAAAGCTGATGCCAACATCTCAGCAGTGCGTTCTTTCCTGGCCATCCTCAGAAAGATGGCTAGGTTGAATTGGTGACACTTTTTAAATTTATAGTTCTGAGGGGGCTTCGCCTTGCAAAGAACTGTGCTATTTTTTGGAACAGCTTGAGTTTGGAGAGACATACTGTGAAACTGATCCAGAGTTTAAATAGAAATTGGACAAAAAAAATCTAAAGTGAAATAAAATGAAGAAGTGTTGCTTTTTTCACTTAACGTTTACTATTCTTGCAATGTCACAGGAGGATCTGTCCTGATTGGCAAGTATATCAATTTATTCTGGAAAGGAGGAATCAAATCCAACTAAAATATATTTCTATCAAAATAATAAATTAATGGGACCACTTCTACATGAAGTCCTGTTTACTAGAAGAGGAATGGTTATTTCAGATGTTTCTAAAATTGCAAATATAGTAATTTAAAGAACAGGAAAAGCATCTCTACAAATACATACAAGTTCAGTTGTGATCATAATTATAGGATGTAATCTGCTTCAGGTGAATAAGCTTATACACTTTTTGGGGGGAAGAAGATAAGCTATAAAAAGGTCTCAGTTCAATTTAAAAACTTAATTGCAATAATGCAAAGGTGTTTTTTTGCAAAAAGTGTCAACTTAATTTCAGATATAGCATATGTCAGTCAAGTATGTTTGTTAGAATTTCTTCTGAAGACAAGATTATTTTGAGACAGGATTTAGGTTTATACTGTGAGAGTGCAGAAGGTGTAAAATCAGCTTTGTTCTTCCAGTCTTCTATAGATTTTCATCCCTTTCATTACAAAGGTTTTCACTTTAACGTAAAAATAACAAGTACCTCTAGAGACACAGTCATAGGTGGCATGTAGTTACAGTCATACAGTTGCTCTTTAGATAAGCTGGAAGTAAATTTTTTTGCAAAGACTTTTAGCAAAACTTCTGTAACTGTGAAAAGGATCACTGAATTTCTGTGCAGTTGAAAACCCCCGACCAAACAACATAACAAACAACTACAGAAACTTCAGAGAAATACTTTATGTAGTCTTCGACCTGGTCTGTGACTCCTGTAAGTTTAATTAACAGTAATGGAATCAACAGATTGGTTGTTGTTTGGAGAGAGTTAATGGTTTATTGAAGTATTTACACAGAGAAAATTTTCTTCTTAAGTATTCTTGTAAACTTAATTTACAAACATAATCCATTCTTGGTGATCTTGAAAATATTATCTAGTTTCTTCAATTGATCTACAATTAATACCTCATTTAAAGGTGTCTTGGCACAAATGCACTGAGAACTGTGTAACTGCACAGTGTCAAAGTAACTGTTAAAATAACCTATGTCCGTATCAACAGCAAGAAATAAGACCGTATACTGTAGAATGTAACCCCGTGTTTTTGTCTTAACATATGTACTTGAAGAAGTGTTTATTAAGAAAATTGTAAGTTCGGGTGTGGAAACTGATAAGGTTCTTAAATTCTTGAATTTCACTTAATGGAACCAAGTATTGTTTGACTTGATTTCTCAAATTTGATTTCTCAAATTAATTTCTGGCCTCAATTTCAGTCATAAAGGAATGTAATGTAGCAATGTTAAGCGGGGTTAAAGTATTGACATAAAACAATAAAATAAAAGAAACCTCAAACCGAAACAAAATGGCTGTAATTTGAGTTCTCTAGGTCAGGTTAAGGATTAAATAAACAGAAATATTTTTTAAGCCTACAAATTAGATCAGTCATTCTCTCTCAATTGTTTGCCTTTTACTTCTCTCCCAAGTGCTTATTCAAAAAGAGTAAACCATAACCAAGTCATCACGTTTTTTTCCTTCAAATTTAATAGGTCTTAGGCAAAGCTCATGATCATTGTTCCCCTGATTCTTATTATCTCTATACAATGGCATTTTTCTGTTCAATGAATTGTGTTTCTGTTCATTATGGCTAAGTAGAAAGCAATGATTTAGAAAGATCACCATCTTGTCTTGCAATTGATAAATAATTGTGTTTTCTTAAATTTTACTGTTATTTAGATCTTTACTGTTAAAATCTGAGGTAATGATATGGCATGTTTTGCATCCTAGTAAATTTTAGTTCTGTAGCCTTAAGAGCAGCTGCTTCCAGTGAAAATATGCTCATGGCCTCTTAAGATTTTTTTTTTTTAATAAATCATGAAGCTGAATCTTCAGATGCTTTCAGCATTGAACTGAGAATACTTCCTTTTAAATATTAATGCAGTATCTAAATTTGTTTGTCAAATGTTGCACATGAAAGAACTTCTTTTAGGATAAGAAGTACTTACCAAAATAAAATAAACCTGTGTGTTTATCCCACCCAAGTCTGAAAAAACATTTCAGATGCCAGTTAGTAAGGTCTTTAAAAATTGTTACTTTTATTTTGGGAAATAAGTTCATCAAATGACGAACTCTGTAGGATGACTTGAGAGGAAGGGGCTGCTGAATGTTAGTAGATTGTGTGCTGGCCTGTACTTGCCAAGAACAATACTTTGTTTCTGCATTGTATTGACTTGGCAAAGCAAATCATTCACTGCTGATTCTCATGTATGGCTTCGTTAAAGCTTCCTATATGAAGGCAAATACTTGTTCCTATATGCTCCTAAATGTTTCCTATGCCTGTCATATCTATTACCACATGAAGTTTCTGGTTGTAGAGGGAGGACATTGAAGCTCATGAAAGTGTATTACTCCCTCCACCCTGTTTTGGAAAGGCGTTGCTGTGTTGGCTCAGCTCTTTGCCAGTCTTTCTTTGCCGTATCCTGTCCTGAGACCGGTGGCTTCCTGCCACCCCTCTGTGCCCTCTGGTGTCTGCCCAGATATCACTGGCAGTACAGGAAACCAGGAACATCCTTTCTGAGACCCTCCCAGGATGTGTGTATTGCTTGGAAATTTTCAAGATGTCAGCTTTGTTTTCTCACGGGTCTGATAAGGTAGCTCCTAGAAGAAAGGTCCACCCTCCAGAAAGTGTTCTTGAGGGAGCCCAAACTTTTATCTCTCAAACCAGAGTCCATGCAGCCTGCCCATAAGTCACTGTATGAAAAATAAAGAGGTTTTGCCTTAAGATAAAGTCAGTCTTTCTGACTTTTTCAGCCTCTGAAATGCAGGGCTTTGGGTAACGAACGTTTTAAAGAATGTCTGGAACAGCTCAGGTAAACTCTGTCCTGTGAACTGCTCTCTCCTACCCCTCACAGTTTCAACTAAGTCCTGTGCAGTACCTTATTGCTCCTGGTAAATTTAGGTCCTCTTAATCTGTTCTGCAGTTTGTAGCCAAAGAGTACCTTCCAGAGTCCTTGTTCTGTATGCCTGTGGTCTTGGCAAACATTGCTACGTTCTGAGAAACTGGCAATTAGTTGGCAATAGGGGAGGACGCTGTTCTGGTGCGCGTTGTCTGAATTGTTATACATTTTCATCTTTAGTGATGAAAACTGTTCAGACTGTTGAGACATCTGTGGCAGATGTGGGCTGCTGTGTTGTAAATTTTGTGGTACCTGTTGAAAGAACAAATACGGAGAGTGCTGTCAAAAATCTTGAGCTAATGGAGTTTTAAGGTATTTCATGGCCATTTGCACTCATGTCAACAGAGTACGAAAAAATCATTTTACTACCTTAGATTTATGTATGATTTGTGGACTTGTAGTACTTATAGTTAACTGTAGTACATATGATAAATATTATAAGTATTTAATAAACAAATACATATTATAATTAGATGGATTGAATTGAATCTTAATTTATTGATATTGTAAACTTTTACTCAGTTGTCTGAAAGCTAATTTAAAACAAAACCCCAACCATGGTTTCTCTCTGTGGAGAAGCTGGATCTGACATGTCTGTACGATGGGAGGGAATATTTCAAGCTGATATTTCAAGGACTTTAGAAAGTGATTTCATGAGACAGGTAGAGCCAGTGTTCTTGCTGTTTTGCATCAGTATAGGCTAAAAAATTAGAAAGTAAAAAATTAATGGTTTTGCTAATAAGCATTCTTAATTTAATTTTTTAATGTATTTTTTAGCCCTTAAACTACAATGTTTGAAAAGTCATGTGGAGATTTTTTTTTGAGATAAGCATTGCTACTTTTTGTTAACTTCATGAGGTTGAAGGACTCCACCAGGCAATGACCATTTTTCTGTTTTGTGCAAAAAGTTTCTTCTATTCTTGCCTTTTTTTTTTTCTTTCCTCTGGAATTTTGTGTGTTTGGAGATTTTGGGTTGTTGATTTAGGTGGTAATAGTAGATGCAAAGTGAATTTGTCCTTCAAAATGATGCAATGTTTCCTAAATAAAGTAGTTAAAATAAAAATACAAAAAGAAAGGTTAAAATAGCCTGTTTAGAATACAAAGCAATCGGTAGTTAGTGTGGTTATTTTTATGGGTTTTCTAGTTTTTTCTCTTTATGTTATTATCAGCTAGAAGCTTTTTCCCCAAACTAGTATAGAAACGAAAAGCATGAAGGCCACCTAAAACAGAGCCAGGCATCTTGTAAGCAGTTCTCCAAGTCTTTGCACTTTCTTTACTATAGATGATGTGTGTGCGATGAAGCAATTGTTACACTGGAGTGAGAGTCACTTGATTGTGTAAAGGGATAGATTCTCCTTGACCTCTTCTAATCTATTTTCTCAAGAAATGTAAAAATTTGTTGGAGAGAGAAATGAGGCAGTAAGTGAGATCATCTGCTTTAGCTCTAAGCTCACATAGTCCATCACCTCTCTTATTATTTCCACCTTCATGATGCTTCTAAAAGATGAAGGATTGGTAGAGTTGGGATTAGTCAGTCTACTCTCACGCAAGTGTAAATGGACCAACGAGGTCTCCCATTTTGGATCCCCATTTCCCCAGCCTGCCCAGTTTGACCTAGGGGGAGTGAATGCTTGTTCTCTTTTTAATCCTGCTCCCATCCCCGGAGTCTGTTACTGAACCAAAGGCTAACCAAGAACTTAGACAGGGCTCCTTTACTTTACATCTCTTCCTAGTTATTTCACAGTATTTGTTTAATTAGTTATCAAATCTGGAAGTGTGTTTGGATTTCAGGATTCTTAGCAGTTGGAGCAACCATTTTTTATTGGTACTATATTAGCCTTTATAGGCACTGCTTAAATTTGAGCAGATTGTCCTTAGGTGGGTCTCTTGACATTGGTGATATGACAAACAAAATGTTAGGCTGTCACTATTATGAGATTCCTTTGAAACTTCAAAAATTTTCTTCACAGTTGGAAAGATGACATGAGAAATTTACTATCACAGCTGGTGTTCAGACTTCTGAGAAACATTGTTTTGTACTTCAAGCTGCAACCAACATTTTCCTTGCATGATATCTCTTTAGATTTATTTAAGTGAAGCTAATTTCTCTTATTACCCAAGAAACAAAATGCAACATGCATCCAGGAAGGGAAATAGATATATTGCTGTGTGCTGTTACCATGAAGGCAGGTCCAGTTATTCTTAATAGTGTAACAAAACTGATACAAAACTTTTTGGATGTATAAACACAATGAGTAGGTGAGTTATTTTGATTTTTTTTTTTTTTTAACTACTATGGAAACATATTGCCTGTGCAGAAAGGCTACAGTTGTCGTCCTTTGCTAACCTTTGCATAATCATAACATTTTCAGAAAGTTGCTTGAAAAAAAGTAATTTTTTTTTTCTTATAAGATATTTTTAAAGATGTCCTAAATTTCTTATTACTTTGTGGATTGCTGCATTCAATGCTGAGGTTCTTTGTTGCAATGGTTTGTATTTTTTAATAGCTAGTAAGTTAGAAATAGTTGCTTCTTGTTCACCAATAGCTTCAGTTGTCAAAAAACCAAACACAAACCCCCTGTAAAGAGTGCTCAGCTTCAGGAACTGCTTGTAACCTGTAGTAGTATTTTAAAAGTATTTTCTGAGCACAAAGTTACGTTTAATTCAGTGTGAGAATTAGTTTTAAATAGCATGAACTTTCGATAATAGCTTCAACTACTTTTCATTTTTATTGCTTTAAGACAATGAAATACTTTGTCTTTTAATTATCAGATTTTGTACAATATATGGACGTTTCTCACATATGTTAGCATTGTGTGACTAAATTGAGTTCTACATTCATTTTACTAATGTGCTTTGGAGAGTGGTAGGAGGGGCACTTGTTACTAATGGGGAGGTTTGCAAAACTGACTGTGAATCAGTCCCCCTGTCACTGTAATTGTCACTGTTGGGGACTTCAGATTCTGACAGATTGGTGTCGTAAGCTGTGTGTCTACTGACTCATCACCACTAACTTTTCCACCAGTCGCTTTTGATGAAGGCTATATTGAAAGAGTAGTTACAGCAACTGTTTCAAATGTATCATAGGGAAGATGCGTGTTAAACACTGCAAGACTGCTAAGGAAAATACTGCTATTGGTGCTATCATTTTTGTGATTTGTTTGCATGCCAGTAACATCTTTCCTTATTCTGCTTAAAAAATGAGCAGCATTTTTTTTCTAAGCAACAGCAAAAAAAAAAAAAAAAAGGGCAAAACCAAAGAAGCAACAAAAACCCCCAAACAACAACCTAAACCACCACTACCACTACAAAAACCCAAAACCACAAAGTGAGAATAGCTGAATATTGTATGGATGTTGTTATTGTGCTTGTTATATTAACAAGGCCCAGTTACAAAGCTGGTGTTGTGCTGTAGGACAGAAGCATTTAAGACTCCCGCTAGCTGCCCTGATCCATCCCCAGCCATATGTTACCGTTCGTAAGGTGGCTGTGTATAGTGGCATTAAAGTAACAGATGTCAACCACGGCTAGTGAGGCAGGAATAGGGAAGATGATTCTACAAAATTACCAATGCAATTTGTCTTACCTTCTCTGTGTTTGGAGAGTGACCTAGTTTTGTGGGTTTTTTTACCAGTGTGAGAGACAGATCGATAAAACAAGCTTTAGTAGCTGTGTTTGTCCCATGTATTATTTTTAAAGCAGACATGAATGCATCATGTATCTCCAGAGTCTCAGAAACAAACTGTCCCTATTAGGCCTGTGAAACTGTATTTTCAAGCCATGACTTAAAACTTGCTGATTAGAAGCTTGCATTTCCTTAAAAATTGTGAGCTGAGCCTCAGCAGCTGCCATGGTATTAAATCAGGTTCTGAGAAAAAGCAGCTTTATCAGCTGTGACAGACAAATGTTTGTAGGATTTATTAAGTGTTTAGTCTTCAAACTGAATAATTAAAGTATATTTACCTTTAGGTGCTATGCTAATGACATCAGGCTATATCTGGACTATGTTTTCATTCATTTTAATACAATTTAAAGGAGGTTAAATTTGGCAGATATTCTGTGTAGTCCATCTGTGGCATTTAAGCGATGACTTCGCATTTTTTCTGCATCTGTAAATTCTTAGGCAGTTTATCAGCAAATGAAAGGCATATTTAACTATGTTCAGCTGGAATTGTAGAAGGAAAATACAGTTCTATGTTACTGGGAGATAGCAAAATTCCTGTAGCATTTTGATACTGTACATATTTCCCAAAACTGTCTGTTTAAAATTACATTGCATTCCTAAGTGTCTGAAAATGTAAAGTTGGGGTGGGGACAGAAACTGTCAAATGAACTGTTTATTGAAAAAAATTATGTTCAATTAGTATTCCAAGAAATTGTTGCTTGAAATATAACAGCCATCAATCCCCCCAAGACCTACTGATTAAATAATGTCTGTTGAATTCTTTTTATGTGTGACTGATTGAAATGAATGTTAAAAGCCCTGTTTAAACACTGTGGTTGGTTGATTAATCGTCAGTTGTTTTAAAAACATATGTAAAGAAAAAAAGCAATATAAAGTATTGAATGAATTTGAGTGATATGTTGGATGACAGATTTCTATATATTTAGCTAGAAATCTGTAGCAGTGAAGAACACATTTGAATGTCGTTTCTTTTTTTCCTGTTTTGTTGGGGTTTTTTTGTTTGTTTGTTTTTTTTTTTTGTTGTTTTTTTTTGTTTTTTTTTTTTTTTTAATTGTTTATATGTGAATTAGGCTACAGAAAGTGAGGCTGGTGATATGGATCTCAGTGGGTTGCCAGAGACAGCAGTGGATTCTGAGGATGATGATGATGAAGAAGACATTGAAAGGGCATCGGATCCTTTGATGAGTAGGGATATTGTTAGGGACTGCTTGGAGAAAGACCCAATAGACAGGACAGATGATGACATTGGTAAGTATTGCAATGTAGTAAAATACTGTTAAAGATGTTCTCCCCAACCTCCCTGCCTCCCCAATTACTTTTTGACCTAGAGGTTTTATTTTAACAATTGGCTTTTGTAGTTGGCAAGTTTAGTGTTTATTATTATTATATAATTATTACAGTTATTATCTGTAAAAAGGTTCAGTTAGTGAACAAGTACAGGCAAAGAAGAGGAAAAAGTACATAATATAGGTGAAGCCTATTATTTGCTGGCCCTTTTGATTTCAAGCGTCAGCTTCTAATTGATATCAGAACAGGTTTATGAAGTAAACATCATTGTGAGCTGGGAAACAGACAGAACCTTGGCAAAGTCAGCATTACATCAACACTGCTTATCAGAATATATTTTTTAACTGTAAGTTGTGGTGATATGATTGGACATTTGCAATAAACATTGGAGCTGTTAAGACCGTAATATAAATATGCATCTAATCAAACTAATTTGCTGTGTTAACATACAAGGAAATACATTGAAAGCAAAGCAGAACTAGAATTCAAATTCTAATCTAATCTGTTTCACTGGCTGAGATTTGGATTTTTTTTTCTTTTATTGAAGTATGACTAAATGATGATTAAGGTTGATTATCAGATGATTAAGAGACTAGAGCATCTCTTATAAGATGAAGATCGAAGAGGGCAGGGACTGTTTAGCCTAGAGAAGATTCAGGCATCTCATTAATGCATACAAATACCTGGAATGAAGGTGTAGGTATGACAGAGCTAGACTCTACTCGGTCGTGCCTAGTGAGAGGACAAGAGGCACAAACTGAAACAGTGGAGGCTCCATCTGAACAAGAGGAAATGCTTTTTTTTCGGTGACTGAGCACTGGCAGAGATTGCCCAGAGAGGTGTTAGTGTTCCTCCCTGAAGAAATTCAAAAGATGTTTGGACCTATTCCTGTGCAGCTGGCTGTAGGTGGCTCTGCTTGAGCAGGCAGGTTTGACCAGATGACCTCCAGAGGCCCCTTCTAACTTTCTGAATAAGTAAAAATTTAGGGAAAATACAGGGTCCTATTGAACACTTTCAGTAGATGTTTTAGATCAAACTGGATGCAAAAATGTTTTTAAGGCATAATCACGTAGCAGGACTGCTAAGTAAAATCGAGTGCTGTAGTTATGAACGATATAAAAATTGAAAATGCAAGAAGTATGCTGCTGAGTACAAGTGCAACTCAAGGGCATGCAGAAGCCAGAACGGCAGTAGTCACTTTAAGACAGTAATCCTATCTGGTCCATCTGAGAGGAACTTTGTGAAACCACCAAGCAATGATCAAGTACAATTTACTGTTAGGTCTAGCCTAGGAGGGGATGGCTTTACCAAACAACTTTCTCAGTTTTGTGAAGTTTGTCTTGCTGTGTTGTATACAGTCCTGTCCTAGTCTTAAGAGAGTTATTGCCCTGACTGGAGCATTACAAATATCATTGGTTGTATTCAGAGCCCTTGGTTACAGTTCTACCATTATGCTTTTACTTTGCAAGGGCTTCTATTGATGGTAGGACCAGCCAGTCTGTGTCTACAAAATACCCAGTAATTAAAACAGGCCACTGTACATGATTTATTAGTATACAGAAATGATTGTGCAGCATTTTAGCTTAAGTAGCCTCAGGCATCTTGCTGAAGAACTATCTTTACTGTGCTTTGTTGTTTTGACATGCACGACTCAGTGGGCTTTTTCTCCTTCAGAACAACTACTGGAATTCATGCATCAATTGCCTGCTTTTGCCAACATGACAATGTCAGTGAGGAGAGAGCTCTGTGCTGTAATGGTGTTTGCAGTTGTGGAGAGAGCAGGAACTATTGTACTAAACGATGGGGAAGAGGTCAGTAGAAGTTGCTTTTGACTCTCCTATTATACCAAACATCCCAGATTCCATAGGGTTAAGGTTCTCTTTTGTTGCTTAAAAAGTAAGAAAGAGTAACATTGATCAGGTAAATCAAGCGTTTTTTTGTTCTGGTTTAATTTGAAAGCTTTTGTTTAAGCATTCACATTTCCTATACAATAAAAACATAAGAAAACATTCTCTGTACTGTATAAAATGCTTCCTGTGTATTTGAGCTGATTTGAGAAGTTTGTTTAAGTGGTGTTTTAAAACCTTGTTTCTTTATTTTTTCCCCATAGTTCTTACATTATCTCTTTATATTAAAGATAAACTTAAGTTCTCAGTTTTCTTGAGCTCGAAATAGCTGAACATTTAAGACAAACTAGCTTACATTTTTTTTAATAGGTGCTAAAAATAACTTTTCTTTAGAATGGTTGTGAATGTTCTATTTATATAGTATGATATGACAATATTTAGTGATTTGGTCTTCATGTATCCTGCAATGTTTGATTTGTAGCTGGATTCCTGGTCAGTCATTTTGAATGGCTCTGTGGAGGTGACATACCCTGATGGAAGAACAGAGATACTGTGCATGGGGAACAGTTTTGGTGTTTCCCCTACCATGGAAAAGGAATATATGAAAGGAGTGATGAGAACCAAAGTGGATGACTGCCAGGTAGAGTGTCTGACTGTAATACATGCAGATAGATGTAATGCAACTTGATAATGAGACAGTTCTGTTTTAAAATGAATGTACGTAAAATCTCCAGTGGGTAACCGTGGACGATAGTTGGGCAGTATGGCTCCTGCATACTCACAGTCTGGGGAATTGAGTTACCTTCATCTGGACAGGGATCATTTTGGATGAAGAAGTTTGCCTATATGCTTTCTGCAGAATTTGAGGCCCATCAGCCTGTTCCATCAGTCCATCCATTGCTTCCAGTGTTCCCTTAGTAGGATCTCAAGGTCCATTAGCTGTTACAGGCTCTTTTACTTCTGCAGCTAATAGCCCCTCCTTACTCGACTCAGCTACTGAATATTAGGGTAGTACAAACTCTCCTGTGGTTTGAGTGAAAAATCTACTTTCTGCTAATCTGGCCTTTCAAGCTAAAAGCGTTGATGTTTGCTGTAATAGAAGCAGTCAGATGTAAGGAATGCTTCTCATAGCATAAAACTACTGGCCTAATCTGGGTATGTGATAGCTGTTCACTTATTCCTATCCAGAAAATAATAGCTGAGCCTTGGGTGAATTAAGCATTTTACTTGATCCTGATGACTAATTAACTTCAAATAGATGATCTTTGAAATAAGTGTAAATGTGTGTTAGTACAGTCACCTGGTTTAGTTTGCCCATCTAACTTGCAAAATGTGCAATGTGGTTTCTTGTTAGGATAATGTTTTCAACAAATCCAAACCATGGATTTGCAGCTACTAGCTGCTGGAAAAAACAAATGGTGTGTAAATGAATTTAAAGAATGCAGGTGAAAATACTGTGTCTCATTCTTGTGCCTTTGTCCTAAGTACATGCAGAATGATTTAATTACTTTTTAATCAAAAGAAACATTTCCTCTCAGTTAAATACCCAAGAAGACAGTTTAATCTTGACCCCAGAAAGAGACAAAGGTACAAAAATTTTAATAAGTTATAGAAGGTAATTCATGGTGGGTATGGTATTGTCTTTCTAAATTGTGGTTGTTCTCAATTATATTTGCATAGTGTAGGTGGTAGGAATATTCTTAAGATAGTTATTCTTGCCTGAACAGATGATTATAGAAAATAATTTTCCTGCTGTATGCTTTAATCCAGAAGTAATTTGTTTCTGTGTGCCTCCACTCATTAATTGGATAAATGTTAATTTTCGTAAGGATAGACTTTAATAATAATAATAGAAATTATTTACCATAACAATAGGCACAAAAAATAAAAGCTAGGTTTTCACTTTACTCTTTTAGCCCTTCTAAACACCACACAAAAGCTTGCATGGGATTAAGAAATACTGGCTAAGGATATTGAGCTACATCTCCAGCAGTGGGGAGGTCAAAGCAGCTAAATGAAAATGGCTGGTAATGCTAAATCATGTTGCTCTGATGAATCTTGGTCTCCTTTAACTGCAAGATTGTACTGGAAGTACTGTGCTTGTATGTTCATCTGCTTACTACAGCTGCGCTGTTGGAAAGACAAAATTGACTCACTGCACGTTGAGAAGCTACTTTATCTTTTCTAATAATAGAGTACTTGCACCTTAAGTCTAAATGCTTTTCTGAAGATTTTACCTTTTAATACTGGTGCGCGATGATTCTTTCCAGTTTGTTTGTATAGCCCAGCAAGATTATTGCCGCATCCTCAATCAAGTGGAAAAGAACATGCAGAAAGTGGAAGAGGAAGGGGAGATTGTGATGGTGAAGGAGCACAGGGAGCTCGATCGCACTGGAACAAGAAAAGGTCATATTGTCATCAAGGTAAAAGCAAAAGGAAGAGTGTCTTGCAAAAGTCTGTGTTCTATAAACTTCTTGGCAAGTTACGTCCAGGATTAGTTGAGATAAGTATTATAAAAATACATACTTAAAAATAGACTTTATATTTCTAGATTTCCTTTACACACAGTGACAACTAGGTGATTTCTATAGAAATTAATTACATAAATATTTTACATTTCTGATCAGAATGTTTAAGGCATTATGTTTGCTTAGCTTATCAGTTAATGGATGGCAGTATTCCTTCTAGTGTAATGCATCTTCAGAAAGAAAGCAGATTTGCATGTGTTGAAAATCTGTTCTAATAACAAAGATTTTTTCTTTTTTTTTCTGGTTTTAATAGGGGACAGCTGAAAGGTTAACAATGCATTTAGTGGAAGAGCACTCTGTGGTAGACCCAACATTTATAGAAGACTTCCTGTTGACGTATCGGACCTTTCTTTCCAGCCCAATGGAAGTGGGCAAGAAGTTGTTGGAGTGGTTCAATGACCCCAGCCTCAGGGATAAGGTTAAAATCTCCTTAATTATGGACCTGTTACCATTTTCATTGAAATATAAGTTATTAAGAATAAAATATGTTTTAGAAAGAGTGACTAACTGCATAAGATGCAATAGCTGGTGAGATATTTTAATGGCAGAATATATAGCTAAAATGAAGAACATATTATCCTTGTTTTATTTAAATATTAACATGTTCAGGCAAGGTAAATGAGACATGTTTTACCTTGCTGTGTTTTTACAACATAGCTTACTTGTTGCAAGGATATGGAAAAGTTTTTTCCCATAAACAGTATTTTTGTTTAATGTAATTGAGTAGAATTTCATTGTGTTTGCAAATTAGAGCATATAACTAAGTTCTGTGTTTTCTGTACATAATACTTGTTAACTAACACAACTTGGCAAACATTTTGTGATTTTTTTTTTTAAAGAGACTAGAAAATTCATACGTTGTTAAGAATCTGTTGAGCTTTGTGTAGCATTAAAAAAACCCGCCACCAAACGTAACCCAAACACAAGAAAGCAGTCAAATACCCTCTTCCTTAAACAAAATTTCCACAATGGAAGAATAAGGCTTATGCAGTTTTGGCCCTGTCTATTGAGGCTATATTGTGCTTGACACTGTATGGCTTTATTTTCACTTGTATGCAATTTTTTCATATGTAAAAATGTAGTAAAAATTTGCAGTGTTTTGTTTGGGGGTGGTTGGTTTTTTTGGGTTTTGTGTGGGTTTGGTTTTTTGGTTGTCGTTTGTTTATTTGTGTTTGGGTTTTTTTGTTTTGTTTTGTTTGTTTGTTTTGTTTGGTTTGGTTTGGTTTTTTTTTTAGTTTTTTTTGTAAATTTGAAACCAAGGGAATTATGTTATTAAGGCAAAAGAGAAATTTGGGTTTCAACTTTCATTTAAATCTGGGTATTTCTTCTAGAAATGCTAGTATAGCTGTGCCTTGGAGGAAGGATCTTACATTTGGCAGAGGATAGACTTTTTAGCTAATACTGTTACAGCTTCAGAGCTATAATATCGGAGTTCATCTTTAAATTCACTTTGCTTGTTCTCCAATGGATAATCCCTTCAGCCTCTCTAAAAGCATGAGCCAGCACAGTTGCTGGTATCAGGTCTGAACACAGAGCAGCTCTTTGTTCTGCCGCCTCAATGACCACCCTTTTCTGACATCCAGTAGCCCTGACAAGAACAGCTTGAGACAAGTGGATATAAGCAGGTAGGGAATAAGGAGTCTGGAAGATTTTGTCTGATTTGTATTGGACAGTGAAAAGGGTGAGTAAAACTTCCTGGGCATAATCAGTACTCAGGAGTCCTCAAACTGGGGCGCTGGAGATCCAGCCTTACCGATGCACAGCAGCAGGGGACTTGATTTTACAGCTTTAATTATCTTTTAATGCTGTTCCTGATTGTGACACAAGTAGTGTTGTTCCTCTGGAAGCCACCGTTCAAATCCTCGCAGCGCAGTGTTATTTGGGTGTAGATTAGTAGGTCCCAACTTTGACAACAGCATTGACAGTAAAGCTATTACTGCAGGGGCTTGTTATACATTTCACAGTAGGGCTTGCAATTTCCCAGGCAATTTTGAAAATCTGTAATGAGCCTAAATTTAACCAAATATTGTCTGGATCTTCCAGTGTCAACCACAGTAATGAAAAATATCAGAGCTGCTTAACAGGAGTGAAGTTCATCTTCAGTTTTAAAGGTGAAAAACTCTCAAGTCTGTCCCTGTGTTCGGGAGCTGCAGTTGCCTTCTGTTAGAATTTGAACTCTTAAGGAGTTCTGAAGTACTGTATTAGTTCAGTCATTAATTTCAGCAATTCTTCTGAATTCATTTGCTTTTCTGGGGTAAAAGGAATACTACTTAGAAACTGTATGTGAGGGTGGTAGTGGTTGGTTTTGCATGCTCTTTAGCATAGGAGGCTGCAGATGTTTAGATTTTGTGCAGACACAGAGTGGACAGGGGTTAGCACTAGCTGATTGAGATTTGTATGAGACTTTTTTCTTAAGCTCTAGGTTTTGAAAATTTTAGAGGCTTATCCCTGCTAATTTACTTTCCCAGCATAAAAGAAGAAATGCAGCTGTATTTGTAGAGGTAGCACTGAGTGGCAGAACTATTTTGGATTAAGCAACTTTTTAAAAATAGCATGAACCAATATTAATTCAAGGCATCAAAACTCTTTTATTTTGTCAGGACAAGTGCTGCTGGCATTCCAGATCAAATCACATACTAGAAGAGAGAATATTATAATGGAAGCATATGTTTATTAAAAAATGTAGCTCTTATTTTGTGGTTTTACCTTCATTAGTATTAATTAATAGTATTTCTTTATGTTTTTCCCCCTAACAAATTGTAAAATACTAGCTAAGATTCTTCTAAACTTGATAATCATAGTTACTTGGGGGAAGTAGCAGTGGAGACAAAGAAGGAGTAAATAGAGAGATTGACTCTGAGGAAAGAAATGGCATGTTTTTGCTGTTAAAACCTCTTCTGCTTCTTGCAGTATCTCCTTTTTCTTGCCTCTCTAAACATACAATAGCTCTTTCACACAGGTAAATGCCAAGTGAAGTTAATGGTGGCACATCTAAAGACTTACGAGATTCAAGAACCAATATAAAGCTGTCTTGTAAGCTGATCGAGCTGATGTGCTTGAAGAATTAAGCAGATTTGGAAATGTACATGAACAGGAAACTGTTGTTATAAGTCAGAAATGGATCTACACTGTTGACTTGTACCTGTGTGCACTATTCCCTACTCAGTCAAATTTGATACAGCCAGTGTTAATGTTCTGACTTGTAGTATTGGTTATGAAATACAGCGTACAATTGCTTATACAAGTAAAACCAATTGTAATACTTAATTTGTTCCATCTTCCTGATAAATGATCAAATATTAGTAAAGTTTGCTTTGGATATATATATGTGTTCCAATATATATATATATATATATTCCAATGGAAATTTACAGAGCCTTTAAGGAGCAGTATCTTTAAACATTTCAGCAGCAGTGGTCTGAGTATTCCTGGAAAATATTTATATCATTGATTAATTTTCAGGTTACACGGGTAGTATTGTTGTGGGTGAACAATCACTTCAATGATTTTGAAGGAGATCCTGCTATGACTCGATTTCTGGAAGAATTTGAGAACAATTTGGAGAGGGAGGTAAGAGTGAGGGTTTTGTGTGGCAATTTGGGATGCCAGGATGTAGGCAGGCTATTGTTGTATGTAACTTATTATGCTTTTTTCTTGTAGAAAATGGGTGGACATTTGAGGCTGTTAAATATTGCTTGTGCTGCTAAAGCTAAACGAAGATTGATAACCTTAACAAAGCCATCTCGAGAAGCCCCTTTGCCTTTTATCATACTGGGAGGGTCAGAAAAGGGATTTGGAATCTTTGTTGACAGTGTAGATTTTGGTAGCAAAGCCACAGAAGCAGGCTTGAAACGTGGAGACCAGGTAATTAATTTTAAAATGTATCCCCCATTTCTCCTCCTTTTTTATTTGCTTTCTCTTTGCTACATGAAAATAACATTACTTGTTTGAATTTTTAGATACTGGAAGTGAACGGTCAAAACTTTGAAAACATTCAGCTGACAAAAGCCATGGAAATCCTTAGAAACAACACTCATTTGTCTATCACTGTGAAAACCAATTTATTTGGTAAGTTTGTGTACACTGTTTGTTCAAATTTCTGTTCTAATTTTTATGGAGACTTGAATTAATGGTTTAAAATAGTTGTGTTTGAAACTCTTCTTCTGTCTGCTGATTTTGCTCATAGTTTTTCAGCCAGCTATGCGTGTAACAAGCACAAGGCTAATGCAGACTTTTTTGCCAGCTAGGTCAAAAGAATCTTGCTACCCTCTGTATCTCTTCTCTACATTTTTTCCCTCTAAAAAGTACTCAAGTAGACGTGGAGCAATCTTTAAGCAGCTCAGGACCTCAGTTAGCATCAAATGTAATTAATAGCTTGGGGGGTTGGTTTGATTTTTACTGAATACTTGGATTACTTACACAGTTTAGTGATGTGTCTCCCAAGTATCTCTTTCAAGATCAAGTTCTTCATCACAAATAAGTAAGGCAGAATTACCACAGCATGTTACTGCACTAACTGATGATTAAATATGCCTAGGTTATCTCCAAAAGTCATTGCCAAATCCATTTTCTGGGGATTTTTTGTTTCTAAGTAAAGATTCTAATATTTCAGTTGTTTCTAATAATTAAGATGTTTCTTACTATATACAGTGTGTACTTGTTAATCCATGTGTAAGTTCTGTATAACCATCCTTCACACAGTAGGTCTTTGAATCTTTAGTGTGTTTTAGATTAAACCCAATTTCTTCTTTTCTTCAGAAGTTGTGTTTTTCCTATCTTGTTGCTCCACTGCAAATGCTGAAATCAGATTACAGTAGAATCTCAGAGCCTCAGTTACTTTCTGTGTATTGCATGCAGAATTCCTTCCCCACAAATCCCAGAGGGAGAGTTTCTTTTTTTCAACAGCATCTTCTTATCTGTATCTAATTTCTCTCTCCAGCCTCCAACTCCTATTCAACAATACAGTTTTGGCTGGGATTACTCCCCTTCACTTTGATTTGTGTGTCTTATTTGAAGCTTTTGAAAGTCTCTTAGTGATTTTTTTGTGTACCTCTGGAGATGAAGATCGATATTAAAGACAAAATTAATAAATAACCCCTAATACTTATTCTTAGCTGGTTGCCCCCATGTTTTCCGACATTTCCTTAGTTTTAATTATCAGTTTTCATTTACGATTACCAATTAATTCGTCAGATGATTTTTCCATTTATGTATGTTATCTCTTATACTCAGAATGTGTGACTTGGTCTCCAGATTAGTTTTGTTTGATTTATTTAAATGTATCAGAATTTTTGTGAGAGTGAAAATTGCAGTAGAACTAATTTACAAATTTATCATGTATTTCTGCCTCAGAGATGACTCTTTGCTAGAGAGCTGAGGGAGAGTGAGAGATCTTTTTCTTATCTCTGGCAGATGGGTGCAACAGCCCTTTTGAACATCCAAGGTGTCTCAATAACCTGTTATATTTTACTTATGATTTTGTTGTAGTTTCCCCTTTAATTTTTGTTTCATCCTAGTAATTTCTTGTTCGTCTGAGAGCTTTTTCTGCTCCCTATCCATTTAAGCCTTTCTTCTCATTTGTATTTTTCTGTCTCATTTGTGTCTACTGTGCTCTTTTTTTGCGTGTTACTATTCTGCAGAAGCCTTTGTCCTTAGGCTGAAAAGTCAAATTCCTTGTGTTGATACCATCCATGCAATCATGTGGTCACTGGTGCATTTCTGTTGTAGGTTGCACCACTTTACGATTTTTGATTTGTACTATAGAAAATGAATGTCCTTTTTAAAAGAGAAAATGTTTTTAAAGTCTTACATCTAAGTTATTTAATACTGGTATTGACAGAATATCCTAAAAATTTCTTTATAGTGATTAATATTAAACTGGCCTGGTGCACAGAGCTCTCTTTTACATTTTTGTTCTTTTCCTTCCCTTCCTTTTCCTGTCTTGTGCAGTTTTTAAAGAACTTTTAACACGGTTGTCAGAGGAAAAAAGAAATGGTGCTCCCCACCTGCCTAAAATTGGTGATATTAAAAAGGCGAGTCGTTATTCCATCCCTGACCTTGCTGTTGATGTGGAGCAGGTAATAGGATTGGAAAAAGTAAATAAGAAAAGTAAAGCCAACACAGTTGGGGGAAGAAATAAGTTAAAGAAGATACTTGACAAGACTCGAATCAGTATTCTGCCTCAAAAACCATACAAGTGAGTTTATTTCCTCTTAAATATTTGCTTTATGTTAAATTTTAATAATTCCTAATGAACTTAAATTTTTTTAATGGTACTTTTTTTGTTAATACAGATCATGCTCATATCTGAAAAAAATATACTACTCTGAATATTTAAATGAGGATAGACTGCTAACAATGCAACTTGTGGCATCAATATGGATGTATTTTGCTTCTTATAGATAAAGTGATGACACAAATACCTTTTTGTCATTTACTGTTTTCTTCTAAGAGGACTGTTAACTGAAAGCATCCCAGCCAATTAATTTTAGAATAATTTTGCAAGCAGGTTTACTTGCAAATAGTTGATATGAGCAATGATTTCAGTGTATCCACATTCCAGTGATCTATAAAAATTTGTATGTATTGCTGCAAGGGAGACTGAGGTTAAAGTTTTAACTTGGGTTCCTTGATAGGATTGTGGGGTTTTTAAAATGGAAGGTAAATATGCTATCTGATAGCTTTCACTCTTGGAACACGTTTTAGAAATAGAGTTCTGATACGAATTGTTGGAAACAATGGACGAGTGAATTTCATGTGATCTTGTGGGAATCTGGTTCTCGGCCAAGGCAGATCATATCGATGGGGGAAAATGAATTGTAGAGGGTAGCTGATGTGTGAACAGTGTTTTCTCTTGTACTTTTCTTTCCTGTATATCACTAAAAAAGAAACTATTCCATGTAAATTTATAAAAAAAACCACTTATGCTGAACATTCAGGAATGTTTTCCTGCTATTACTTAACAAAAAAGTTTGCTTAACTAATGTTAGATATTCCCTACTAAATGAAAGCTGTTCTGAAACATCATATGTAAAATGTTAGTAATAGATTAAATTAATGCAAATTATTATATCCAAATAATGGATGTTTCATAAGTTGATGGCAATACATTTCATTAAAGGAGAAACTGTAAATATTCTTTTTATGTTGTTTGTCTTTAGAATGTTTTCCTTTATTTCACTGGTCTTGCATGTTTGTTCCTCTGATGAGCTTTGTGAGTTTTGCCTCCTGTTAGGCCTGATTTTCTGCATTGTTCACTGTTGTTCACAGCATTTGCATAGAATTTTCATGTGGTTTTTTTTTGTTTGTTTGTTTTTCTTCCTTTCCTTTTTTTTTTTTTCACTTTTACACTTTTTCTGTGCAGGGACCTCTTTGGGTAAGATTCAGAAAAACAATACCCTTGACCTATTTTATTTTCTTTTTGCTACCTTTACTTTGTGTATTATATATAGCAATTTGTCTGCAAAGCCTGTTGACGTTCAGTTGTTTGTGTCTGCACAGTTTCTGCATAGAGATCTGTAGCTGTAGACTTTACTGTTTGTGCTTTTCTTTCCCCTATTGTGTAGAAGCACCAATCTTGTTCTTCCCAACAGTTACTGGTATTGCATATATTCAGGGAATTTACCTTTTCTCACATGTTTTTACATAACAAAAATCAAGAGGGATGGAAAAACTGATTTACTTATTAATTAAAGTTAACATTTAAAGACTTCATGAGTCAGCTAGCTTAGGAGGTTAAACTGTCCACCTTTTTTTGAATATGAAGACTGCAGAAGTCTACAGTGCCTGCAGGATGTATCCAGACAAAAGCAATGTTTTAAACGAGAATGAGGTCACTCTTAGAGGGAGCTTGTCTGCTTCATGAGACATTAAATCAGTATCAAAGATGAATCAGTTTGAGCAGGAGATAATACCTTTCTTCAGTTTTGCTGTTTAGTCCAATGATGTCAAGTCACTTCCCAAACTGAGCAAACAGCACCATTTTCTCAGCTCCTACTGGGATGTCTTTTCTTTGCTGGCTATAAGGCATCTCTTGAAGTTTGCTTCTGGCTACAGCCTCCACTTGAGCTCTTTGTTTACTTTTCTAATGCAGAGCGGTTTTGTGGTCTGTAGGCGCAGTTGCTCCAAGTAAGGATTAAACACAACCCCCACATCCCTATCTTGCAAAGTTCTGCCTGGTCCATAGTGCAGTGTCCCAGACAAAGAAGCAGCCTTCATCTCTCTACTCTCTTTGCAGCCCTGCAGTGGGATGCACGCAATGCTGAGTTTTGAAGGAGGAAGCGTTCAGACAGCTCTGCCAGTCCATTTTCTCTTCTTTCCTGTTTGTCATTCAGCAGGGAAGTTATTTCTTAGTTATTGTGCTCTCTCCCTCCATGGCAAATACATACAGAAAGCAATAGAAATGCTGTTTCCTTAAACCCAAAAGATCCTTTCATCTGCATAATAAAATATTTTACCTGACAGTAGGGACAGTTGATCCTACTGGACAGTTGATCCATGGGACCTGGATTTTTTAGTGTTGCTCTTTGTGTCTGAAATTTCTGGTGTCCATTTCTTCTTTGCATGAGTTAGAACCCACTCGGATTCTGATTTAAGTTTTAAAAGTAGACAAAACTGAGTGTAAAGTAAATGCTTTCCAGTTTCTGATATCAATTGTGTAAAATCAAGCAGCATTTTAGATATTTTCTTTTTTCCTTTAAACCTAATGTTTGTCAGTTGATCCACTTTACTGAAGTTGCTTTGGTCATGATGCACAGGATGGGTGTAAGATTATATAAAACCGACAAACTGCAAAAGGAATACAAGTGAAACTATTAATATAAGGGTGAGAGTCACATTGACTTCATTTGATCTGAGTTTAGAGAAAATACTGGTGTTGGAAGACTTATGAAATCTAGTATATAGTTGTTTAGAACCACCAGAAAGCATTTTGAGGTTCAAGGACTTTGGAGGTTTTTTTGTTGTTATTTATTTGTGTGGAGTCATTCCTACTTGAAAGAAAATATATTGATTGCTGGCAATTCTTTTAGTTTTACTGAAAGACTTATTTGCTTGTGGCTTAACATAAAAATGCTGTATGGTGGGTTGATCATCACTACTTGTCACAGTAGTTTGTGGTTGATGTCGAAGTGAAAAAATACAAATGTTCACATTCAGCTTAATTTCTGACTGAGAGAGAATCCTGTAACTTTTTTCAGTGGACTTGAGTGTTTTTGCCACTCTCAAGGCTTGAAGTTTACACTTCCTAAAATATTTTGGTAGTACAGAGTTATCTTGTGTTTTAAAAAGAAAACAATGAGAAAACCCAAACACATCATACAGAGATACCCTGCCAAAGTTTTTCGAATTGCATTACATTCTAAAAGGCAGTTTCTGTGTCCATGTAATTAAAACTGTGTCTTAAGTGCCCAGAGATACTGTTCTAGCTTTCCAGAGTACTGGAAATGTTCAGAGGATGTTCAATTCATAGCAATTAAAGAGGTGGTACAAGAGTACTGTGTAGGTAAGTAAGCGCCAAAGGATATTGGTGCTATAACAGTTATTGGAGGTAATTATCTGGCCCTGTATTATCTGATTAGGTTTTCTGAGGATGACTAGGTCACTAAACAAAGGCTCAAGTGCCCAGCGTGCAAGTGGTCATTTGTGTTGCATCATTTAATTTACCAGAGTGACTTTTCAGAGTTGTAGCCATTTGCAATGAAACATAAGTTCTGGTTTATGCTTTACTTACAAGTGTAGATACACATTTATATGTGCTTGGCTTTTAGAAATGCTTTGCCTATAATTGCTACATTTTTAATTGTTTTCACCTTCTATAGTGATTGCTATTCAACATTTTACACCCTCTGAGTATTTTATTAAGCATTTTAATTTGTGTATTTAGAGAAAAGTTTAATGGCTGTCTCCAGCTCTACATCCTGTCACAGTTATTCTGCTTAATTTGATAGTTATGAACGCAAAAATAAAAAGCAAATCAGTGCCTGCTATAATCTGATGATAGCTGTCTCTGATCCATCTAGCACTACTGACCTCCTTTGGGACCCTGCCTTACGCAATATAAGAGACAAAACCCCTTACCTTTTTCACTGAATACTTTATTTACAACTGTCAGGCACTATGGAGGGGATACCAGTAACACACACGTGTGGCTGTTTAGCTTAACCTTCCAAGTTAACTGGCATCACTTCAGTCACAGTGAGTGAAGAGAAACTCAGAGAGGTGATATGGGGTGGTAAAATGGATGATCTCAGTGACCCCTCTTACCTGTCTGTTGAAAGATCTTAGTATATCTACAATACATCAAAGGTATAGTTGCAAATCCTTTCTCTGATAGGGTGAAAAATTTGTGAAATTTGGATCTTATACTAAAACAGCACTGAGAGGACAGCAGTGTTAGTCAAAGTTTTAGTGATGCAGGAGTGATGAGGTATTCAAAGGTACCACTTTTTGAATTAAGATCTTGTTCATTATTAAAAATCATAAAAAAATAAAGAGTCTGGCAGCTCCTCAGAGCTTAGTGGTGAGCATGAGGATCTTCTGGCAGTGTAAGCAGGCAGATCTAATCACTCTGAGTGGACATTTGGGTGCTGTTAACAAAGTCAGAGAGCAAGTACTGTTATCTGGACAACTTTGACTTCTAAATAGCAATTGCTGTGCTACCAATAGGAAGTGTGAAAATGTAGCAATAGAGACATCCTTGAATCCCCCAAGCTCAGAATGTCTGTAAGTGCCAATTTCATTTCTTTCTGGATGCAGTGACATTGGAATTGGCCAGTCTCAGGATGACAGCATTGTGGGACTGAGGCAAACAAAGCACATTCCTCCTGCTTTACCTGTCAGCGGAACCTTGTCATCCAGTAATCCCGATCTACTGCAGTCTCATCACCGCATTTTAGACTTTAATACTACTCCAGGTAAGGATCCTTTTGTTGTTGTTGTTCTTGACATTTTAGTTTCCTTTAACAGATCTCTTTTATTTTTGTTTTCGTCTGGACTTCCAGAGTCTGAAGAGGCATGTCAGTTTTTATTAACTGTATGCTGTGACACACAGATTAGCCACATATTAATGCATTAGGATTTATTATGTTAACTTCAATATACTTTAATTTAATAGATGTCTGTTTTTCAAGTATGCTATATATGTAGTGCTCCTTACTGATTTAATACTCTTGGTCATGAAAAACCTCTTTTGCTTGGTATTTTATAATTTATGCACTAGATCATTGTTTACAAGACTGCGTACTCTCAAATAGCACAGGAGATCATTAGCTTATAGTAAAGGGAAATGCTGTTGGACTGGGACACAGGACATGCATTTGAGTCTTTTTCTGAACAGACTCATATAATCTTGTACTACATCTGTAAGGGACAGAGTTTCAAAGTTTCCCATTAGTTACCCTGCCCTACGGCTGTATGTCAAATTCTTTGAATATAAAATCCCTTTCTGAAATAGATAAAAAATGAACATGTTTAGAGAGGATCAAAGCACAGGGGTGAGTGAGGGAGAAATTGGGGGAGAATGTGAGAAACTTGAGAGGCTTATCTTACGAGAAGGGTTTAGCTGGAGCTCCTGGTGGAGCTGGGATTTGGGCTTTTATCTGGTTGCAAGAAGGTTCTTAGTGGGAAACCTTCACTGAGTTAAGTAAATCTCTGCTATTGAAATATAGCTGCTGGAGGAGGATATGGTGATGGTAGCTCTGCAGACACTTGGTTATTTTAGTATAATCTTTAGAGTATTTCTTAAAAGTAGAACTGAGAATTCAGCGCCCTCCTAAGCCTGAGGGATTTCAAACATTACCTAAAGGGATGGTGCTTAAATATCAGCCTACACACTGGCCATGCTGGTGCAATCATCACACTTGAAACTGTGATACTGAGCTTAACTTACTTCATCTGAAGTTTTTTAGGGCTAGAGAAGTCTGCTAGAAGGTCGTTTGTGATCTTTATCACAGTGTCTAAGATTGATCATGAGAGAGGGTTTTTTGTATTTTATCTAATGACCAATGTCCAACACTTTGAAGATATACCACATCAGTAAGAGCTTAACTTTTCATCAGCACTTTTTCTATAAATGGTTGAAGATTCTACTCTCTCACTTGCTGCTTACCTTCACCAGACAGTTCTAGGTAATTAATGTGCCCCTGATACCAAGCACAGCAACTGGCTAATTCCAGAGCTGTGGGCACTGCTGACTCACACAGCTCAAACAAGCTCCATGAATTGAGAAGGACAGTGATTGCGAGCCTGAAGACCCTTCAATCACAGGTGGAGTTCAGAGAAGCTTAATAAGTGAATAAGGTTCTACTGTTTGCATTTCACTTTGAGGAAAGGGCATAAATATGATGTAATGCCATCGCTCCAATGTTTTAACAGTTTTTTCTATTATCTTTGTAGAAAATGTATTTCTTTCTCATTTAAAAAAAATATTTTTTCTTTGCTTAAAATTTGCCCTAATGTCCACACACTGAATATTTTTAAGGTAATTCACAGGTAAAATTTTTTTCCTGTGTGAGAAGGAAGAGAAAAGGGGATTGAAATGAAAAACATATACCCTAAGGGCTTTAGAGATGGTTGCATTGTAGATAGAAGAGTTGAATTATTCTTCTCTATATTTTAAGACTTGGAAAAAATTAAACCCTGCACTTTTAATTCCTTTCACTACCTTGATATAAATTAAAGATGTAAACAGACACAGCCTCCAAGAAATTGAATGCACTGGATAAGAAAAAGTGGTAGAGCAGTTGTTCTTTGAGGCTTTGGGGAATATCACTCAGCACAGAAAATAAAACTACTTGTTTTTTTGGAAGGGTAGTCCTTGAGGAGAAAGAGTGAACAGCTTGAAATCTGCAAGGAGTCATTGTAGTTTCTCTTCTGATTGGCTCAGGCTGTTTCAAATATACTTTTAAAGGTTTATTTTTAAATGTTCAATAGCACTTCGATTTCTCTTCTCTTGTGCTGTCTTTGCTATTTGATTTGAAGTCAAAATAACATAGTAATGTTGAGCTGCCAGTCACCAGTACTTTTCCCTCGCAATTCTTTCTAAGGGACTAGATTCCTATAATACTGCATTACAATCTTCAGCCTGCCACTCCAGTTTCCTTTTTCAAAAAGGAATGAAGGGGGGGTGATTACGATTCTCTTCAAGCAGTGTTTTATTTAAAAATTATTGGGCTGAATTACTTGCTACCATTGCTATAGCTGTAATCAATTGCTGGCAGACCTCTGTATTCTCTGTAGTGCTTTTGCTACCAGTTCTGTTAGGTAAGCAGGCTGAGGAATTGGGTGGTAAAATGAAGCGCTAGAGGTGGGACTTTTCTGTTTGCTGTTCTCTGCATTTCTTTATATTGACTTCAGTGATCCAGCAGAGCAGGTCATTTTCTCCTTGCGTAAAACAATTATTTCTTGGGACCGCTAAGCAATTTCTTACCTTGATATTGTTTATAGTAGCTTCCCAATTTCGTAACATTTCTTTGAGCAAGTATTTCTATAACAGCAAGAGGCAACAAGGTGTAGAAAATGGTCTGTTTTTTTCAATAATGTCTCTGAAAGGCTGTGTCTTTGGCACCTGTTTTCCTCAGGGTGTCAAAAAATGTAGAAAATATTTCAGGCACTTCTCTTTATCCATCTTCAACTAATTACTGAAGGAGGATCGGTCAATGTAGGGTTGGTGATAAAAGGCAAAATTTGCTTTATAAATTGGCTAGTTATAAAGTATTTGTATATTTGACTCAAGTGCTTAGGAAGGGCTAAAAACTGGCTGTAATATTCTTTATGTGTAACTGATGACATAATCACTCAGTTCTACTGTGTTTTGGTATTAGTGCCTCTCAAGCTGCAAACAAACTACTAGGAGCTTGAAAGTTATGAGCTTAGTTGCATGAAATTTGTAATCTAATGTATTTAAGCCTAAACAGCCTTTGTGGCATGTAAATCAACTCGTATCAGACAGATTCATCTTAATGCTTTCTAAATTATTATTTTGGAAACATGAAGCAGCAGTGGGGAGATGTTAATTTTTGTTCTGCTGTCACAAGATTTCTGCTGCTGAATAGATCTTTCTGTAGTAACTTGAGTACATGTTATACACATTCAGGTCTTGTCAAAAAAGGCTGTGGTTGTATCAAAGTGAATGTTTTCATCTGAGAACTGTTTTTTGAGTATTTTTTTTAAATGAGGGTCATTTTGTGGCTGTAGATTCATAATGCTATCTATTACTATATATTTTCTTGCTTGTATGACCTCTATTGTTCTGAAAAAAATAAGTTATTTTAGAAAACCCATACTCATTAAAGAAAAATCACAAGATGTCATCCCTTACAAAACTAGAGAAGCTTATTTGTAACAGAGGAAAGAAATGAAATGATTTGAAAGTACTCATCCTGATATTAATACCTCATATTAAAAAACCCAGTGGTGGATAGCTGTACAATTTAATATCTTTGGGGTTTTTTTTCTTTTTATGATGTAGTGATAGCAACCAAACTTTAGTTCATTCATGGATCTGGATTTCAATACGTTCATGAAAATATGTATGGATTGGGTATCTCTGTATAGCTTAGGGAAATACCAAATCTAATGTTAGGCTGGTGGTTTTCCAGATCTCCTAAAAAACAGTCACCTTGTAGGTGTTCACTGTAAATTTTGTGTCACCAGTCACTTGAAACAGTAATATATTTAGAACTTGAATATTTGTGAAGGTTTGTTTTATCTTTGGCTGCTTTAGTTCTTAGTTACTAAAGCAGAGAACTAAAGAGCAAAGTTTTCAGTCTATTACTTACACATTTATTAGTATGATCTAAATGTATAAAGGATAAAGTATTTTTGATAATTGAGTACTTGGATGCATTAATACTACTGCACTTTAATTCTGTATTTGTGCATGTTGGCCATTATATAAGTGCCTTCCTAGTCCCTTATATGTATGTGTCTTCCCTTTGTGTGTGGCACTGTGGTTGAGTGTCACAGTTAGGTAAATGAGTCTATTTTCTTTAAAATATCCTTAGGAAGATTGACACTCCTATCACCTATTTGATTAAACTTTTTATATGTCATTGTATAGGATAGTGTAGCTTAATGTTCTGGATTTTTCTCAGGCTTAAACAGAATTTTCCAGGACTCAACACCTGTGATAATCAGGCTGCTCATTTGTCCAAACTTTGAAAATGTTAACATATTTTTGTAGCTGGCTCTGTCTATAGACTAATTAACTTTTCCTGGATTGTTAATAGAGCTAGTCTTTACTGAAGTAAAAACTGATAACACTGGTAGTTAAAGAAGCTTGTTCTCATACCAATAAGTTTTTATTTTTCTTTGCGTGCTAAATTGCATAACTTGCAATTGCATAACTAAATTACGTAACTTGTAATTTTTTTCCAGACTTACCAGATCAAGTTCTGCGGGTTTTCAAGGCAGACCAGCAAAGTCGCTACATAATGATCAGTAAGGACACAACAGCAAAAGAAGTGGTCATCCAGGCTATCAGGGAATTTGCTCTCACTGCAACCCCTGATGCATATTCACTGTGTGAAGTCTCTGTGACACCTGAGGGCGTAATCAAGCAAAGGAGGCTTCCTGATCAGCTATCCAAGCTTGCTGACAGGATACAGCTGAGTGGCAGGTAAGACTGGAGACTGAGCTAAAGCTGATGATACCAGTTTATTAAGTCAAAATCCTGTTAAAGGAGTGTTATTTAATTATTAGTGTTCTGTTTCTTTGCAACAAATTGCTGCTTCTGCAGCTTCTCACTAATACCTAGGCCTGGTGATACTAGTTTTGTTCTAAGATTTCAACTGGATCATTGCTGTAATTTTCAGCACTGATCGAGTATATTATATCTAGTGTGTTTTTGAATTTTGTTTTTACAGGTATTACCTGAAGAACAACATGGAAACAGAAACTCTTTGTTCCGATGAAGATGCTCAAGAGTTACTAAGGGAAAGCCAAATTTCCTTACTACAGCTCAGTACTGTTGAGGTAGCTACGCAACTCTCCATGAGAAACTTTGAGCTGTTCCGTAATATTGAACCCACGGAATACATCGATGACTTGTTTAAACTCAAATCAAAAACAGGTTGCACTAATCTAAAAAAGTTTGAAGAGGTGATAAATCAAGAAACGTTCTGGGTGGCTTCTGAGATTCTAAGAGAAACCAACCAGCTGAAAAGGATGAAGATCATTAAGCATTTCATTAAGATAGCACTACACTGCAGAGAATGCAAGAACTTCAACTCGATGTTTGCCATCATTAGGTATGGCCAGTAATAATTTTACTTCTAAGTAAAAAGCAAAGTCGTACGCATGTTAGTTTAAAAAAAAATAAAAATAAAGGGTAATTACCAGAGTAAACCTAACATCAACACTTGACAATCCAATAAGGAGGGCATTTTTCAGTAATCTGAACTTGCCATTGAAATATTTGCTGAGATGTTATTTGGAATGCTGATATTATGGACTTACTGCTTAGGACAGCATGGCAAGAGTCATTGTTGAACTTGGCACTAGAGAAACTACTGCACTTATTTAAAGGCAAAGACCAAAAGAAACAGCAGTTATAACAGAAAAATTATACCATTGTCATAAATGAATGGGTTAATTTTAATGTATAAAAGGCAGCTCCTTTTATACATAGTTCCCAGTATCTTGAATTCATTCAGCCATGATATGTTGCCTTGGGTTTTCTTTGTATCAGCAGTTTCTTGCATGGAACTCTCCTAATAGTCAATAACAGACTGCCATATTATACTATATTATAGACTGTAAAGATCTTTTAATAAGAATTTTAAAAAGTACTGAAAATCTCAGGCAGAAAACCTTTTTTAGTTTTGGAATAAAGAGAGAAAACTCTAATGTGTGTGTTTATACACATATTTTAAAAGCTCCCCCCCCCCCAAAAAAAAATCTTCAAATATTGTCTGCTGTGAAAAAGCTTGAGTAAGTTGCATTAAAATGATAATTTTATCACTGTCTCTGACAAAAGCCCTTGTCACATTCAGTGAACAAATTGTGTGTAACACTTTTTCTGAAGGTCACTGTTTTTGAATATCATTAGATCAAATGTGGCAAGTTCCAAAGTCAAGGATCCATGCTGATAATCAGTCAACATCTCTGAGATCTAAATTATTGAAATTCTGTTCAGCTATTTCAGCCAATCTCAATGAGAAATAAAAGCAGCCTTTCTGCTAGAAAAAAACTTGAGTGAAAGAAAGATTCCAGATATCGAACTTTCCCATAGGTAGAAATCAACAGCAAGACAGGCAATGCCATTACAGGGGAAAAAATGGGTTTTGTACCAGTTACAGCTTCACAATAACCTTAGATATAGGGGATGTTATAAAATTTGATCCAGACAGAACAAAGTCAGATAGATTATTGCAGAAAGAAGGTGGGTCGCTTTGCTATTACCTCCTGAACATCTTCATGTAGGTGAGAGATGGTTTTTCCTCCAGTTTGGTAATCTGTAATTTAAGTGGTGTTTCTGAGGTGCTCTTAAATTATGACATTCTTATCAAATGTTCAGGCACTGTTCCAAAGTAGCAAGTACATATCTGTATAAGGTTTAATTACTCATCAAGTGTAATTTTTATCTGTTTATAGTTAATATCATGCAGATATCTCCAGTTTTTATGGCTTTTATAAAAATTACCTGTATTATTCTGTATTAATAATTGTTAATGTAATAATTCTGTGTTAAGGAAATTTTCACTTTCTGTTCCTTCATTGACATTGTTGTGCTATGCTATTCTGGCCATGTGGTACTTCTCCAATACAAAATTTAGCATGGTCTTTTCTATGATTTTTTGTTTTATTCTCTTGTTCTTGAACCTTTTTCGCACTTTTTTTTGTTTCAAGTGGCCTGAATTTGGCACCAGTTGCAAGGCTCCGAACTACTTGGGAAAAGCTTCCAAGCAAGTATGAAAAACTGTTTCAAGATCTACAGGACTTGTTTGATCCATCTAGGAATATGGCAAAATATCGTAATGTCCTTAACAGCCAAAACCTACAACCCCCTATTATCCCCCTGTTTCCTGTTATCAAAAAAGACCTTACATTCCTTCATGAAGGTAAAAGCAGAAGTACATCATCTTTTACCAGCTAAGAAAAACTAACTTTCCTACCTAATCACTGATGATGTTGATTGTTGATTTGTAGGAAATGATTCTAAAGTGGAGGGCTTGGTCAATTTTGAGAAGCTGAGGATGATTGCGAAGGAGATACGCCATGTGGGTCGCATGGCATCTGTGAACATGGATCCTGCTTTAATGTTTAGAACAAGGTAAGTGTGTTGTATCAGGCAGAGCTTTCCCCAGGTGAGAGAAGGCCAGGTGTCAGCAAGAGGGGCTTTTCTAGTGCCCCTTATTGAGTTGGAGCAGTATGAGCTTCTTGTTGTTAACAATTTGCCAAAATGATGTGGTAATCTAAAACTGGAGAAACCATTACATTTTGTGCTTACAGATATATACTTAAAATGTTTCTTATTATTCCTTATCTGACAGTTACTTCGTAAAAATGAGATTCTATCAGTAGGAGGGAGTGTGGGAAAACTTGTCTTGAAAACATATGTATTGATCTCTTTGAAACACTGACATGTGCCAGCCTTATAATTTTGATTTAGTAGAAGTGGTAATGTACCTGATGCAATGTCAGCTAGTAGTGTTAGAAAACAGGGAGTGAATGTGCTTTGGCTTCATCTTAGACCAGCTTATTGCATACTCTTTTTCTTAATTTGAGCTAGAAGAGTCTGTAATATCTGATTGTGTGCCCAAGTCAAGGCTCTTTTTAATATTTGTGGCCTTCCAGAATGGCTTGTCCTTTTCTTTCTGAGCTTGTAATCTTTCTCTGTCTCTTCTTAAACCCGTGCTTTACTCTTCCTGGCTCTCACTTGCAGGAAGAAGAAATGGAGGAGTTTGGGGTAAGTGGTTGGAGACAACGCACACAGACATTCATTCTTCCTTTACCATTTGCATCGTTTCCTACTTGCTATCTTTAATTTTCTGGTGTTACGACTTTTTTTTTTCTTTTTTTAACCCTTTTTACTGATAATACATTTACATTTTAATCTAGGAGTGCTTTGCTTTCAAGGTTATAACACAAAAGTTGTAAATTATTTTTAAGTGTTTGAAGATAGAAGTGAAATATGCTCTCCCACCTCCAGTTTAAATTGCTAAAGGAAGTGACTTTCAGTCAAAAAGAAATTATAAAATGACAAGGTTGCAAACAGCTGAAAATAGCTGTTAACTTCATTATACCTAGTAAGCAATTGCCATAATCAGATACAAAAGTTAAAATTTACAGTATCCATTAGACTAACTTATTTTCATATTATAGCCATCATTTTTACCCTAACAATTCAAGGCCAATGCATAGCTTTCATATAGATGCACACTGAAATGCGCATGACATTTATTTCACCATGAACTAGCTGATCATTTTATTTAACAAAAAGCTGTTTTCAATCTCGCAAGTTACAAAGAAGTTCTATTCTGTAAAACCAAACTGCATATCTTTCATGCAGTCTGATTTAAAATGTAGAGGCTTTTTAAAATGCCTTCTGTATATATATTTGAATTTGAACCTCAACTATTGTCTTCTGTCAGCATTGCCTTACTGCATGAGCTTTTCCCTAATGGCTCCAATCCTCTCAGTAGTTGGCTTATGTGAGAGAGCTACCTTGAATGCTTTTCTAGATGTGTGAAGTGATGTTGCTTAGTTGAAGCAAAATAGGTTAAAATATTTGCATAATTAAAATAGCGCCTGTAACCAAGTAAAAAGATTTCCCAGCCCTCATCTTTCTATCTGTTACAGCTGTTTGACTTGCTGGAATGAGGCATGTAAGCTTTGACTGTAGACTGACATTCATGCAACCTTTTGCACGTTTCATGTTTATCAGGTGCTATGATGTTGGACTAAGTCATACCTTTCCTCTCTTTCCTCTTTCTCGTGCCCTCTTCATTCCAGCTCTCTCAGCCAGGGCAGTACCAATGCAGCTGTGCTGGATGTCGCACAAGCAGGGGGTCATAAAAAGCGGGTCCGTCGCAGCTCTTTTCTTAATGCTAAAAAACTGTATGAAGATGCCCAGATGGCACGGAAAGTAAAGCAGTATCTCTCAAACTTGGATCTGGAAATGGATGAAGAGAGCCTCCAGACGCTGTCTCTGCAGTGTGAGCCAGCCACCAACACATGTGAGCATTGTCATTTGTTATGGGTTTCAAGGAAACTTAAATATATCTCTGTTTCTAGTCCAAGAAAGCAATTGGGAGCAGTAACTAGACAATGAGGTCGAAAATGGTGTGTCTAGTCACTTTCAAGTACTGTATGTCTTTGAATTTTAAGGAAATAATCTTAACAGGATAGAGATATAGTATTTATGTGGGTGATAAGGCTTTAAGATGAGTGTACAGGGACTTCTTAGATTTGTCTATACAAAGGATATGGAGGAGTCAAAATTTTTTCTATGGTTCTGATGTTTTCCTTAACTCCAGGTGTTTCAGAGATACCTGAAGGGCTATATTTGCAGGCAGCAGAGGGGGAACTTTATCCTGGATATATCAGTTTCATTTTGATTTAAGGGAATGCTGTATGTTATGCCCTTCCCTTCATTCAGGGTAGCAAAAGGTAGTAATTATATATCCATTCTGAATCAGTTGTAGTCCTTAATTGTACAAGAATTTGAGCACCTTTTAACTTGTAATCAGAGGGCTTTGCACTGTTCAGACTAAAACACCCACCATGTTTTTAGCTAGTAGTCATTCAGTATTTTCTCCACTTTCTTGCAAAGTGCCGAAGAATACAGGAGACAAGCGATCTGGAAAATCTGAAACATCACCAGTGGCTCCTCGGGCAGGCATCCAGCAGAAAGTGCAGCAGCAGCAGCAGCAGCAACATAAAGTAAACCAAGCATTGCAGGTCCCTGCTGTATCTCTTTATCCCTCTCGCAAGAAAGTGCCAGTCAAAGACCTCCCACCATTCGGTAAGTGGAACAAGGAAGCGTTTGGTTCAGAGGAAACTCTCAAGTTTGTTTGCTTATGTCAAGGAGACATTTTTAATCAAATAAGGTTCAGACGTTTCTTTCTGGTAGTATGATATGCAGATTATGCCAGTTCATGCGGCGTCTATCCATAATTCTATTCTCTAAAAAAGGAAAGAAAGAAATCTGGGGAAAGCATCCTGTCAATTTTATCAATGTAAGTTTACTTGTAACTAGCAGCTAGAAAGAATAAATGGTTCTGTCTGTCTGCCCTGGGATCTTGGCTTAACTTTTCTGAAGGGATTAGGGACGTAAAGTTCTTGAATGATCCATCTGAGGTGCCTCAGAAGTTTTGGTGTGTTTGCAGAAGTTGAACTTTTAATGTGAAATTCAGGCCTGCTAAGGTTGATTGTACTGTTAGCAAAGTAGATTTGAAGTTTCACGTTGACAATTGTCCCTGTGGCTTCTGCTCCCTTCTGCTTTTTTATTGTTAGTCAGTTGTTGCTGTCTCCATGTTGCTCCGAAAGGTACCAGGCTATAGGAATTTCTTCTACCCTGATTTCCAAATCTGTGTCTCAGAATGTATACATAACACATATGCATTATTAAAGAACTCTTAAACCACCTTAAGTGTGGTAATTATCCTAATAAGTATGTGTAGAATAACTGGCCCTTCCTATTGCATGATGGTAATTTCACAAGACCTTAATTCTGATATCACTCTGTTTTCCTCATGCAGTGCTTAGGCTGCAACAAAGCATTAGAAGCAGCAAAATGAGCAAGAAACAATTCATTATTCATCTAGATCTTGTTGACTTTACCATTAATTTTAAATCTTAAAAGGACTTTGAAGCTCCATAGACTGCATTTTTGCTCATGGTGGAAAAGTTTCTGAAAACTGACTAGGTTATGCTGATGAAGCAGCTGTAAATTATTGATAGCAGGGTTGTAATCCAACAGATCAAAGATACAGTGTGAAAATACAGCTTGAAAATAACCTCTACCACAAGCATTGGCAAAACTGTCAGAGAATCTCTGTCTTCACTTACAAGACTGTTCCAGGGTGGATTTTTGAGGAGAGGGGGAGAGAAAGATGGATAAATGTGGCCTGGGAAAAGCAATTCTTGATGCCCTAGATCTTTACATCATACATCATCCTCAGGATGTTTTTACTCTTTAGTTTCCCAAAATAAGCTGGTGCAGAGATAGTTCTCAAAAATGAAAGGGAGAAAGGCAGCTGCAGGATGACCTTGTTTTGTAAGCCTAATCTTATTAATTTTATTTCCAGCTGTCTTTGACCTTCTAGGCTACTGTGAGTAGAAAAGAAACAGGAGAACAATTTCAATTCTTACTATATAAATCTTCACCAACCAGTGAGATTGGTGTATGTATTCAGCATAATTTCAGTTCAAGCTTCTCAGTAACCATTCCTATGCATATTCTCAATTTATGTATTGTATAGACAGTATCTACAACATGAAATATTCATTGTGTTTTCTGTGGCAAAGTATCTCTTTTAAGTGGCCAGAATGAAAGACCATCTGCACTAATATGCAGAAATAAAGTGCTATATTTTAAACAGGAATAGGTTTGAACAGTTTACTTCATTTAAGGTGGTGTCAGAAAATTTGGGTTTTTTTCCTGTGTGGTGTCTGCTTTATAAATGCATTGTGAAGCATAAAGATATATTCATACTAGACTTTACATCTACATTATTTCTTACTTAAAGGCATTAACTCCCCACAAGCTTTAAAGAAAATTCTTTCATTGTCGGAAGAAGGAAGTTTGGATCGTCACAAGAAACAATCTGAAGACACAGTCTCAAGTGCATCTTCGCAGCTGTCTTCTCCTCCTACTTCACCACAGAGCTCTCCAAGGAAAGGTATTACATGTTCAATATTTTTCATCCTGTTTCCTGAAGCTTTCCTTGGAAGCTTCTAAGAAAGAATCTGGACACTCGATAAACTAATACTACTCCTATTTTTGTCACATATAGTCAGCAGGAAATGTAGTGCAGAGTGGGATACATAAAAGGATAACTGTGAAGCTGGTTTCAAAGATACTTGAAAGCCCTGTGGTTATCAAAATCCAGGAAAGATAGCCTGATATGATACAGGATTTGATGTAGTAGGTCACTCTCACTGCAGCTGCTTTTGACAAAAAATATTTCTGTCATCAGGGTTCCTGCCAGTGGAAGGTTGTGCAGGTTGAAAACTGAAAATCTTTGTACAGCATTGACCTCACTGGTCTATTAGAGGAATTATTTGCCGTGTCATGCATCTGGATGGGATGTGACCTATGTAAGATAGAAAGACTTATCTGGGATTCAAATCACTACTATGCAGTATTTTAGTAGCAGCCTGATTATTCAAACCATATGTATGACTATTTGATGAATGGTTTTACACATTGGAGCTTTCTTGACTAACATATTTTTGAGTGATTTCATAGAGTTATTTTTAAAGTGAATTTAGGACTTCAAAGGGATTTTTGTAATAAGCCTGTTTGGTTTTGTTTTTCACGGTAGTGGTTCTGATCATGAATTGCCAAAACAGAGGATGGAGGCACTGTGCTGTAGTTTAAACAAAAAAAATAATCCCCTTTGAAACTATGATAGCCAAGATGTATTGCGGGCAAAGTTATTCTCTTTTCAGGATATCATAAAAGTTCCATTTAACAGTTACATAGTATAACATTATGGTAGAATATACATGTGGTTTGAAGTGACTTGTACTGAAGTATTATTTGCTAAGGTCGAATGGAGGAGGATATTATGTAGACAATATATCATCCCCAATCCTTCTATTTTTCCCAAACACTATATTAGCAAACAGTGAATTTATATAAATATAGTCAGGCCTATGCATTTCTTGAAAAGGGACTTGGAATTCTGTACTTGACTCATAGTGGGGAAAGCACTTTTTTTTTTTTTTTTTTTTTTTTTGCAAAATGCAAGTCAGAAATAATAAAAAAAAAAATCCTTGGTTTAATGGTAACATGAAGTTAATGGTATGTTCTTTCAGACAAAAATGACAACATTAATTCCATGTTCTCAGCAGTGAATTGGGATAGATCAGTTGAAGTAATTTTGACACTTATATGTAGACTGAAAGCAAAAAATGACAACTGCACTGACTTGTGTATGTGTGTTGTTTAATGATCATTAACTTAGCTGGCAAGAACATTCGACACAGCTTTGTCTAATATTAAAATAAAACTGGATTATGCTATAATTGCTTCTGTGAAATGTTCTGCAGATTTTATCTCAGTCTGGCTGTGTCAATGCTACCTCCAAATTTCATTGTAATTCTGGTAATATATGCTATTTGGAATTAATTCCTTAGCCAAGCATCACAAAGAAAGCTTGAAAACCTGGTCCCCTCTCAGCCAAGATATGTAATCAGCCCAGACATTTCGGCTTCCTATTGTATCTGCTGTTCATCTCTGAAGCATAACTTTTCAGAACAGAAAAATTGTCTTTTGGATTACCTTAAGCAGTACACTTATCCAGAGCATCTCTTTCATTCCAGTCTTGGAGACAGTTTTTATGCACGGGCAGTTTGTTAAGAAGTAAGATTTTATAATGTGAGGATACAAGTATGACGGTGAATTTGAAAAGAATTCGGTTGGTTTGTAAATGAGTAGTGCCTGTTCCCACAGTCTTAAACCTCTGATTAAGAGACCAAATATACACTGATACACAGTTTTGCTCTGTATCTTTATCTTTTGCAGTGCTGTAAATGTAATCGTAGCTTTGCTCTGCTGTGGGAGCAGTACTGCCAGCTGCCTGATGGTAACTGAGCAGACGTCTTGGAGAGTCCTAGTAACATGATGTTTGTTCCCTTTGCAGGCTATACTTTGGCTCCTAGCAGCACGGTGGATAACTTTTCAGATTCTGGTCACAGTGAAATTTCTTCTAGATCTAGTATTGTCAGCAATTCCTCTTTTGACTCTATGCCAGTCTCCCTGCATGATGAGAGGAGACAGAGGCATTCTGTCAGCATCGTGGAGACAAATCTTGGTGTGGGAAGGATTGATAGAAGAATCATGATTGAACCAGATCAATACAGCTTAGGGTAGGAATTTTATTTGTGCTTACTTATATAATTACTTTCATATAGTGTGTATGTGGCATGTATATTTGTCCATGTAACTTTATCTGTATCTGCTAAGTATTTTGTCCCCGGTTCTTAAAACCCGCTATTTCAGTGCTGCATTTTGTGATAATGCGCTATTTCTGACAAGAAAAGATTGTGCACTCTTGAGTGCCTGATGAGGTCTACAGCAGTAAGACTTTACCTTGGTAGACCTTATCATCTGAGCATTTCAGTACTACTGTAGATTATCCTCTTTGAGGCAGACTAGTATCCTAGTCTGCTTTCTTCATGGGGAATTAACTGAATTAGAGGAGATATTATTCATATAATTAGTCAGTGATCAAACTGAGAACAGAAATAGCTAGCAATTTTCCAGTCTGTTTCATGGTAAAGTGCATCTTTGTCTTATTCCAAAATATTTTACCCCAAATATCTCTTCTAGTCTACAATGTTTGGAAACTAAAATTCACATTATGCTGCTGGTTTTCTAGGTAATTTTCTAGGTAATTAACTTCTGTAATGGTGGTGAAGTTAGTGCTTTGTGGAGTTCTCTAAATCTCTAGCAGTGAGCCTTGGTGTGAAAATAATTGGAACTCTGGCTCCTATTTAGTCTCCAATTTTTTTTTTTTTTTTTTTTTTTTTTTTTTTTT
>JAWWMO010000138.1:32110026-32125355 GCA_035047845.1 Dendrocincla fuliginosa
TTTTTTTTTTTTTTTTTTTTTTTTTTTTTTTTTGAGCTGTTATTTGGATGCTTCAGTCCTCTGAATGGTTTCAGGGGTTTTATTCCTACAGTGTCTGTGAATGGCAGACCTGTTCCAAAATTGATGTACTTCAGCTTTGGGAATCCCAGGCTATGTAAACTCTTTAATCAGATGTCTTCAGTATTTGGAAGAAGAGGGTTCCAGTCTGCATTGCAAGCTGCCCTGGAAGAACAAATCCCAGGAGCCTGGATAGCTGCTAAGCAAAAGTGGCACTTTGTTGGTTTTCTCTGCTGCTGTGTAAATGATAGTGTCGGGCTCAATTGCTGAAAAGCTACAGAGAAGATACTTTCTCTAGGAAGTAGCATGTGTTTCCAAAATTAAGGTTAAAATACATTTCCATTTGCAGGAAATATTGAAAAGTTAGCTTTCAGAGTTTCCTAAGCAGGGTTAAAAAAAGCTGAAAAGGTGAAACCTAAATCTGAATGTCAATCACCTTTTAAAACTAGCTTTTGGACCTTTGTATTGCATGGCTGGAAAAGCAGTAGGATATCCCTGTCTATCAGTCTGTTCCCTTTCGTGTGTCAATGTTTGCCTCTCTTAAAGGGCTGCTACAAAGTTAAGATTTTATCTTTTGAAATGACTCTGAAGTGTAAAGTTTCATCAGGTTATCTATCCAGTTGGGGATGTTTTTGTTTTACTGAGGAGGAGCTTGAAAGAAAAGCCTCGCGTACTCAAAATTGAATTAGCTATTAATGCAAACAAAATGTATTTTAAAGTGCATCAAAACCTTCAATCATGGAATGGTTTTGGTGGAAGGGAACTTCTTAAATGTCATGAAAGTCATCTAGTCCAACCCCCCAATATGTTTGTTTTTCTCTTGATTATTGAATTCTTTGTATGTCTTGTACATGGTTTCCAATTCCAACACTGGATTTTATTTTTCCCCCCCACCAATGTGCATCTAGCTCATATGCACCGCTCTCAGAGACCAGAGGCCTGTATGCTGGAGCAACTGTGCTTTCTTCTCCTAGTACAGAAGAACTGTCACAGGATCAGGGGGACAGAGCTTCACTCGATGCAGCTGACAGTGGCCGTGGTAGCTGGACTTCTTGTTCGAGTGGTTCTCATGATAACATACAAACAATACAGCACCAGAGAAGCTGGGAGACTCTGCCTTTTGGACATGCTCATTTTGATAGTTCAGGTGATGGGGCAGGACTGTGGGCCTCAGGAACTCATATGGACCAGCTGATGTTCCCCGACCATGGCACAAAGTATGGCAGGCAAAGTCAAGGTAGGGAGGGCCTTGATCAAGCACAGTCCAGAGCAAGTTGGGCATCCTCAACAGGATACTGGGGAGAGGACTCAGAAGGTGATACAGGTACCATAAAGCGGAGGGGTGGGAAGGATGTTTCGATTGAAGCTGAAACCAGTAGCATAACATCTGTACCAGCAGAGGAGACTAAGCCGGCTCCTGTGCCCACTCATACAGCAGTGTCATCAACTAGTACAAAGGGGCTTGTTGGTAAGTTAAGTTTTGTTTCCCATGAAGTATTTTAATTCATTTGCTTACGGTTTTTAATATTATTCTAAAACTGCATTTCTTTTGCCCGGTTTGATCTTTTTTAAGTTTAAACTGAACATTTTCAGTCTCTCTTAAATTTTTCCCTCTAACTGTACATTTATTGCTAAGGCAAATATCATTTATTGTGGATTCTCAGTTCTGGCAGTGCCTTTGTGTTTCAAGAGAGCCTGCCGTACATCAAAAAACTAGCTCAACTGCTGGACAGTATTTTGAGAGGTTGATGTATTTAGATATCCGTTCTGAAATGTGAATTTCTCATCACAGTAAGGCTCCGTATGCTATATTTAGAAGTCTTAATAAATGTGGCCTGATTTTTATAGAAGTGTTTTACTTTATACCTCTATGACTTGTCTGATAATTGTGAATATTCCTTACTTGTGAAAATGGGATCACTTTGTGCTTAAATACCAACTGAAATATTTCTTTGTACTGCTGAAACTGAAGAGGTTTCTAAGAATTCAGAGCTGAAATAAGTTTATATGCATTCAGTAATAGAAGGATCACATAATAAATGAATTAGTATGAAGGTGTCTTTGACAAAGCTTAACATTTTACTTATACTTTTCCTTCTATGCATCCCAGTCCTTGGGCCATTCAAGACCTTTCCATTTTTACCTCTTTTCCTCTTTTCATTCCCCTTCACTTTACCTTTTGTCAGGTTAATATGAAAACTATCTAAAAGCCATTTTTTGCTGACACAGCTGAAAGTCTGCCAGATAGAGGTCATACTGAGACCACTGTGATAAAATGCTTTTCCATTTCCTGCCCAAATATATTGCTTAGCAGTGGTGCCTATTGCCTCAAAGCTTGGGTGCAGATCTGAATCCCTGGACTGTAAAGAGGAGGAACCTGTTTGGTTCAGGACTGTAGGTTCAGATTTATGTTACTCTCTAATTTTTCTCTTTGATACCCTTGGTTTTGACCAGAATGTGGAAGAAATGTGCTTCCAAACTTGCTTCTCAAGGCAGTGCTTGCCACTACATTGTTAGAGACTTGAAAGAACATGAAAGAAACCTGAAAATTCAAACCAACACACTTCCATGCACTTCACTACTATTAACTAATTATCCTACAAATGTAACTCTGTATATCACTGTCCAATAGAACCCACTGTTGTACATAGTTCGTTTGCACTGAATAGACATTGGTCTCTTGTAGTATTTCAACAGAATTTTTCTACAGAATTTCATCTCCTCTTCAGAAATCTTTGAATAAAATTTCTCAGAAATCTCTTCATACTGCTTTGCTCAGTTAAAAGTTTGTCCAAGAAAAGTACTTAGATTCTACTGAAAACTATTTGGTTTTATTATAATACCAATGATTTATTTTTACTCTGTAAAAACTTGTGTCCAAATAGCACTGGTCCGTTTTAAGCTTGTACTGCCCTTTCAGTCAAATCATGCTGCCTAATGCAGGGTGGTGGTGTCATCACCAGTTGTACAAGAATATACTGTGTATGACAAGTTGTGGAGAGGAAGTTATCTGTGTCAGAGGTTTTTCCTGCTTTATTTGTAAGGTTTGTTAGTTAAGTGGTCATGTGTTAAAGGGTTAGATGCACAACAGGCATTCAGTATCGAAGTCCTAGATAACTTTTCTAACTACATAACTCTGAAACAGTCATGCCTGTCTGCCATGTGTCCCTGCAGCTGCTTAGAATTCTTAAATGCTGTTTTCTCCTCGAAGTTCTCTGCAAGAGAGAGTTTCTCAGTATGCCCAGAGTTAAGCCTAGTGCAGGTAAACAGCTATGTCTCAGTGAGATCCACAAACTGGGTGGTCGTCTTTCCACCTCCTATATAAAATCATATTCAATCATTGTTCTTATGGGCATACTTTGTTTTGCAGAGAATGCATCCATAGGGACAGTGGGCAGTAGCGCATACAAAAAGAATGAAGATGAAGCCCACTTGCCTTCCTTATCTCTTGAAATTGTATATTATGTCTCATTAAGTAGGAAGATTTGTACGAAGAAATAATGTATCTGCTGGCTTGTCTTTTTTCCCCTGCAAGATCCTAAAAGCAAAAGAAATGAGCTTCTAGGTACAAAGCCCACCTTTAGAATTAAGAAAGTCAACCATTTGAAGAGATGCCAAAATTCATGATTTTTGGTACTTCTGTGGACTTTTGTGTCTTCTATGTTACTCTGATAGAATAAAACTCTATGTTTTATTCTATACAATTGGCGGAGCAGCTTCAGTTGTGAAGTTTGAACAAATTCCCCACATAATTGGGTGGATTTGGTTAGACTAATGCTTCACTACTGGAAGAACAGCTACATCCTGTGTATGTTGTATATTTTGTACTTTCTTGATTGATTTATTTTTCACAAGCTCATTCTCTAGTGTATGGTAGTTAACTTTTGTCCTTCAGATTTTCTCTTCCTGAGCTGTTGAGATAGTTGATGTTTATTTAGGTTTTAACTGTCTGTTCTCCTTTGGACCAGCATTTCTCTTCCTATCACTTATAATCACCTGTTGTTTTTCCTGCAGCACGAAAAGAGGGTCGATATCGGGAACCCCCTCCAACTCCTCCTGGTTATGTAGGAATACCTATTGCTGAGTTTGCAGAAGGTGGCTCCCATCCAACTAGAAAGCCTCCAGATTACAACATAGCACTTCAGAGGTCTAGAATGGTGGCACGGACATGCGAGACTCATGGGACATCAACTCCACAGCAGCAGTCGCACGGCCATTCGACCAGCAGGCCTGTGAACAAACCTCAGTGGCATAAACCAAATGAGTCAGACCCACGTCTTGCTCACTATCCGTCTCAAGGGTTTTCCACAGAGGAAGATGGTAAATTTCTAATTGTTAGATTTTGAGTGTGCTGCATGCAAAACTGGCCAATGCTTTCACAGACACAAAGCAAATGACACAAATGTATTCTGCCATAGAAACTTTTCCCATAATTTGAACTGTGTTTAATTTTCAAAGCTTGCTATTTGTTAACTTTTTGTAAGGGGAGGAATTGTATTTGTACAGCCAAGCAGTTGGCTTAGGCAACATCTCTTCGGGTGCCTGTGTTTACCACGTACAGCCCTCCCTCCCCTAATTTTTTGCACTAACCATGTATTTAATGATCAAAAAGGTAGCCTGGTCTATAAAGTACCTGCCCATCCACCCCACAGAGCATCATTGGTCAGGTTTATTTGGATAGTCACTCACATTCTATGTGAAACTCTTATGCTGTGGACACTGGGTTTCCCACTGCAACTGTTTCACGTAATGAGCCCACTTTTGTCTTGCTACCTTGCTGGCACAAGCATGTCTGCATCTTGGTGCTTTAGCTCAACTATAATGTTTTTCTCTGGAGTGCAAGTGTAGCTGGATTGCAGCTCTAGACTTAGGTGCTCAAAATTTAGGCAGGGTGGTGCCCAAATCACACATTTGAACTCTTTGTTTTGCTTAATGATAGAAAGACTCACATTCCCCTTCTCCCTCTAACTGCTAAGTTAATAAGGTTTATGTGCAGGATGAGCTCTGCAGTTGAATGTGATGGGGAAAAATTTGAAGTCTGCCTTAACTGAATTGCCTCAAACTTTGAGAGTTACCATGACAGAGAATTTTAATTGTTTCTACCAATGATGACTAAGTTGCAGATATATTCAGGGAAAAATGTAAGATGACTTTCTGAAGCTATTGGATATCTAGGAGTAGCTGTTTTGCTCCGTGGGCTGAGGAACTGCACCTAGCTCAGTTATAGCAATTGTCTTATTGTCTTCAAGAACTAAATTACAAAGGAATGCTTCCTGTGAGACTTGAAATGTACTGAAATTTAGAACGTTTTAAAGTATATTCCTAATACAGTGAAATGGAGCACAGTACACACAGTTGTTGTATGCACAGGTTGTTTCATTCAGTAGCATCTTGTTCTGTATGAACTAAATTCTATTTTCCCTTATTCTATTGTGTTTGCAGAAGATGAACAAGTCTCTGCTGTCTAAGACTTGGGCTTTTCTGGATCCAGAGTGAGCCACCTTAAAGGAGAGCACAAGAAGATGTCCCTAGAATAGGAGCCTTGGAACTATGATTAAAGGATGGTGGACCTGTTTGCCTCCTTCCCTGCCTTAAAGCAGCATGGGGCTTCTTCCTCCACCCCTCCCCCTTCTGTCCCCTCTCCCCTTGCATGTGAAATACTGTGAAGAAATCGCCCTGGCACTTTTCAAACTGTGTTGCTTGAAATGCACAGTGCAGCAATCTCCAAGCTACCACTGTCGCTGTCTGCCACATCACACAGTATCATTCCAAATTCCAAGATCATCACATCAGGATGATTATCTCTGGCTGCGCTTCCCAATGCCTGGAAGGGTTTTTTTTTTAAATCTTCCTTTTAGATTTTAATCACAATCCTAGCACTTAGTCTCATTGGGATAATGAGATAAGTTAGTTGTCAAATTACATTTGGCCTTTAACCTACAAAGAGAAAAATGCTTTGAGATCCTTCAAGGAGGCAGTGCTTATTTGCTTGTTTACAATGCCTTTGTTACAGTTTTGTATGTTTGCATTTGGAAGATCAAATACTTCATCTGCATAGTAATTACAGTATTATTTCACACCTGTAAGTAGGGTTGCCAGCGTAAACTCCTGGAAAGAATGTTGCTATCACATGGCTGAGTAGGGCAGAAGGGAAGGCAGAGGTTACAGAATGCAACCTTTCCTTGAGCATCTAACTTCACTCTTAATGTGCCCCACCGTGAAATATTCACGAGTTTGTAAATGTTGCTGTTAATGGTATCCTCATCCGGGTCTGGTGTAAATGCAGAAACACAGTGCTTGCAACTGGTCGGTGATGGAAGAGGACACTGTGTGTCTCATACCTGTGCCTTGTGGAATACAGGATGGCATACTGAAAAAAGTGTCCCATTCTAATAAGACAGTTGGCAACCCCACCTTTAAGTTATATACTTTTTTTTTAATTTTTATTTTTACTATATAGTAGTTATATTAAAATAAAAATTAACTGGATAACATTGCAGTGAAGCCAAGTTGGGATGTCACAGCTCATGTCAGCTGTTAACACTGATCTAGTAACCTCCATCTATTGACTTTGACATTAGGGGATAAACAACCCTTTAAGTGAAAAAAAAAAAAAATAACATGATTAGATTTGCCAGCCTTTGCAATGCAGAAATAGTTAGAACTGTTAATGGCTTCATGGAACACTGCATGTGTAGAGAAGGCCAATGTGTAGCAACCACCTGCTCACAGCTGCTATTAACCCTAGAATGACTGAAATGACCCTCCCCTCTATTTTTGTGTTGTTTTTGCACAGACTCCGGAGAAGTGAAGGCTGCCAATCCGAGTAGTACTCAAATGTGAGGAACTGCTGGTCTTGGATTTTTTTTTTTTCCATTGAACTCAGCTGATCATATTGATCAGTAGATAAACGTAAATAGCTTCAACTTTTAAAGATCAAATTGCAGTGTTTTTTCACTGTATCAAACAAATGTCAGTGCTTTATTTAATTCTCTCTCCTGCAATCATAGCTTTTGTCTATTTGCTTATATATCACATTGTCAATTATGCATTTGTAATTTTACATGTAATATGCATTATTTGCCAGTTTTATTCTCAAGGCTATGGACCTCATGTGCATATAGAAATACAAAATCCTAGCTCTATCACAAGTTGCACAAATGTTATATAAGCATTAAGTAATTGTAGACCATAGGACTGCTAATCTCAGTTCGCTCTGTGATGTCAAGTGCAGAATGTACAATTAACTGGTGATTTCCTCATACTTTTGATACTACTTGTACCTGTATGTCTTTTAGAAAGACATTGGTGGAGTCTGTATCCTTTTGTATTTTTAATACAATAATTGTACATATTGGTTATATTTTTGTTGAAAATGGTAGAAATGTACTATGTTTATGCTTCTACATCCAGTTTGTATGAAGCTGGAAAATAAATAAATATAACATTAATGAAGTCCATATTGATTCTTATGCATTTTACATGTTCCACATACTTGAACAAATTTATGAAAAAATTTTACTTCTCTGTGTATTAATATTAAAGGGACATTGCCAAGTGATGTCGGCAAACCACTGGTGTGGAGTTTTTCTTAATATACAGTTGTGCTGCTGATCATTTTTTAAGACTTTGGTGTGTGTACTGCTGAATGAGAATGACTGATATGTTGTGCGTCCCCAGCAGAAACATTTGAGATGCCAAAAAGGTACGGTCTTTGATGTATATAGAATGTAAACAGTTTTAAAGATAAAATGGGATTAATTTTATATTCTGAATGGTGTAAAGGTAAGACATACATGTTTTAACATTTAGGTAGGAAGGAGTATGGAAAGCAATCCACTTGAGTTTTTACCGAACAAGGCATTTTGGGTAATAAAAATCACCCAATAGCATCCCCAGTAATAAAAGCTGACATTAATTCAATGTTAAATCTGTAGATTTTATTTTCTTCCCCCAGAGGTTAGATTCATTATTTTCAATGGTATGCAGAAGACTGGGTTAAAATGGCACTGCTAAAGCCATTAACAGCTGCATCCTATTTAGTTTTAAAATGCCTGGCAGGTGGTGTTTCCAAATCTAAAATTAGTTCATTGCAGAACTAAGAAAAAAAATGCTGTCTAGATTTACATCTTCCTAACATAACTCTAGAAATGATACGCATTTGTAAGAAAGTTAAAAATCACTGGAAATATATAACTTGTAAGCACTGTCTTTTTATTGCTGTAATCTCCATCACCGTAAGGAATGAACTTATGGAGAGTGTTAGATTTGTGTGGTGTGAGTGGAACTACTCTGTGAATCTGTGGCTAATACTTCTTGGGTGCATTTCAACAAGCTAAAGACTACCTTTGGTTTTGAAATTAGTAGAATGAACATATATTTTTATGTATCTTACTTGCAGATTTGTTCTTCAGTAACACTAAAGGTACATTGATTGGAAAATAATTCCTCTAAGCAATTTTTGAGGTATTTGAACTGTTTGTGCACTTGTCAGGCTGTTTCCATGTGTTTGATATAATATTGAATTAGACAGCATTCCCTATCCTCCTGTTTATGCTTCCCTTCTGTAATTAATATTTTTACAACACATTATATAGAGATATCCTCAACACTGCATCCAATACACTTCCAACACACTTAATTCACTTAAATATACTTAATTCATTGTGGGTCGGGTGATGAACACTTCACACAGCAACTGATTCAATAGAAATAAAGCCCTTGGTGTGACTTCTTGTGAAAACAGGTGTAATAGTTACTGTAATATATGTAATATAAATTGTGTACTTATTGTGTGGATGCAGCAAGATGCAGACAAATTCATACCAATTGCTGGGGTTTGGTGTTGCATTCACCAAAATCACACAGAACACTGAAATCTAAGGAAATTTTTGTTTGTTTGAAGAAACATTATTCATTTATCTATGCCCTATTATGACTGTTTTCTTTTTCTTTTGTTGCTGAAACTGAGGCAGAGGCTCCTCGTTTATGCAGTGTATTTGCACGTTGGAGTCAGCACAAATTTGTAAAAGCTGAAGTATTGAGGGTACTGCTTGAATGGATTAACCTTGGTGTCTGGAGAAACATGCATGTTCTACATCTATAAATCTGAGACTCAAATATTTGGCTCACCTGAGGCAAGGAACAGGTTTTGTTTTAAAAAAGCAACAGACAAAACCCCTCTAATTGCCAGACTAGTAGGAAATGTAATAAAGTTCCAGGCTGTCTCATATGGCTTGTAGCATAGTTGAAATAAAATCAGCTCTGGAGAATGCAAGTAATATTTTAATTGCAAGTATTAATATTTAAGTTTTACTTGGTGTGTGATGAAACATGAAAAACACCTCTGTGAACAAAGCTTATGTAGCAGCAATACCCTCTCTAACATATGTTAAATAACACAGATCTATTGAAGAAAAAATTGCTCTTGAAATTGACCCCCTTGGGAGACAGCAGCCATCTGAGATGATTAGTGTAATTTGGTTGCCTACCCCTAGATTGTTCTTTAAGTAAGCTTTACTGTCTTGTGTCTAAAAACTGCATGCTTTCACTTTGGGAGTGAAAGTAGGTTTATTACTGATATAAGGTGGCATCTGTTACTTTCCATTTTCCATTGAAAATGTCATAAATGAAAATTTATAGTTTTTACCGGAATATGAAAATCTTTAAAGCTCTCTCTTGCTTGTATGTACTGAGTATTCAGGAAGGAGTTGAAGATATTCGACTACTAGCAATCAGCAGCTGCACAATCTTAAACTATTTTAATTTGATTTTCCTGGGATTAAATTTATACAGAGGCACTCTACACACCTACACACATACTGCATTCCTTGTGGAGAAATGAGCAGGCTCTCTGTCAAAACTGAAGTTTTTGTTAAGTAGAAGCACTGGCTTGTCCTTAAGTGTAGACTTGTCAGCCTCAGCCTTCTGTTTGGTGGCACTACCTCATGGCTTGACATGCTCAGTCTTGTCTTTCAGTTTGGAGAATTTGGATTTTATTTCTTTATTTGATGGATCTTTAAAGGTGTGGTTGTCTTAGGTAATTTAACCTCTGAAAGAGGGTCATTTTTGTTGCAGTACTGTTGCCCTTGCTGGCAATGAAATGCTTTGTATATGAAAACATTATATATATATATAAACGTCGTGTGTGTGTACATATAGAAAGAACCCCACACTGTATACCACTGCAGCATCCACTTTTTTAGCTAGGATGTCTGCACTGGAAAAAAAGACAGTACAGCCTGATTTAAAAGCATTAGAGGGGTGAAATTTGAGTCTTTTTTTTTCACTGAAACTTACACTAGTGACGTTTCAAATCACTGCCAAACTATTTTGATATGCAGTTGTTATCTTTTGATACAGCTCCAGAAAAAAATTGTAACTTGCCCCAGGGTCAGTAGCTATGGCAGAGATAAATTGCCTAGGTGGTGTGTTCAATCTGTTTTGAGGCTTTTTTCATATCTGGAGAAATATGAGGTGTTTTAAACTAGTTTCTATTGTGTTTTGCGTAACAAGTAAGATGATCTGAACTGTTGCTTTCTAACAGAAGGTAGTTTGTATGACCCAGGATGGCTTTTCTTGGTGTCTTTGGACAGAGTCTGAATAAAACACAGGAAATTGCACTGGAAAAAAAGGAGCCTTCCACTCTGAGGCTTTGTTTTCAACATCAGTGTAGAACTGGAAGGGTTGTTCTGATGGTCCAGAGAACCCTCATACAACCTTGATACACATTTTGCTCCTAAGAAGAGAGCTCTTTTGTTGCTGCATTTCTTACTGTGATTATCGTGTCATCCCATCCTCCTCATACAGCATTCTGATCTATCTGTTGTAAGTGTCTTCCAACACTGTATTCTCAGCCATTTGTGCTATGATAATTATTGGTAGTAACTAAGTTAATAATCTGATCATCAAGAACTCCAGCAGTAGTCCCTCTCCAAACTGATAATTACATGTCTTACAACATAGTTTAAGTACAGTTTATTCTCATCTTCCCTGCAAGTTTATTTTACTTGATATCATGTTTACCTTGTGTTTTAGTCCTTTATGTATTTTATCCAGGATCTAAAACAATTGTCTGTTTTGAAATGTGTTTTCAAGGTTTTATTAGCCAGACTGATGACTTGTTTGTTCCCTCCCCACTTCTCATATGTTTGTAATTCTTCAGTGTGTATATATATGTATTTTTTTTTCCAGGTATAGTTCCTCATCTATAGCTTCATCAAGTCTTGTTATTCAGTCTGTCATACCAAATACTAGCTCTTTCAAAATGGGTGGATTTCAAAGCTGTGTTTCACAGCTGAGCAGTATTCTTTCTTGGTCACATACGGGCCCTGAAGACTCCTTTTTTTTTTTGAGGAATTTATTCAGTTGAACAATCTTTTGCTTTTTGTGTTCATAGAAAAGTCTAATTCAGATTGATTTCTGTCCATTTTGATTTTTGCCTCCATCCTCTGATATAGTAGTTTGTCAGTATTTGTCTCCTTTGCTTTTGATTTGGATTAGAAGATAAAGGCTAGCTTTTCTTGGTTACTCTAAAAATTAGGTTTGGATTGGTTTTATTTCTTCCTCTTGCTGATAATGCACATTCTGGACAGCTTTTGTGTCTTGAGTAACCTTTGAAATAAGTGGGTCTTTCACTCTGTGTAATGTTCGTAGAGGACATGGCTGAAGAATTTTATTCAGGTTTTAGTACTGTAGTTTGAGAAAGTCTGTGCCTTCTTGATAGAGGAGAATAAGAAAACCTAAAGGTCTATGAAATGAAACTTCCAAGGAAAGCTGGAGTTCTATTTACTATAGCTGCCTGAGTGGAGATACTATCCTAGCACAGTGCTGAGTTAGTTCAGTTTAAGCTGAACAAACCTGAAACTGATGGAAGTCTCTCTGTGATTAAGGCTGAACATAAAAGTTTCTAAAGAGTGTTGAGTTTTATGTTCAAATAATGTTGACAAAATCACCAAGCTTCCTGAAATTTTGCATGCCTTGCCTTGGTCCATGTGAAGTTCATTTGGTAAGTCAGTCATCTTGTTTGTGAAAAGTTTGTAGCAAAGACTTCACTGAAATTCACGTTCCTTTGGCTTATGTATTTATTGCTCTTGAATATGATTCAACAAATCATTCATATTTTAAGTGCTTTGTTGACTAAGAAAGGGTGCACTTAGCTGCTTCTCTTCCCAGTACACACATGCTTTTCCTCTTTTTCGGGCCTCCCTTATTGTTCTTTAGATGCATAGATTCTCCCTCCCTGTTAACCTCTTCCTGTTGCTTATATTAGCAGCTTTCTCATGCAACTTCTCTGTGCTCCTTTGTAGAACACAGCACCACCCATTTCCTTTCTCCCACAGTGTGTTTTGTATGCAGTCCTCAGAAACAATGGAAGGAGGCAGCACTTTAGTGCTCAGAAAGCTTGAAAGGAGTGTACCCAGGCAGGCCAAATTCAGACTTCTTTGTCTCCGTGTACATAGCCCTTTTCCCAATTGTTGCCTGAAAGGTGGTTTGTTCATGTTTCTTTGTAGTAGTGCACATATATATGCATAGCGTAACTCATGCTTTGTGATCTGGTGAATACAAAGCTTTTGGGTTTCTATGTGCTAAAGTCTTTAAAGTCTTTCTATGTGCTAAAGTCAGATAGAAATGGAGTGTGGCTTAGGACTAATGGAGGGAGTTGAGAAGGGGGAACCAAGGGAAGAGTGGTTCTGAATAGACTTCTCAAATGCAAACTGTAATCTTACAAGCCAGTAATTAAAAGGGTCTATAGTCTATCTGAATGTGTTTTTTTTTAAATCACATTTTTATTGTTTTTAATCATGTTTGACCAATATGCATTCTCTTTGAACATGTTTCTTTACAAAATACTGTTGAAGACCTCTGCAGGACTGACCTACCTTCCCAGGGCAGTGGTCACAAGACCAAGCCTGCCACAGTTCAAGACATCTTTGGATGATACTCTCAGGCACATGGTGTGACTCCTGGAGCTGTCCTGTCCAGGGTCAGGAGCTGGACTTTGATGATGACAGTGGGCCCGTTCAAACTCAATATCTGTGATTACAGCATTTGGTTGGTTGGGATGTCTCCATTCTGGCACTTGCTGCTCTTTATGCAGCTGGCTTTCCAGAGTGGTGTGCATCAACACTTTTTTTTTTCTTTTTTTTTCTTTGGGTGTAGCTTTGTTTTTTTATCTTTTAATTTTCTATATGGAAACTGACATGTCACAGGTTTATTTAGTGTTTTTGAAGTCTCCCTGGATCTTCTGTAATTTACTGAATCTTGTTTCTGGTTCTTGGTTGCTTATGCTGCAGAGCTAACTGGGTTAAGGAGGGAATTGTAGGAGTACATCCTACTTCTTTACATGCGACATGTAAGTGGGTATGTAAGGTTGCAACTTCAGTTAGAATGCAGTACTTTGCAAATTCAGACAGCTTCTGAATAGCTGAAGTAATGTCTTTAGGTAGTTAGCATCACCCTTTTCCCTGAGGGGATTGGACTAAGACTTGCAGAGATCAGCAAGTGTCCTGTAGGTACTATTGACAATTTTAATTACACTTCTCCAAATATTTCTGCCACGTATTTGAATGTTATGGCTATACTTCCTTCATGTTATCCTTGCATTATGGACATAAAAATGCCATCACTTGTAGGCAAAGCCCCCTTAAAGGCTTATTTGCCTGTCTGGTGGAGTCACTGTGCAATTTTCAAAATGTCAGTCCACTTACCAGAGAGCAAGTTACTTTATTCAGTCAATTTATACTGCCTATAACTATGAGTTTGAGTTTGTTTAGTGTTTGTTTAAATCGCTTGGATCTGATGCAGACATTATTGTGGTGTCCTTACAACTACTGATATGGGTCTTAAGTGTCTAATTTTAGCCTTTGTTTTTTCTTTGAGTGCAGTTAGTTCTTCCTGAGGTAGGTGTGGCACATTGCATCTTTTTAAATCTTTACTGATCTCTAAGCTGCTGGGATATCACACTACATCATTTGCTCTTAGTACCTTTTTATTTGTTTGTTGTTTTTTTTTTTATTCAATTAAATATTGCTTGAATTTTCAGGTTTAGGGTCACTGAGGTTTCTGAATTTGTGTTTTGACTGAAATCGGGTATGTGGTGTTTTTGTAGCATCTGCAATGTCAGCCTTTATTCCTTTCATACTTGTAAACTTGTCCTTCATTTTAGTGTTGCCCTGATGACTGTCCTCATAATTTTAATAGCTTTGGTGAAATTTCACTTTCAACTTCTGTATACTGCTAAAGAAATCTTTTCAGCTGAATGTATTTGCTGCCTCCTGATGTGCTGATAGGTTCCTCTTTGCATCTGGTGCTAGTCCAAGAGTCACAAACAATTTCTTTTCATTGTGTTGAAATGCACTAATGCTATATATACAAGATACACTTGACACTTAAGATGGACTTTTCTTGGGCATAGTTTCATTTGCAGCAGTTAGGGTCTTTGGACAATGAGCAGACATTTTCTCTTGAGGATGCATCTCAACATCAGAGAGATGGCTATGAAAGAAAATGTGGATTTTCTTGTAATCTGTTTTAGCTTGTACTGTTAGAATTCTTAATTCTTCATGCAATTCACAGGTGCCTGAAGAACTTTCTCATGGTAGTCTGCACTGTAATGTTGTCTTTGATTATTCTCTGAAAACAATCTTCCATACTGTATGCTGGTTGTCCTGATGTTTCTAAAGGATCATTTTTGTGTCTGGAAAAGTGGGTAGCCCAGATTTGCAACTGTTTCTGCTGCAGATAGATGCAAGGGCTTCCTTAGGGCATATGGATTGGAAATAAAAAGTGTATAACTATCTAGGTACATATTTGGCATTCTCAGCACTTTATACTGTGGTTATTTCTAATCCATGGAAAACTAATAATGCTATGTTTTTTTTAACAAGATTTCTACAAGCAAAAGTTATACTCCTTTGTATTATGATAATCTGCTTTTAATTCCCTACTCCTGCTGCCTATATTGCAACTATATTATCCGATGTGTCAGTTCTAACACTGATTTACTGTGATGGAGACCTCTATCATATTTCCTTCTAGTGAGCCATCCCACTTGCTACATGACTTGCTCCATAATTTCATCACAGCAGAAGTCCCAGTTCAGTTCACTCTGAGCGACTGGTGCTCTGTAGCTGAGAGGGTCCTGTGCTCTGTCCTGATGGACATTTATGAAAGTTGCCATTTGGCGTGGGTCACTGTGGCGGTTTGGCCCTGGATAAATGCCTGATGTCCAGCAAACCCCCTTCAAGGCCCTTCCTCCCCCCTCGCCTTCC
>JAWWMO010000138.1:32128676-32184495 GCA_035047845.1 Dendrocincla fuliginosa
AGATACATCCCAGAGTCCTGAGAGAATTGGCTGATGTAGTTACCAAGTGACCCTTCATACAAAAGGTCATGGCAGTCAGCTGAAGTCTCCGGTGACTGGAAAATGGGAAACGTTCCATATTTTTTTAAAAATTGATGTAAAGGAGGACTCTGGGAAGTACTTCTATGCCTGGGAAGATCATTGAACAGATCCTCCTAGAAGCTCTTCTAAGGCACATTGAGGACACAGAGGTGATTTGAGACAACCAGTACAGCTTCACCAAGTGCAAGTCTTGCCTGAACCACCTAGTGGCTAGGTCAAGGGAGGTGATTCTGCCCCTCTGCTCCGCTCTCATGAGACCCCAGTAGCAGAGTCCTTGGTTCAGTTCTGGAGCCCTCAGCATAGGGAAGACAGGGACCTGTTGGAGCAGGTCCAGAGGGCAGCCACAAAAATGCTTATAAGGATGGAATGGCTCTCCTATAAGGAAAAGCACAGAGAGTTGAACTGATTCAGACCAAAGTAGAGAAGGCTCTGGGGAGATCTTCCTGTGGCCTTTCAGTATGAAAACTTTGTAACAGGGCCAGTAGTGATAGAACATGAATTAATGGTTTTAAACTAAAAAAGGTGGATGTAGACTAGATAGAAGGAAGAAAGTTTTTACAATGAGGGTGGTGGAACACTGGAACAAGTTGCCCAGAGAGATGGTGGAAACCTCATCCCTGAAAACGTTCCAGGTCAGACTGGACAGTGCTCTGAGAAACCTAATCTAGCTGAAGATGTCCCTGTTGCAGAGGGGTTGGACTAGATGAACTTCAGCAGTTCTTTCCAACCCAAACTATTCTACGAGAATCTCTATGTCAACAGAAGATCACGTTTTTACCTGCATCCAAAATATATGCTACTTTTTTAAGACACCTAGAAAACATCTGGAGAATATGGATAGGATAAAAAAAGGAAAGAGATATTGTGTTTGAAAAAGTAATTGCAGCTGAAACGCAGCAATGCTTCCCATGTCCGTTTTGTCAGCTTTCTCTTTCTTTTCTGTGAGATTCACAACTTAAGAGCTTGGCAGCTTGCATATGTGGGCCCAGCTGTGTCAAGGATAGGTCCCAGACTTCCATGCTAACCTGGAAATGCTTTTTGAGCATTATTTATATGTATGTAGTATGTATTATTCCTCACGTATGAGGCAAGGCTGAGAGATGGGTCTTGGCATGTGCTAGAGACCTCGTGTGCTGGCTCTGTGGAACTGCACTGTTTCTGGAAGGCCTGGAAAGCTTATTTGGGCTTCTCTATTTGCAAAAGTGCAAACCAATCCTGAGAAGATTACTCAGTTGTGGGGGAGATTTGGTTTTGTTGTTTGGGGTTTTTTTGAAGGATTTGTTCATTCCTTTGGTTGACTTTTTTTTTTTTTCTTTCTTTCCCCTAAAGATGCTTCTACAAAATCCTTCAATTTTGAAGTAATAGTTTTGGAAAGAATAATAAATCTCTTTCTAAGATAGGAACAAGACTAGAAAAAGCAGCTGTTTAGAAAATGGTATGGTTTCCACACATGGTAGCTACATATATGTCGAAGAGGTACATTTATTTTAGAGTAAATTTCAGAGATACTGAAATTGCAGGACATATTTTTTGGGGGGTTTTCTTTTTTCTTTGTTTTTCTTTTTTTTTTTTTTAAAATACGTGGTGATCATGAGCCAGCCCTGAGTTCTGGACATTGGTTAGCATGTCCAAGGAGAATGGAAGAGTTGAGAATGTGATGTTCTAAACTGTCTAATCCTACTTAAACTGTTATTAATAATTAAACTTCAACATCTTCTTTATTCTGTTTTGAGTAGTCTGACTTCAAGCTCAGGTTCTGGGAGCACATGTATCCTGTTTACATTTGGAGAATGTTACTCTGAAGATGAAACCTGTGATGCGAGATGAGTGAGTGAAATTGCTCCTTTCAGGATTTAAAGGAACCTCTGTGTGTTTCCAAACCTCATTACACCAAAAATATGCTCCTATCACAGGAAATTATGGTCACTAGCCAGTAAGTAACCTCTAGAACTGACGTGTTGCTTCTGGGATGAAATATTTTTCTCTCCAAACTTATTTAAGTTATATTGACTTTCCATTATAACTTCATTAATATGCAACTTTATAACTTTTGATGTTTAAATATTTGAAATTTTGGTCACAGTAAGGATCTATGTCAGGTGCTGTTACCGCACCAGTATCAAAAGGCAACCTAAAAACAGGGCAGCAACTGAAGAGAAGAGTATATGGGGGTTGGGTTTTTTTTTGTTAGTCTGTTTTTTTGTTTGTTTGTTTTTTGGTTTGTTTTTTTTGTTTGTTTGGTTGGTTTTTTTTTAAATCCTTGTTTTCTGCCTGGATTTTCTGATGCTTGAAGCCCGATAACCTTTCTCATAAAATTTTCTATACATCAACAGGATACTAACTGTACATTCCAGGTATGTTGTCACGTTTCAAAGAGATGGAAGGTGTATGTGAGTGCAATACAGTGTAGCAAATTTTTGTTATTCAGGAATAAAGAGTAATATTTTAAGCACATCATTAGAGTTACTAAAATTTATGGATTTTCTTCAGTAATGACTAAATCCTTGGGGGAGTGCTTGCCTTCTGCAAAGCATGCTGTTAAGAAATGTATTTCAAGCTGCTTTATTATAATACTAGAACTGGGAAGCAAAAGTCTGGGCACTGAAGCTTTTTGGAAAAAACATGCACCAAATGCTGTGAGCCTTATGTAGAAAAACAATCATGCAATCTGACAGCACGGTGGCTGTTTTCAATTTGATCTATCAGCAACAAGTGTGTCACTGACTGTTTCTTGGTGGTCAGCAAGCCACCTTGGATTGGGATTGGTATGCAGACACTTGGCAAACAGGCCAGTATTCCCACTAACTTTGCTCCCAAACTGGTGTTCCACTTCACTACTTGGTTATTGGAAGAAAAAATTTAATTTGCAAATATGTTTTAGTAGTGGAAGATGCATAGGCACAATGACATGTTAAGTGTCACCAATACCAAGACAAAAATCTTTGCCCTGAAAAGTCACACCACCTATGGGTAAACAGACAACTTAAAAGTCTGTCAAAAACTAGAACAACTCTGAAGATCTCAAAATCAATGGTAAATGGTACTCAGCAGAATGACTTTTGGAAAGCCTGAAGAGGAAACAAATTCAGTTCATGAGAGATTTAAACAAAAACTTGTCAAATAATTGAAACTGCATTTACATTCATTGCTGAATATAGTAAGTAGCCTTTAAGTTACTTGACATTTGCTATGGTTTTCTGCAGCTCTGCTTGCCAACTCTTCATGCTTGATGTTCAGCTTTGCCTGTGTACATATTCTTGCCATCTAGGAGTATATAACATTTGCAAGCCATAGCTTGTCTAAGTTTTTACAGAATCACAGAATGGCTGAGGTTGGAAGGGACCTCCAGAAGTCACCTGGTCAAACCTGTCTGCTGAAGGATGGTTACCTACAACCAGTTACCCAGGGCCATGTCCAGATGGCTTTCGAATATCTCCACAGAGGAAGACTTAATACCTCTCTCAGCAACCTCTGCCACTGCTCAGTCACCCTCACAGTTAAAAAGCATCTCCTTGTGTTCAGGTTGAATCTCCTTGTGTTCCAGTTCGTGCCCATTGCCTCTGGGCTTCTCATTGGGTGCCAATGAAAAAAGCCTGGCTTTGTCACTTTTATGTCCTCCTTCCAGATATTTGCACACATATATAAGATCCACCTTGAACCTTCTCTTCTCCAGGCTGAACATAGAATCACAGAAAAAATATCAACAGTGCTCTCAACCCTTCCTCATAGGAAAGATACCACAGTCTCATATTTCTGTTAGTGGACCTTCACTGTGGTTTCTCTAGTATGTCCATGTCTTTCTTGAACTAGGAAGACCAAAATTCAGGTGTTGCCTCACAAGTTCTGAGAAGAGGGGAAGAATTGCTTCCTCAGCCTGCTGGCACCACTCTTTCTAAAGCAGCAGAGGAATCCATTATCCGTCTTTACTGCAAGTGCACATTGCTGGTTAATGGTCAACTTGATGTCCATCAGGACCCCAAGATCCTTTTCCTCAAAGCTGCTTCCCACCCGAGTAGCCATTAGTATATATTGGTGCTTGGGATTATTCTTCCACAAATGCAGGACTTTGCACTTACCATTACTGAACTCCATGAGGTTCTTGGCAGCCCATTTCTCCAGACTGTCAAAGTCTTCTGGTTGACAGTACAACTCTCCAGCATGTCAACTACTCCTCCCATTTCTGTATCATCAGCAAACCTGCTGAGGGTACACTGTGCCCCATCATCCAAACCATTAATAAAACTGTTGCACAGGACTGGACTGTTGACCCCTAGGATACACTGCTTATTATTTATCTTCAACTAGACTTCCATCAATTTCCACCCCTTGGGCCAGGATGTTCAGCGAATTTTCAATCCATCTCATTGATTATTCAGCCCATGATTTAACAGCGTCTCTTTGAGATTCTTATGTGAGACATTTTCAAAAGCCTTACTGAAGTCCAGGTAAAGAATATTCACTGCTCTCCCCTCATCTATCAGGCTAGTCATTTTATGGTAGAAGTTTATCATGTTGGTCTAGCATTACTTCCTGTGGGTGAAACCATGTGGAGTACCTCTTTAACATTCTTGCCTTTCACATGCCTGGAAGTGCTTTCTGAGATTAGCTGCTTCATCACCTTCCCAGGGACTGAGGTGAAGCTGACTGGGTTGTAGTTCTCTGAGTCTTTCTTGAAGACAGGAGGGATGTTTGCTTTCCTCCAGTCTTCTAGTACTTTTCCTGATTGCCATGATCAATCATAGATTATCAAAAGTGGCCTTGTGATGACATCTACTCGCTCCTTTAGCACTTGTGGTTGCATGCCATCAGGGTCCATGAACTTGTGTAAATCCAGGTTGCTTAAGTATCCCCTGATCTGATCCTCTTCTACCAAGGGTTCATATTCCTTGCTAGAGATTCTCCTCTTGATCTATGTGAACTGGGGTTCCTGAAGGCCAAACTTGCTAGAATAAGCTGAGGTGTAGAAGTCATTTGGTACATCAGGCTTTTCCAATGTTCTGTGTTACCAGGGGCCCACATTTGCACAGAAGTGCATGTGCAATCAAGCTCCTAAAAGTATTTATGGGATATATTTTTTGTGAATTCACCTATAAAATAATTTAAGACCTTGCTAGAAGCATTGTGTTCTAGCAAAACTCTCTCTTCTGTTACTATATTAACATAAGGACCTTATTACAATAGAAACCATGTCTTCTGTTTCACAATCTGTTACATTATAATCATGCTCTACATACTGTTATTGCTGTTGGGGATAGATCCAGCTGATACTTATTATCTCAACAGATTCATTGTATAATAGGAAACTCCATGTACTTGTATCAGTTGACTATAACCCACTTTAGGATAGAAAAAGACAGTCTATTTTAGTGGGAAGATACCAACTGAAATAAAAGAATAAAAGATGTTCTGAGAAAATTAGGTGAATTTTTTGGGTTTCCTTTTTTTTTTTTTTTTTGCCCCCTCTTTCTCTCTTATCTGGGTTTTTCTCTTCATTGGTATTCTGAGGATATATTTAGGAATTTTATTATCATTGGACTTTTCTTTGAATTGTGAACTGACAATTTTTCAGATATATATTTAAGGGGTAGATTGTGGCATAACATCAGCCAAATTTCAAGTGCCTTCAGTACATGGTATGTCTCTGTATGCACAGCTTGTGACGTGTACATGGAAGTTGAGAATTTTTGCAGCTGCAAAACTGCAACATGTAGGTTTAAAAAATGCTGTAGCTGTGTTTCAAAGTAATATTTATTAGCAGATTCATTCACAAGCCTGAGACAGCTTCTGCCTTCAAACTGTCCTTCCTACTGTCACTATCTTCATGTTGAATAGTCTAATAATAAATTCTCAGCCCTAAAATATGAGGGTATTAAATAACTGAATAGGTTTATTTTAAGAAGTGACTTCTCAGATGACAAGTTTCACACATCCAAAATAGGACTTAAAGCAGTGCTTCCTTTCTGCAGAATTATTAGATATTTTAATGGAAAACATTTGACTATGAATTTCTTTTTCAATAGCAAAATTAACTTCTCCTGCTTGCTCCTTTCTCCATGCCTCTTCCCACCCCTTAATATGCAGCTTCCCAGTGTTACTTAAGCCAATGCAAGCATAAGCTGCCTTTGAAATAGGCAGCCCCATTCTGGGCAAGCTGCTCTCACTTTGTGTTAGCACAGACATTTGATATGCCAGATACAGAAACTGATATGAGTGGAAACAACTTCAGAGAAAAAAAGGTGAAGCTGGATCAGTTTTCCATAGTCAGTGGTGACACAGAAGAAGAAAAAGCAGCATGTGAACAGGAAGAGGAGCAGTGCAGAGCAAAATATCCCATTTTGGCACTGCAGCCCTCACTTATCCTGTAATTCCTTATCACTCAGCTTCTGTTAGCTTTGTAGGTGCTGGCTGACTTGTTGTATGGAAATGCACAGCATTTGGCTGGTCCTGTTACCTCATGGAGTTTTCTGCCCCATACCCAGGCCCAGGCAGGCGGTGCAGCCAGGTGTGCAGAGGAATGTAAGGATTCTGCCTGCATTGCAGAGTCTGCTTGCTTCTAAGTCTTGTAAAATACTGCTTTAGATATCACACTCACATTGCAGCTAAGTTGTTTGTTACAGTAGCTTTTTCTAGAAATGATGTGATACTGCAAGTGGAACTTCAAAGAGGAGTGACGGAGAGGATAAACTGATGCTGGATTAAACATGATGTTTGCTTTCTCCATTTAGATATTAGATGCAAATGCAGGTGAAACCATAACATTAGTCTAGCTATTTTCCTTGTGTTTCAGCTGTGCTCTTTCCTTGTGTTTTACTTAAGCTGCCTGTGTGTGCATATGAGAACATATTTGTACTCTTTCTATGTATTTAGCAAGAGAACCTTGGTGAATTTGTGGTTCCATCTATGGTGTTTGTTGTAGGTATAAACTGAAGTTATGTTGTTGATACAAAAGCAAATGGCTCATCTTGCTTTCATCAGAGAGGAATTCCTGATATCCCTTACATATGAATCTGAAGGGGGTGACCAAATCGCTCTTAAAAGTGACTCTCAACTTAGCAAAATAAGGCACAATCCCAACACAGATTGTGTGATATAAATAATACTAAATTTAATTAAACTCCTAACCCACCCCCAAAAAACCAAAACCAACAAAAATCCCTGAGCAAAACTCAAAATGCTCAAACTCCAGTGATGAGTTTGAATCATTTGGCCTATGAAAACAAAACAAACAAAAAAACCCCAAAAAACTTCTAAATAATCTTGTGATCTGTGTGTTAAAATTATCAGATTCATTTCTAACCTAGGAAACATGTTGTAAAATGCTCCTATTTTCCTCCTTGATTTAGAGATACTAAAGCATGCTGTGTGGAGAGTTTAAAGATTTCTTTGAAATATGAACAGCACAATTCAATTCTTAGCTCCAGGTAGCTGGTTTTATATTGGTTAACTTCACCTTATTTTCTCAGAAGTTGAAAGTTAACCCTGGTTTATTGAAGGACATAGAAGAATGCAGCCAATCACAGGATTTAATATCATGTGAAAGCCCAAGGTTTTGTTGGTAATGTTATGAGGAAATGCAAGGAAATGTATTCTCAGGGAATGGGTGTCTTTGAAGAACACGCAGGCTATCTTTAGTAAAAACCCTCCAGTGTGACAGATGATGTTGGCATTCAAACTCATTCACTGCTCTGTAACAGACTTTCTAAGCTTCTTGATACTGAGAGAAGTTAACTCGGGTGAAACTACGTTTGTTGCCAAATTGGGCATATTAGCCTAATATGTCAGCGCTATTTATCTTTACAGAATAGTTTACAGAGAGGGTTTGCAACGCTCAGTACTGTACATCTTGCTGTGATACTTGCCTTTTGGCCCTAACACAGAAGATCTACATTGGGGTAGAGTTAGCAGGTCGTGTTCTGCAGGTGCCTGGCAAATGGGTCAACAGGATCCTCACAGTGCCTGGCTGAAAGTGAATATTTCTTGAGGTAATTTCAAAGGCAGGTTCATACCTCCTGAGGCCATGCAATTTTTTTGTTTGGTTGTTTTTTTTTTTTTTGTTTGTTTTGTTTTGTTTTTTTTTTGTGGTGGTGTTGTTTTTTTGTGGTGGTGTTGTTGCTGTGTTTGTTTGTTTGTTTTTTGGGAGGGGGTTGTGTGTATTATAGAAAGTATTACTGAAACCTCTGTCAGCAGGTTGAATACAATTGAAATAATTCTTGGTGCCCATCTGACCCTGCATGGAGAACTGCAGTGACAACAACCACCTACATCCATTCAAGTCCTGGGTGGAAAATCTGTGTTTTCTTTGGTTTGACCTAAGAAGATTCAGCTGGAGGATGCTGTTGCAGTCATGCTAGAGAGAAGTAGGTGATGATTAGACTTAGTATTTTAGAGAAGTGCTATGAAGAGAATAGGCTGCTTTCCTAACATTTAACATAGAGCTTGTTTGAATTAGGAAAGGCAAATAAGAATTTAACAATTTTGAGCTGCATTTCTGTACAGTTGAATTTTATTCCACTTCTCTAGGGCCTTTGAGTTTTCGGAAGGTGAAGTAGCAATTACTATTTTTGGGTCTCTGTGTACATACACATATGTATTTATACATACCTGTATGAGTTCCCAATTTGATCTTAATTAATATGTCTCTTCTAATGTTACAGGTAATTCCATTCAGCCCTAAGATACTCAAGGTTTTTATCTTTATATATCTATGTGTGTGTATATGTGTATACATACACACAGGAAGTGCACTTTCTTTTTTTTTTTTCCCTCTAATACAAATGAACTAAAGCTCACTTTTAAGACCAGTTAATATAGTGTTAATAATTCTTCTTGGAAAATGCTTGTAGAATAAACACAGAACTAGAATTCGAGTCTGAAAATGATTTAATTTGGAAACAGTTCTGGCCCATTGTTTTCTATTGGTTTTACTACCCCAAGGAGGAAGGGGAGATGTCGGCTTTTTGCTTTCAGAATTTGAAGCGTAATGACCCGTTAGGTGAGTGTGATGATGCTTCAGAAGGCTGGTTTGTTTTTGTAGTTCTGCTCTCTGTATCTGCTCGGGCTGTTGAGCAGCCGCCGTGCCCGGCGGGTCGCGGCGAGCAGGCGCCCCACAGCGGCCACTTGCGGGAACTGCAGAGCAGCTGTTCACAGGGACAGTGAGGCATTCACATGCAGGGGACGCTGCGACCCAAGCAGAGCTTAAAGGTGTGTGTTCAAAGAGTACACTGGTTTATGTATTGCTACTTATGCAATCTAAACTTTTTCCTCTTTCTGCAAGCCTTCAAATGTACAATTTGTAGATAATTCACATATTAAAAAGCTTACAGCTGTAAAGCGCTCTAGAGAACATGGAACATATGGTACAGCAGCTAGTATCTTCTACGCTGCTTTTTGCACTTAATTTAAAAAAAAAAAAAAAAACAAGGCATCCAACCTCGTATAATTTGGACTATTTGTGATCTCTTTTATCTAATGGAGTAATAATATTACAGGCTCGCAAGTTAACATACTACATAGCAGTGGTTTCTATGTATGGTGTAATTTTACTACAAAATACTGATGTAGCTAAACTCCAAGTAATTAGCCATACAGATTAAGTAATTAAATATTAACATTATTGTTTACAGAGTAATTGTCTCTGTCTGATCTCTACTCAGACAGTTGATTCAAGCCCCAGTTTTCTATGGTGTAAGGTTAGGCAGCTTTTATATACCTACCTTCAATATCTCTGTCTGGAAGAGCTCTCACTCTTGGAGCTAAGTTCAGTTGTGCCTGCATGAGTATTTATTGGAGGTGCCACAGGGTATCTCATCTGGTCTCTGAAAGGGCATGGATAGGTGTCTGGCACTGCAATGAGCATGCATATACTACCCTTGGACATGAACTAGGGGCAACTAAACTGAGTTCTAAAATTTTTTCAATCCAAAATAGCTACCTCAAATATCAGCTGTTCTGTGACATGAACCTGTTTTTTCTTTTTCTAGTCTTTTTCTTAAATTCTTCCTACCAGCCCAGAAACATTCTCTGGCTGTTCCTTTATGTCTGATATCCTAAATCAAGTTTTGATTTTAGAATAGCAAAATACTGAATGCTACATTAGCTGAGCTTTGTTGCTATGATATTGCTACACCATAAGTTCCATTGTTTTCACAGGCATTACAGCTTAAATGTGTCCAAGGTGACCTGGAAGCCTCTGATAACTGAGCTAACTAACTGATTTGAACAGCCTAGACCTTACTGTGTTGGAAGAAATAATTGATTGCAGAGATCCAGAGTTTCTGTAGACAGAGTTGACCGCATATGTAAACTATTAATACAGGGATATATTTTCCTGAGTAATGCAAGCATAATGTTCTGTTGGAAAATATATTTGCTATGAAAATGGTATAAGTATCCTTATGCTGTCATGATTCAACACTGACTGGCATTGATTTAACATTGATTTAACTTAGATTTACCTTTTGAAAAAGGGTCTCTAATGTGAAAATGCTAAATATTTATTATCTAGTATTTATTGTGTAGCAACATCCAAAAATCCAATTCAGAACAGACTCCTTTGTAGCTTGAATGATTATGAAAATATCTACATAAAAAGAGAATGCCTGGTTGAAAAGGAGTCCAGTATTAAGGTCTAGATTTAAACAAAAGTTAATGATCAGAAGCACAAATGCATTTGAGTAGGAAGGAGTTTGGTATTCAAGGGTTGAGCTGATGTCAGTGTGCTAGTGCAGGTTGGTATGTGCGTTTTATGTCAATCTGCTGACTATCTCCATCTACTGTACTTTGCTTCGCATCCTGGAGCCCTCTCAAAGTTAGTGAAATGGATTCTGCGGCAGCTGGGAGGTTTGTTCCCCCATTTCCCGTCCCCCCTTAGCCACGTGGTCCCCAGAGAGACACAGTAGCCATGGGAGAAGGAAGCAGAGAGGAAGTTTATTTACATGGCCAGGGTATTTATAGGGCTTCACAGCCTATAGGAGTTGAGGGTTGAGGAACTAATGGGGAATGGGTTAACAACAGACCAATAAGGAGGGTTTTCACATAGCCTGGCCAAGGTACATTCTTGCATACTAATTAGGAAGATAAGGGGTCTGGGGAAGGAAAAGGGTAACTCATGGAAAAAGCAAAACTCCATTTTACAATACAGTAATAAAGCCTCAGGTTTTTAAAGCGCTTTTGTTGGTTTCTTCACCATCCTTCACAGGCTCACTGTTACAGGATTCCTCTTGGGTGAAACACTGGCAGCAATGCTTCAGGAACCACCTAGTGTTCTCCAGCCACAGATGGATGTTCTGTTCACAAGGAAAATGAATAGAGAGACAACGAAACAAACCCTAACCATGTCTGTTGTGGATGTCAGGTCCTCAGGATCAAGTAGTTTTCATTACAAATTTGCTTCTATTTTTCCACTGTCCCTCCTGCTAATCTACATTGTTGTGCTGGCACATGCTGTCATGCTCCACCAGTAAGTTGTGACTCCACAAAATGTTGTCATGGCTGACAAAGAATTACAGCAGTGCTTGGTAAGATGTGAACTCACCCAAAACTAGTTTTGGGTAAGTAGCTGAAGCTTGAACTTGGAATGAAAAGTCAGGGAGGTGTAGTGAGTGGGACAGAGGTCCTTTATGAAATACTCTTTTCTAATTCACCTGTGCCTCCTTGCCCCCCCTAAAAAGCACTGTTAGGGATTGAAAGTAGTGTATACAAGTTGTACAGAACTTTTCTCTTAGGAACTCATGTCAGGTAAAAGAAGCTTATAAATAATTGAAATAGAGCCTCCAAGGAAAAGAAAGATGTCTTCATCCTGAGCTAGAGCAATATATTTTCAGGAATATGTCTGCAGTTAATCAACCTCTGCTCTTTCCACAAACAAACTAGCCATTGATTTTTTTTGGGGAAAGGTCTTGTGTATACATTCAACATTAAATTAGTGATGTTTCAACCCTAAATGTTTTTTACTGGATTCAAGCAAATTGATTCGCACTTGAATGATGTTCTGTGACACAATTACAATATATTAATAGTATCTTTTGTGTTACTGGCAACAATATCATTAGTGTAAGAGGAAATTGTAGTTAGGACTGGAGTCATATATCTACCATGAGTTTAATTATCATATGAAAAAATGAACTGAGAAATCTGCTATGCTCCTTTTATTAAAGTTTAAACTTGTATCAAAAATAATATTATGGAAGATTTCATGGTCTTGCACTGTAAATTTCCTGCTCATGAGACAATGAAAGGAAGGTGACTATTCTTTTTTGTTTCTTCTTGGCTAATGATCTTTAATGACATGCAATAACAATGTTAAGCACACATATATCTACAGTATGGTAAAGTTTTCTGCAGTGTTTCAGTATAGTGGGCAATATTTATTTCCACAGGTGCCTAAAATGGAGGATGAACATGCTGTAACTCTAGAAAAATAAGAATTACAGCTTACAAGAGTGGTTGATGTCTAACTGTTATAACAGTGAACATGAGATCAGATGTTAGATATCTGTATTTGCTATGAAATCTAGAACTCAGATCTTAGAGATAACAGGGAGCAGCAGTACTCTTTGGGTAAGTGGGTAGGCAAGTCACTGTACCTAAATGTTGTTGCTATTCTGTGGTCCCTGGAACACACACAGAGTCATTTTCAAACTTCCAGTGCTCTCAAAGTCATGAGAAACCAATCATATGCATTTGGGTTCTCCCATGTAATATAGTAGGGACTGTTCCCTGTAGTTGTTACCAATGAGGCTGGTAGTGTAGAGCAGTCTGTACTTTACAGACATGTTCATGAGAAATTCTTTTAAGTATCCAGTAGCATCACCTCAAGCATCCTTAATCTGTGATTCCTGTTCCATAATTCAGTTTCACAATCCCTCTGCTCTTCAGTATGTATCCTTACAGTTGAAGCAAAGAATGTCTCACCACTAGCAGTTGTTGACACTTAAATTAACCAGGTAGTAACACTGTTCTCTTTGCCTTCACTGAGCAGAAAAAGGCTAATTTGGTGGTGATTTATGGTGTCTCGCTTAAATGCCCTGAATTGTACAAGGAAAGACTTTCTTTCTCTTACTACAGAAAGTCTTTAGATTAGCTAAATTAAGTGATTCATTTAGGTAATATGATCTATTTTCTGTGCTGATAATGCTGCATTTCACACAGCTACTAATTAATTTTTTTCATATAGTTATATTTTTTCCTTTTATTTCCAATAGCTCACTCCCCTACATAGATTGTTCCTCCAGCCTCATCAGAGAAAGCTGATCTCCACTGACTGAGCACTGAATGACACTGGAACATCAAAGGAATAAACAAGGCAAGTCCAAAGCTGGAAAATGGGGCAACTAGACTTCAGCAGTTGTGGAGATTCACTAGAATCTGGTGGGGGACAACAGAAGGATGAGTTGTAAGTAGTTGTGGACAATTTTTTTTCCAGTTACAGGATGTGAGTTGTAGGGGAATTTAAGCCCTAGAGAAAATAGGTGGTTGCAAAGAGTTAGCAAAAGGCCATTGGGACAAAGTTCAGAGCTAGGTTAGCCACCTATGAATTTGACAAGAAAAAATCCCAACAAAACAAAATAAAAATCTTAACAAAACAGAATAACCCAATACATAAGGTGGACTGTGATTGTTAAGGTCATAGCTGAGGAATTGCATGAAATTATTAGAGAAACACAAGATAAGGTGTGTATTTACAAATAACAAGACTAAGGTTTTACTATCAAACAGTGTTGAATGCAAGTGTTCCTACTTGCTCCTTTGGCAGGGGGAAGCCATGTATCTGTACAGACTGTCTGTCTCTGCCAAGCACAGAGTGGTGAGCAGCATAGAAATTTGGGGATTGTAAAATCTAGTTAAAAAGTCAGAATTATATTAGGATCTGGCTCATTATGGCATTGCAAAAATTCTTAAGACTCTCATGCAAGCCAAAAATACAGACTAAATTGAACAATATACCTCAAGTTTGTTGCTACAGGAAAAAGATGTTGCCAGCAATAAGGTAGACAGAGATATTTTTTTTGCACTGAAGGGAAAAGAGACCACAAATAACTTACTTGTTGTGATAGTGTGTTTATTTCCTTGAGATAAACTCACCAGAGACTCTTACAACTAAATAAGTGATCATGCTTAGTAATTTTTTTTCTTGCCATATGTTACCTATTTTTCAGATGTAACAATCTTTGGCAACAGGACAGAATTTGCTAGGACTGAATGCATTAAATTGGTGGAAGAATGAAGGTTTAGACCTGAAGTTGCTAGAGCCAATTATCTTCAGTGTAACAGGGCATTGGGAAATGGTATCGGAATAATTAAGGTCATGCTAGCTGGAAAAGACAAGAGAATCACTCTGATCCACATTTAACATTGTTAAATTATGGAGTAATGTTAATGAAGCGTAAGTTGTTATGTGCTAATAATTTGGTTGCTATTTAGAAAGATGTCTGTTGGGATATGCAGGCATATGAAGCCCAGATAAGGAAATCATCCCCAAACACCCCTACTGTGTAAACATAACAAAGCTTGGCATGATTTAGTGTGCAGGGAGTTCTCCCTATTTCATGAAAATAATTATGTGAATGAATCTGCACTGTGCAATGAAGCACTGTGCAATTGCCAGGACACTTGTAGAGAGACAACCTCCCATAATTATGAAAATTTTCATCCCCAGGCTAGACACATGAAATGTATTTACTGACCCTCACAGAAAGAGGGAAGAATGAAAGGTTGTGAGTCTTCTGTTTATCTGAGAAAGGAGCAGTTACTGCAGAGGCTATGTCTGCATTCTAGTCTTCTCTGCAGCCAGACTGGATCTGAAAGACAAACTTACTCTGAGTAAACTTGTGACTGTTTACTGTGAGTAAACCTGACACTGTGAAGATACTCACTTGATTTCTGGAAGCATTGTACCCACATTTGTGTGGCTATTCCTGTGCTGCTTAGCCATCAAGACAAAGTTAGTTAGTCTGGGAGCATGATGTGAAGATGTTACTGCATTGCACTTGATACTGGGGCTGACTCAGGGTTGCATGCACTGCTATATTTTGTGTAGCGTAGGCATGTCTTGTGTATAACTGCTGGGAAAGGCCAGGGCTGCCACAAGAAATAACCTTCAAAGTCATGTGACTTTGACATCCAGAATAGCTACATGCTTTGTAGAAATAAGCAATGCTTATTGAACTTGATATAGGAGGGAGTGAACTGGGTCAGATTGGAACATTTTTCCCAAAAGGGCACCACCTTTGTCTGGGCAGTATTGACAGAGACAGATTAGAGCGAGTTCAGTTACTGAAACTGAGAATGCTGCAGCCAAGGGGAGTCATCCCTGCTGTGACAGCCAAGCCTGTTGTACATTTTCATTTTGAAGTGATATATAAAAAGCACTCACCTCTCTTGGATAATTAAAAAACTCACACGTAAGGCCTGTGGGATGAAGGATCACATTTTGCAAGCTCAAACAATACTATAGCTATGATGTAATTTTGGACCAGTGATGTTTGTTAGCACTGCTACCCTGCAGATTTGCAGATGTGCCTCACAGTCATTTAGTGTTCCTCTAATGTGTCTTTGGAACAGATGCATATATCCATCCATTTGTACAGCCTTCTGTATGTGGACATGCAATTACCTCAACCTTATTCATATATTTGACTCTAGTTTTCTGGGGAGTTTAAAGGAGTGTGAGATGGTACTGAAATGTGAGACAGGATCATAAAGAGAAACCCTAAACTATGACATGCAATAGATTTGTATGTGGTATAAAATACCTTTCTCTACAGTTGGAAGAGATGACTTTACCTACAGTTTTGAGGCAAAGGCACAGCTATGATTTGAAGGTATTTTATTCTTAGCTAAGCGTCACACTTTCTAGAAATGTATTGGAGAAAGGTCAACAGAGCCACTGTGCAATTTCAAAGAGAGGCTCTTTTTACAATGCATTTCTGAGAAGATACTGAAATAAATATTTGTAATCCAGTTTGGTAATTCTAAGCACCACCATGCCACTCAACAAAATGTTACTTGTGTAAGGCCTCTGTAACAGTGTTACTGCAATTGGTTTATAGAGCCAACAATAGCTAGTGTCATTGTACAGTACTGCACACTAAATCAATGAGAGGTGCTTTTGACTTCAGGTTTGCTTGGCTTCAGAAAAGAATTTGTTCACTTCAGTCTCAGCAGTGGGCTGTGAGACATATTAGCCTCCCAGTGAATGCATTCTCATTTCTTTGTTCTAGGACCTGTAGGTGACTTGCTGACAGAGGATGGTATTGATTAAAATAACTGCATTTATTTCCTTTTTTTCTTTTTTATTTCTTGTCAAGCATTGCACGGGGAAATTACTGAGCTGGGGTCCTCACTGAAAACCTTCAAATAATTCCGGTCTGCTCTATGAAGAAATACAGTTGATTCAACAGAGTATGCTCTGTTCCTTTATGTAATATTTTGTTATAATGAGAAAGCAAACTATTAGTGATGAAAATAATTGCTTGGTGTTGAAAACTTGTTTAGTAGGATACAGTTAAACTCAAGCTGCCTTGGGCAATACAAAATTATGTACTGATGTCCCCCAAAGTACTTACTTCCTCTTCAAAAGTAATAGTATGAAATGCAGAAAAACCCTTGCAAGATATAAGATAAAGTAATTTGGATAGCAAAGCTCCATACCTTTAACCTTAGAAATACATGAAGAATATTCCTATTCCCACCTCAAAGACATTTTTAAAATATCCTTCAATTTCTCTGTGTCTTGCTTGTGTGGTCACATGCAAAGATGACCACATAGGAAGGTTAAAGAGATTGAATAATAATTTAATCTTGACATACCATTCAAAACACATGTCTACCTGCTGAGTTCCTGCTCATTCCTTCCGTCCTCTTTCTGAACAAGTGTGTGGCTTTGCACCACCCCATCCGCACCTATTGGAAACCCACAGGATGCAAACATCCGAACTCCCTCCCTCCCGCCCCGCAGGTGGGCGAGGGATGGGTGTTGGTCTGAACCCATATCCTGACACCATCTAGCTGTAGGGAGTGACTGGCTGGTGGTGGGAGAGGTGGTGACAAGCAGGTCGATGCAGGAGGGTTTTACAGTCTGAGCTGCAAAAGAAAGTAATCAGAGGAATTTTGAATTAATGAGATCCGTCTAGGAGAGTGGTTGCTCCCAAATTATCTTGCAGCGGGGCACGTCCACAGGGTTGTCGTGGAAAAGGGAGCCTGGTGCCACCGTCTCACCTGACATGAGCTGGGTCCTGGGCACTAAGGTGTAGGAGTTCACCCAGGGAAGCACCCGTCCCGAGGGAAACAGGGCGCTGTCCCGCCGCCCGCTCAGTGCCGCCTGTGCCACCGCCGAACTCCGCCTGCCGCGCCGCTCAGGGGATGGGGACTGGTACTTGGATGGATCTTTTAAAACAGCCCGTATTGCGGCGGCTCTGCCGCTGTGCTGCAGCGGACCGGTGTCGTGGCTAGGTGGCAATGTGCCCTCAGGAACGACAGGCAGCCGCCCCCTCGCCGCCCTCGCACACCTTCGGCGTGACCGCGGCCCCGCCGCCCGCGTGGTGGGGCTGGGCGGCATCCGCATCGAACATCCATCGTACACAGATATATAAAAATACATAGTGTTTTATATATATATATATATGATTTTTTTGAACTGCTGAAACAAAATGACGGTAGGTTTACATTAGATATTAGGAGCAAGCTCTCTGCTGTGAGAGTGGCGAGGCACTGGAACAGGCTGCCCAGAGAACTCGTGGATGCCCCATGCCTGCAAGTGGTCAAGGCCAGGTTGGATGGAGCTTTGAGCAACCTCGTCTGGTGAAAAGTGTCCCTGCCCATGGAACGGGGGCTGGAATTAAATGATCTTTAAGATTCCTTCCAACCTCAATAATTTTATGATTCTATGAATGCCTTTTTTATTATATAATTAATTGATGCGGTGAGGGAAACAGAACCCAAATTCCTGCTCTGCCTTAAGTTAACTTAACACACAGGGCACAGTATGGCTGTGGGCGCCTCTGGAGCCAGGGTGCTGGCAAGTGACCTCATCCTGCCCCAGCCTCTCCGTGTGGGAGGTGGCACGCAGTTGGGAGCCAGCAGGAAGGTGCATGTGGACAAACTTTAATATGAAGTTTTGTACAGCTTAAAGCAGCTATTGGCAGGGATAGGCTACTACTTTAGAGGCTGATGAGTATTCCCGTTTTTTTTATTATTTTTTTTTTGTTGTTGTTGGTTTTGGGGTTTTTCATGTTTGTTTTTTAATTGAAGTAGAAACGTGCTGCAAAATGTAAACCAAAGATGTCTCCATATCTGCCTGCAACCTTTGCTTGTTGACAAGTGTATTACCTTCATAGTGCCTTTCAGTCTGGCTCTCCTTCTCTGTAAGAAACCTTATGTTACTTGGCTGAACGTAAATTGCCCTGTGCTAATTGCTGTGTTGAAAGTAGCTTTTCTTCTGGAATGAGACAGAGTTCTGGGTTCAGAAAGTTTTGCTCTGTATAAACAAATGCCATTTGTTATAGATGATGAAATGCTTCCAACTTTCTAGTCTGAGCAGGATGTGCCAACAATACATCCAGTATTTTTTTTTTTAACATTGGTAATTGGGGGTGGAAGGGAAAATTCTTTTCATCCATCTGATCCTGATTGTTATTTACTCAGAAATAACAATTATTTTAAAGAGAATTAATTATGAGCCAGTCACAGAACTAGTTCAGTGCATCTGGCTGGTAATGACTGATTTAAAAGGAGTAATTATTACAGGTTTGGGAAGAGAGCTGAAATGACCCAGATGGTTAGCCCGGTTAAAGTGATCCAAAAGTTACCAGAAGTAGTGCTAATCCTCTGTTTCTACGGGGTACAGCAGTGCATAAATACTTGTGATAGCAGGGGATGGGTGCTAGTGATTCAGGTTGAGGTGACAGAGTTACCTGGTAGACATCCTGCTGTAAGCCAGCTGGATGCACTTTTGAAGCACAGAAGCCCTGGTGGTGAAAAGCTGAAAGGCTAAAACACAGACACTGAATGAAACAGACCTTGTCTGCCAATCTCTGGCTGAGTGTTTATTGGTCCATAGAGTAAAGGAGTAAAACAAACTAAGAAACTAATCTGAGAAGAAGAATGAGGGTAAAAAAAAAACCATTCAGACTTGAAGCTCTCTGAAAAATAATCAGGACAGAGTTGAAGCAGTGTTTTGTTTTCTGTCATGTCTGCAAGCATTATATAACAACAGGCACCAAGATTGTCTGGCAGTAGTCTTATATGTGAGTAGATTTGGAGCACTTAATGTACTCTACTAGTGATAGCTGTACAAATGTGTTAGTGGAAGTTGCTTCTCTATGATAAAAAGAAACATGTGACAGAAATGTTTAAAAGAAGTGAGGAAAAAAGTCTGTTGATGGAAAAATATACCCATGACTGCTAAATCTCAGGTGAAAAATAGTGCAAGAAGGGCCCTTAAGACTGAAAAAAGTGACTGAATTATCATAGATGCTATATCCATCTCCAGCTAAAGAATGGCATTAAAGAACCTTTTAAAGTTTGCCAAGTTGTTTCCAAAAAATTGGGCCCCTCATGGGAAAGAGCTGTACTAGTACCAGAGAATGCACTAGTCAGGAGGTTATGAGGTTGCAATGAGGTTGTGTTGTAGCATGTGTGATCTATGAGTTCATACATAATAATTTGGTGGAAAAGGACATCAAAATACTTGAGTGCCTACTGAAAGGGTATATAGGTTCAACCTGTGGTCTCTTAGCTCTGCTAAACTACAGGATGGGTACAGTGACATGTGGTTTATTATCTTTAACACTTGTTCAGATAGAAATTGAAAACAAAAAATAGCTCCATAACAAAAAAACAAACAAACAAACAAAAAACCCAAAAAACCATACCAAAACAAAACAAAAACCCCCAAAAAAACACCAAAACCAAAACAACAGATATCTGGGTCAGCAGGGAATTGCAGATGTATATTGAGGCAGCTAAGGCAAATCAAACCAAACCTTGATATGCTTTGGCATCCTGGTTGCTCCCCTTAATCCATAAAATGGGGCTAGAAGAAAGGAAAGGCTATGAGCAGCAGGAGTGTCTCAAGAGGTAGCTGTTGGATTGAGTGAGGCTGTAATTCCAGACAGTTCCGTATTCTGAAGTAACAGTTTCTGCAGGTTCCAGAAGGAGACAAGATAGGGGATCTGAAATTCCTGGCTTGACCAAGGAATAGGCAACAGACAAAATACTGTTACTTTGTGGAATTAATTGTATTAACATGAGAACTATGACGCCCTTGTGACAGGGAGATTGCAAGACAAGGAAAGGATCCACAAAGACCCCTTAAACATTGCTTTTAAGCTTGCGTACATATATATGTATATTTCTGGTGTTCCAAAAGATGTGATATATTCTGGTGGTTATTTCTTGTTACATTTGTAAGTGACAGTAAGACAAAGCCAGCTGTTTCCCTCGGAATTTCTGGAACAAGCTGCTGATTGTTGTGTGACTACTTCTGTTGAACAGAGTTGTGTTAGAAGTCTGACATCAAGTGAAGCAGATCTCATCTTGAATTTGAATTCTAAATTCTGCAGTGTGCACAAAACAGTCACATATGACTGATAAATGTATCATACCAGTCTGTCCTCTTTCAGGAAGACTTAAAAAAAAAAAAAAAAAGGCAGCTTAACATGATTTACATGAGGCTGTCCAGTAAATTGCAACAATGAAATTGAACAATTGGACAGTCTTCAAATAAACTCATCTCATCCTTGTCCTCTATACTCATTGCTTTAGAGCTTAGAAAATCAGCAACTATGCTGTTAATTCAATTTATTTCTCTATATACTTTGCATTATAAATATTAAAAAAGCATAATTACCTGAAAAATCAAAGTGAGCAGATCTTTATTGACAGCTGGTAATTATTTAAATTAGCATCTTGTCTGCAGCACTATCCTTGAAATGAAAGCAGTTACAAAAGCATAATTTTGCTTAACCACCGTACAAATATTTTAGAGAATAAGCACTTTACACCAAGAAATATCTGCTAAACAGATACTGAGCCAGCAAAGACACCAAATCAAACGGGAGAGATAGGGAAGGCTGTTAAGAGAAAGGATTAAGTTATTCATCTCTGAATGGCGTTTCCATTACTGTGAAACTACTTGGAATGAAATGGGCAAATAGCTTTGTCTAAAGAAAAAAATAGCTTCAGTGTGGTGGAATCATTTGCTGTGGTTATTATGAGATGACTTTGATTTGGAGGAAGGGTGAAGAAGAGCTGGAAAGGAATTTTAATAAGTGCTAGCTGCAAAAAGGAAAGGACAGACCGTAAGTGATTCATGCAGAGGAGCATACCCTGGGCAACAGGCACTTACACAGCTGGGCAGACTGAGTTATTTTCCTTCAGTGTTGCTTTCTTCTTCCTCTTTTCAACCAGGCAGTGGGTATAACAGTCAATGCTTGCATGCTGCCACACACAGCCTTTCAAAACCTTCCTAGTCAGTGAGATGGGGTGTGCACTTCTCTTTCTGAACTGAGCATGGGTGAAAGAGGAAAAGAGGAAAGAGTTCATAGAAATGCAAAGGAGGACTCTCTGAGGCAGGACTGCTTTTGATCAGATTGCATTATCACTGGTGACCTAAGCATAGAGCCTGGATTTGCCCAGGATGTTTCAAAGATTATAATGAGTGTTATGGGTAGTAGAACAAAACATCAGAGAAGGGAACTTGATTGGAGTTATGTTAGGGATAATACAGTTCTTGATGCTAAGTTCACTTCTTTTTCCTGACACATTGTAAAAGAAACTAGTTTGGCTTCAATTATCACAGTGAGTTTTTCATAAAAATGAGGCTGTGGTTTTGGAAATACCTGGAAGCTTCTCAGCCCCAAAAAGCTGTTCCTTCCTATGTTTTGCTGTTGTGAGGAAGAATGATATTCTGTGGAGGCCAAGGGAGGGATTACTTTGAAATGCCAGATTCTCAGAAACTGCACATTGTTGTTGATCTCACTGCTCCTTTTGCTGCTCAGGGAAACTGGGAGGGCTTCTTTTTAGTTTTCGTTTGTTAAAGAGAAAGTGGTACAACTCCAGTTACATGGAGGAAAGAAATGTGTTTTCTTTCAGTTTCCCAGCTTTTGAATCCCTCCTGTACTTTTACCCTAAATACACTTGGTTTATGAGACCTAGTTAATGTAGGTTAAATCATTTCGAAGACAATGCTAATCTGATCATTGGCAGAAGTATCAAACTTCTGTCATCACAGTGCTAAAAGACAAGTTGTCAAGAATATAAGAATCTATCTGCACTTCAGGCAAAACTGTGATTGAAGGGGAGAATGACAAGCCCCTGTTCAGTTTCTCCAGGTCCTTGCTGTCTTCTTTTAAAGAGCTTGTGTTCAACATCTTTGCTGCTCTCCAGTGGTTCTATCAAAGTGTGCACATACTTGGTCAAGTAGGATGTCAGTGTTTAGTGTCCTAGAATCTGTGACTTTCATTTCTGTAACTTCAAAAATAAAGAATCACTCCAAATTTTCCATTGAGTTCCATCTTGTTCATCTGCAAGTCCAGTTTAAATAGCTGCTACTAAAGATGCATTAACATTAAAGCTTGAAAATTTCTCCTTTTCCTTCCTATTCTTGCCTGCTTTGGAATGATACATCTATGTAGTGTTTTCTCCCATTTTCAAGCAATTTCAGGATTCCAGTATTTTAATGGTTTCAATATACGTTACTTATGTATTTATGCTGTAAAGCCTTTTCAGCTCATGTGTTTCTGCTGATCTGTAGTCAGCTTGCTCTGTTATTTTTTACTTTGTTGTGACACCATAACAGAATATTAGATTATAGTGGTGTAAAGTTATTCATAGTAACACGAAAACATGCAAAATCTGAAGCTTTACACAGCCAATGTGTTCATATCTTTAAACTCAAACTTGATTTCTTTTCAGAAGTTTGCTTCAATGATTAAAACATTTTGAGTGCTTCCATAAGAAAATGCAAATAACTTTTTAAAAAGCAGACTTTTCAAAAGATTCACACCTTTATGAATCAGACATTGTGCACTCCGGAGCAGTGTATGAATAGATTAGATTCTTGCTAGAAATGATTTAATAAGTTGGACTAGCAAGCACTGAATCAGAGAGCATTTAAAAATCTGAAGTCAATAGAGTGTTCCCTATGTCAGACCTTGAGCGTTTTGTCATCATCTCCTATCTTTTCTTTATTCCAAGTTCAAATCTCCAGAACCACTAAAGTTCAGACATACAGAATAATTTTAGTGAGACAGCAGATCTCAAGACTGGAACTAGAGGAGAGCCTGAATGAATCCTGCAATTGGATAACACATTTTTGCCTTTCTCATAGGATTTTCTTCTAATAAATCCATCTTTGAATTGTGGAAAAAGTATAGGTATAAAAATACATGTGTATATGAAAAGACAAGACAATGACAATTTTATAGTTAGGTGTTTGTTTGAAAGCTGTCATTTCCAGGTTTAGATACCCAAAAGAGTCCCTATTACCTACCATATGTTCAAAATAGCTATTCTTAATGTTTCAAAGTTCTCTCAGACTAGATTTATGTTTTATGGAGACCTCTTGCAGACCCTACAAAAATAATCACTATATCTTCTTCCCAGTGTAAGTTTTACCCATTTACAGCCATTCTATGACAGCTGTTATAAGTTCCCAGAGCTTCATTCTTGGATTTTTCTATATTTTTGCTTTCCTATATACCATTTATATACCATTTATATACCATTTCCTATATACCATTTATATACCATTTCCTATATACCATTTATATACCATTTCCTATATACCATTTATATACCATTTTCCTATATACCATTTATACTACTTGCATTTGACTTTTCTCCCAGGCAATGGGAAATGTATATTACTATCATATGGTCAGAAAAACTTGTCAGATCACTGTAAAGAGTACCCAGTGTGACATCCCTTAAATACATGTGTGTGTGTGTATATATATATATATGTACATATAATGTAAGTATTTAAGTGCATAACCTAATTTTAAAAGTAGGCAATCCTAGCCCAAATGATACATATTTATGATAAACAAACCTGCTAGAAAGACTAGAGAGAAGGTACTGGGGGAAATACATACCCACAAGAAGACCTGACCTTATCTGATGTTGTCTAAGAGAAGAATGAGCCTATGTGGAACATGAGCCCTCTAAAAAGATACAAGGATTTCAAAAGCTGCAGGGGGATGGCAAAACCTTCCAAGTTGCAGGCAAGAGTAAAGCAGGGCACAACTGGATGTTAGGTGAAAGCAGGCCTCTCTACATTTGAGGTCATTCAGAAGGATCTTGGCAGGTTGGAGGGATGGGCAGAGAAGAACCAACTGAAGTTCAACAAATTCAAATGCAGGGTCCTGCCCCTGCGGAGGAGTAACCTGACACACCAGGAGGAAGAATCTGGGGCTCCTGGTGGACAACATGAGCCAGCAACCTGTCCTTGTGACGAAGAAGGCCAATGGTATCCTGGGGTGCATTAGGAAGAGTATTGCCAGCAGGTCATGGGAGGTGATACTTCTCCTCTACTCAGCCCTGGTGAGGCTATATGTGGAGTGTTGTGTGCACTTATGGACAGACATTCCCATACACGCTCCAGACATGGAGCTCCTGTGGCAAGTCCAGTGGGCAGCAATAACAATGATCAAGGGACTGGAGCATCTCTCTTATGAGGAAAGGCTGATCAAGTTGGGCCTGTTCAGCCTCAAGAAGAGACAGTCAAGAGGACATCTGTAAGTACCTGAAGAAAGGGTGCCAAAGGGCTGGAGCCAGCCTCTTTTGGGTGGTGCCAAGCAATAGGACAAGAGGCAACAGGCAGAAACTGATGCATCACAGGTTCCATCTGAATATAAGAAATTTTTTACTCTGTAGGTGACTAAGGACGGAAACAGATTGCCCAGAGAGGTTGTTGAGTCTCCTCACTGGAGATATTTAAGGACTGTCTGGACCCAATTCTGTGCCATATGCTCTAGGATGACCCTCCTTTGAGCAGGTAGGTTGGACCAGACAACCTACTCCTTCCAACCTTACCCATTCTGTGATTCTGTGATTCAGGCTTTTACAAGTTCCTTGTGTAGGAATTGTGTCACTCTTGGGAAAGAGCCCCTGTAATGGTTAAATGATACAGAGAATAAAGCTAGCAGTTTGGGATTGAGACAGCTGTTTTTGGTTGAGTGAAATGGTGGGGGAGAATGTAGGACAGGTACTGTCTCAAAACAGCTTAAAACCAAAATTTTTCCTCTTGGTGAAAAAAGGCAAAAACTCCAGAATAATTTACTTTTTCTTAGAAAATTATTCTGATCTGATTAAATGTAACCAACTTTGAATGGGGAAACATCTTTTTTTTACCACTATTAAACCAAATTTTTTAAGGTATTAAATCTTTATTGGCTGTAAAGCTATACCAAGCTTGACTTGAATTCACAAGGGCAAGATTTGAAACTCCTCTCAATTTTGTTCTAGAAACGCAGACTGATCAAGTTCCAGTGCTGCTTTTCAAAGTATTAAGACATACCAGATGCCAGTTGAAGAAGCTGGAAGAAATTAAAGCATCTGGAAAAGACAATTTAAAAAGTACCTGTCTGGCCTGTCTACTGCTGTCATGGAAATTCCTCTGTTGCTTCAGTGAACTGCACTTGTATTGCTGTGTGTACTCATGTTGAAATACCCATTAAAATCAAGGGAGAGTCTGCAGAGGCTCATGAGTTTGCAAGTGGAGAATTTACTACTGTATTATTCACTAAAATACACCTCTAAAGTAGGGGTGGCTGCAAGATAGATCGATCTCTGAAAGCACCAGATGCAAAAGGTCTAAATTCATGTTTTCACCTTCTTAAGTAAGGAATGTAATCCAGAATGAGAGACATCAGAAAAAAGAGTCATGATGGGAAGTTAAAATGTTGTGTCATGCTTCCTCTTAGTGTGAGTTAGCTATTTTTAGAACTTCAGGTTTACTGTAATATCTAATACAGCCTTTTTGTCCATTAAACAAGAAGAGATGCCAAATCTTTAATTGATATGAGGATGAAAATGATTGATGCCCCTAGATATGTACCAGATAATTGAAGTCTTCAATTTTAATGATGTAAAAGTAACACAAAAGTGTTTACTCTTCTGACAGGCAAGATGATGTTTTTATTCAGCAGCAAAAAGAGGGTGACCTAATGCTTAACTTTAGGGAAAGCTATGCTTCTAAGTAGAGGTCTACACAAAATGGCTGCCTGCAGCACTAACTGTTAATTAGTTCCAATACTGGTTCAGCAATCACAACCATGTTTTGTGTGACCTCACTGGTGTGGCATCTGGGCAATTATCTTTGGGATAATGAGCCTCTTCATCCATAGCAGAACAACAACATGTCCACTTGGCTTGCAAAAGATCAGAGGCAGTCTGCTGCTCATCAGGGTGCCTGCCATCCCCTTTGCATCACACCTTATTTCAAACCTAACCTTTCACAACCTACATTAATTGTTTTCAGATTAAAGACTAATGAGTCAATTTTTAACAGCATCGGGCAGAGGTGTGGGGTGGTGCTAATAAGCACAAAGTATCATTCAAGAGGTAATTTGAATCTTAAATAGTCATGTCTGAGTTTTGAAAAGAAAGAGAAACAGCATTCCAGATCAGTAGTTACAAATGAGTGTAATCTTTTTCATCTATGACGAACTGTAATTAGCAGAAAGTATGGTCCTTCTTCCTCAACAGTACAGTTTTAAAGAAAATATTTCCTCACAGTTCACACAATGTACAAAAATTATAGAAACAGCTGCAAAAAAACTACCATTTTTTAATCTTTTTGTATTCCAAACCGTGGTATAGAGCAAAGCTTTTAAAACATTTGACCCTCTTTAGAGGTTTTTCTCTTATTTCAGTTCATTCTTAAAAAGTAATGTGAAGCCTTGCTTGATTCCACTGAAATAATTGAATGTGTTGTGGCTAAATTTCTGTAAGACTACTGTTTCATGTTTATTGATGAGCTATGAAGCTTTTTCCCTGGCTTTGAAGAGTACTTGTGAAGATAGGTCGCAACTGCACAAGCTGTGGCAATCAGAGCAGGAACATGAAATGAATTGCTAATGTTTTGGATTGCTTTGTTTCAGCAAAGCATAAACAGAAAATAGTTATAAAAGGTCAAATTCTGTCTCCATCCCCTAGGTTCTGCAGACTTTGTGGTTATACCTTTTCTCCCCCACTTGCACATCACAGTTAGGTTAAGCTGAAGGAGACTTGTGGTTTAATTTTCCTCATGGTCTGAGGCAAAGGTACTTCTTCCAGCTAAGAGTAGCTATTGGATTTCCTTGAAATGGCAGCTACAAAGTCACCCAATGCCTAGCATAAAAATTTATTCTTTTCTTTTTCTTTTTTTTTTTTTTTAATGTGAGCTAACACCAATAAATCATCATGTTGTCAGACCTACAGAATGTATCTTTGATGGCTCTGAAAATATCTTCCTTATTTTTACTCACATAACTGTCTAAATTTGCTTTTATTTTCATTCAATTGTAACTCTTTACTTATGGTTTTCAATGTCTTTGAACTGTTAGTTTCATAACTCTTGTTTTTCTTTCCTTTGGATCAAACTAATCAAATACTAGTAATACTTTACATTGTAACCTACAGACTTTTCATTATCACACTGTGAAGGTGAGAAACTGAGATTAACATATGTGGGGTATTTGCTTAAGAAAGTCAGAAGATTTTTGTCTTTTTATATAAAATATATAAAATTCTAAGTTGCTCTGATCATCCCTCTGCATGGCTTTTAGATTACTTTCAATTTCTGCTAGTCAATCTTCATGAATACAGTAAGCTGAAAAATCTGCTATGGAGTTTAAATTACACAGGTAATTTTATGGCAAGGTATTTAACCTCAAAAGTTAGCTCTGTTGGAGTCATTCCACAGCGCAACTTTGACTTGTTTGCATGGGTGAAGAATGACAGCAGTGTTTTGGGAAAGGCATATGCCACACTCGACTCTCCATACCTCATCAGCTAGTACTGATGTAATTTGATAGCTTTCTCTCAGAATATGTTGACTTTTATTTTGGATGCTGCATGAAAGCATCTTCTATTGCTGTGCTTAAATAGCCATTTTCCTATGGTAATTATCATCTGTGCTGTTCCTCTATTCCTGTGTTCATTTTGCCCTTTCAAACGCTGCCACTGCTTTGATGAGGGAAAAACAAAAAAGTCTACTGTTACTTACAAACACTCTTCCTTTTCAGTGGTTAGGCAATTTAGTATACAGGCTCTTTTGCCATTAAAATCCCTCTTATGAATCTTTGAGATATCATGAATGTTCAGAGTGCAAATACAGAGCACAGTTCAATCAGCAAAGGTTAATGAAGACAGCCTATTAGCATCCTGCTGGGTTTGTTGCTGAATGCATTGTAGTAATGCTTGAAGGCTTTGCTCTCCAGGGAGCCCTGGTACAGTAAGACAGGAAATCAACTCTATATGGACAGAGAAATGGAGAATGCTTCTAAGTCATAGACAAGGCTGAAAAAAGAGTTCTAATTTATATCTGAATCAAAAATAAAATTTAAACAGCCTGTGAGGACCATTCACAAGGATTCCTGTCTTTCGACTTTGCTAAAGTGGATATGGAAATAGGAAAGTTATTAATCACATGGTTCCTCCTGTGTTTATCAGAGGCAAGTGCTCTTCTTTGTGGCCAGGCCAAATTCAAGAGTTTGGGTGTTGGTTAAGTCATTCAAAGGTCATTAAGGCCCAGGGTCTAGCTGGTCTGTGTACCAGTCTAGTAGGAGATGCTAGAGAACGCAGTACACAAGCTGAAGTTACTCAAAGTATTTCAGTCATTGCTGATAGGCAACACTTGCTATAATTCTAGAGACTGCTTTGGTACTGAAGGTATTTCTGAGGGGTGAGCTAAAGAATAAGTTACTTTCTTGATAGCAAATGTCATCTGAGTGCCAGGGACAGGTCTGTCATGTCTCTTTTTGGAGCTGTCTGACAACAAGTGCTATTTTAAAGAAGTCTTTTTCTTCTCCTAGCGTTGACATATGAAGGGTTAAGTATTAGAATTTTATAACATTGCCAACTCAGGAGCTCCAACCTTACATTCAAACACCAGAATTTTGAAGTGCAACTATTAAGCTAAATTTGCATTGTTAGTGGAACTTGAAGAGTTCTATTTTTGAAGTCTCTCTGTGTTTTGATAAGAAGGGCTGGAAGCACACTGCTGAAAATCCCAAAGGAAAATCAAGTTCTTCAGTAGCTGATTCACTTCAGGTGGCGATTAATGAAAACACCAAATATAGCATGGACTGTTGACTCTGAAGATACCATATCTTTATCTTTCTGCAGGAGAGAGTGGTTTGAGAGAAATATTTTTTATTCTGGTACTAGTATTCTGGCATCTGGAGATATCCTTCTCGTATTAGGCATCTCCTGCCAAAACATGTAAAATGGACAGTTTGTGCCACATGACGTAAATGTGGTGCATTACCAAATGCTGTTGCAGAATAACTGATAGGAAAAGTGATAGAGCTTAAAGGAACAGTTTGAGAAATGTGTTTAATGTAGCAAGAAGTCCTGTAATTTGCAATATCTCTATGATATAGCATGACAACGATTTTAAATGCTTGTGGTTATGCATGCTTTAATATGAGATTAGTGCTCCACGTTTGTTCCATATTCTACTTATACAAGGATGTGCTTAAAGTATGTTAAAAACAATAGAAGTAGATAACAAATGTATTTATAAAGAAACTACTCAAGTGAATGGCTTGTGAACATAAGTTAATGCCATCTGGAAAACAACAATTAGATGAAGATGGAGAAAATAAAGGTTGGTTTTGCGTAACTTTATTAGGTGTTATCTGTCCATGGCTGTATCCTGAGTTTACTGAAAAGTCACCTTTATTTAAATTTCAAGAAAGTGAACGTTTACTGAATATTGTAAAATTCAGTAAATAATTTTCTGCTTAAGAAGTCACAACTTCATGAGCTTAGCAGGCTTGAAAGTTGCTCATTCTTGAGACAGGTTGCAGCTTTGTGAAGAACAACAAATGTAAGAGTGACTTAATTTTTTGAATTAATTCCTCCTGTATTCTCTTCTGTGATCCTCAGTATCAAAGAAGGCTGAATAGCTTTTCACCACTCCTTTTCCCTCCAGTGAATATCTGCAATTCTTTGCTTTTTATGACATATCAACATGTAGAAATTTAAGAACTCATCTTTCCCTACCTTGACTAGTGAGTAATTCCTATCCAGATGATGCACTTCAAACCACAGGAGTTTTTTGTTTATGTGGAATGCTGATGCTTGCTGCAGATTTTGCTAGTTAGATCTGATGGCCTTTACAGTATAGTCAAGCTTCAGCTAAAGACCACCAAGTTTTTACATATAACTTGCTTGTTTGCAGAGACCAGACAGGCTTGTGGCTGTGTAACCCACTGATGAATGTTTCTTATATGCCCTGATATTCTCAAGTCAAGAATTTAAAATTTCAAATTAATACTTGAAAAAACTACTGCTATAACTTATTATAACTAGTAACTTATAACCACATGTTTCCTAGAAATTTAACAGGTTGCAATACAAAATAAAACAAGTATGTAAGAATATGAATTATGATACCCTTAGGAATCATAACTTTGCATTTCATGATTTTTTTGAGTATTAAAGGGAGGGTTAGATTCCTAGTTGTACTGGAATTAGTGTAGTTTAATGCATCAAATACCTTTCCTGGCCCTCACCTATCTTTCTTCCAGACCCAACCACCAATTTCACTGTTTTTTGTTTGTTTGTTTGTTTTTTAAAATAAACAAAAAGTTTAGTATGCTCTTAAGATCAGTTGATTCTTGCTTTACCTGAGTTAACAAATCCAGGTCATACTTTAGATAAAATAACCCTTAGTATTGTGCTTAGTTTGCACAGCAGGAATAACGGGGAAGGTGAGAGCATTATTCAGCTGTGGGTGCTTGTTAAACAGTGGAGAATTCAGAAACTTCTAAATAAAACAAATCATGCTTGCAGGCATAAAACACGAAAAAAAATGAGTTCAACTACATCAGTAATCCTCCTGTTTAACATGGAGGGGATTTTACACTGCTATAACGGCAATTTAAAGGTTAATGGTGACCTGAAATGAGGGATTGTTTCAAGCTCAATATGGTTTTCTCTCTGTGAATACATTAGAGGCAATACTGAACAGTAATTGTGTAAGCAGTAAGAAAGCTATGTTATTCTCAAAGGCTTTATGTTGTATATATTAATAATTAAGACGTGATGAGAAGATGGTGGGCCTGCCCTAGGATACTGCTTCTGGGAGAATCTGGAGTTTTGACCTTGAAATGAATTTTTTCTTGTTTACTTCCTTAAGTTAAAATGAAAAAAAAAAAAAAAGTTCAAAACCATGGTAGTGGAGAACAGTATCTTGGGTTTTCATGAAGCCTTTAACTGTCTCTAAACCATTGGCATAAGGATATAAATGAGAGAATCAAAAAATGAGCCTGACCAATTTCTTTCCTGAAATACTGACAGGGATGGCTGTAGAGTTCCCCACTGATATTATCATCTTAGAAATATACCAAAAGAGTGTAAAAGTATTCAGACTTCTTAATAATTCTAAGGGCATTCAAATTTCTGGTTGATTTTGTTGTATTTTTTTTCTCTGTTTTGTACATCATGCTACCAATTTCAAGGAAGAAAGAGTACATTTTGTTTTTTGTCCTGTAAATATTTATATTTGACCATCTTGATTTAAGGTGGTTACAGTGGCTAGAGGCAAAAATTTTAGCCTGGAGTCCAAAATTATGTTCCTAGTTCAGAAAATTTTTTATTATGGAGAGAGAATTGCAGCTAAAGAAAGATAATGCACTGCAGAGTACTCTGTGGTAGTATTTTGTGTGCTGAATAATAGCTTCAGTAATTCTGGTAACCATTTATTCTGTGAAGTCTAATTAATTTTATCGCATCTTCTTAATTTTGCTGCTTCTAGCGCACTTGTGCTCAGTGGACTAGTGCAGAATGGACAAAATACCTACCATTCTGGTAGCTGATAATCATATTTGTTAGGATCCATGATCATACAGCACAGACACACAATTACAAAGAGATAATACCATCATTCTATGTACTTTCATTTTATTATGGAGTTACTGGTGCTACTCCAGTTAACTTTAAGCTCCATTTTTCACTGTAATTTTATTAGTTTTGTGCAACTAAAACAAAGTATTTTACCTAGGTTCATAGCACTCTTTGTGCATAGATTCAATGTATTTCATAGAATCACAGTGCGTTTGGGATTGGAAGGGATCTTAAAGATCATGGCAGAGACACCTTCCACTAGACCAACACACTGTTTAGCCTTCCCTTGATCTCTTTAAGGGATGGGGCATCACAGCTTCTCTGGACAACCTGTTGCAGTGCCTCATCATCCTCACAGTAAAGAATTCTTCCTAATATCTGATCTAAATATACTCTCTGTCAGTGTAAAACCATTCCCCCTTGTCCTATCACAACATGCCCTTGTAACTGGTTCCTCTCCAGATTTCTTGTTGGCCCCCTTCAGGTACTGAAAGGCCTCAATGAAGTCACCCCAGAACCTCCTCTTTTCCAATTAAATTTAAGTTCAACTTTTAGCTATCCTTAAACTTTAGAAACTCAGGAACTTCTCTAACTCATTCTGTTTTCTTTGTTGTATTACACTTCAGATTTTTCTACTGTTTCATACAGTTTTACTGATGAAAAACTGAATGCACAGGTGTCAGCTTTGTTTCTTAAGAAATGAGACATGTGCTGTGCAGCTGTCCAGTTAATTACTGATATTTTTTTGAACTCACTGCCTGGCTTCAGTCACATTGCCAGAGGCTAGAGACCTCAAAGGTGTGAAAAGTCTACAGTCTGGTATAAATTGCTGACTGGATAGAAGAGAGTGATCCAAATCAGTGTCAATTACGTGGTGACAGTGGTGCCAGCCAGCTGAGACATTCAGCAGCCAGCAGTCAGTCGGCTGTATAGCCAGATCAGTCAGGGCAGGCCACACTCTGAACTGGTCCTGGCACCTACCTGGTGCTGCGAAAGAGGCAGGAGACCGAGGGAAGGAAAGGAGTAAGAGAAGGGTAAGTAAGTAAGAGCATGGCACTGCATACAGATCCATACAGAACTGGATGCCTGTTAGGGAGATTATGTGGTAGTGTAGGTAAAAGTTGAAGGATTGCTATACGTGTATATATATATCTCTATATCTATATATATGCTTGTATTAGGTCAGTAACTGCAGTCATTTTCAAATAAAACTGGAGTAAGAGCAAAGGTAGTTTAGTCAGGCATCACCTTGAGTGATTCTGCTGATAGAAATGGGTGAGGGGGAGACTGAACCAGGCTTGGTCTTGCTGATAGGTTAGTTCCTCTGTAAAGGCCCTCATATGGCTGCATGATGGATTCATATATTAGTGAGAGTATTGCTCTAGGAAAATCAACTTTGTAATCAGATTTATATCACCAGGTGTCTTCACTAAAGGGTTTAAGCAAGTGTGACACTTGCCATTCCTTTTATTGAAATGTTGCTGTATTTTGCACTTTGTCTATCTTTTTAAGTTTTTTTTTCTTTCCATCTAGAAAAATTGATGATTTGTCAAAGGCCAGGTTTTATTTGTATTATTAATTTTAAATCTTGTAACCCTTTATAATAAGAAAATAGCAGAAATAATGTGGATTATTGTGAATTCCAAATATGCTTTCTATGAAAAAACTTTAGCTACTCTAATTTTAAGTTAATGGAGCTGTAAAACTGTGTAGCTGCTAAGATCATCTGTGATTGTCAACTAAGTTTATTATACTCCATATTTGATGGTACAGTATGCTGTTACATTTTCCCTTCATGCATATGCCTCTGCCTGCATAGTGCGTCAAATATTGTATTGTAGAATATTGAGCAACATGAGAAACTTGGGGATGAAGCTTAATAGTAGCAGTGTTGAATTACACTTTATGAAGTTTTCTACATAATTCTCAAGTACACTAAAATACTGTCACATGCTGAATTTGTACAGGGACTAAATGACTAGAGAGTTTATGTAGTAGTGGATAGTTTTGTACTCGAGCAGAAACATTAGGGACATGGTGCCTTGTAATGTATAAACTGTTCTGAGGGCTAAACAGTGACTTCTTCTGTTGAGATGGATCTGGCTAATTTCTCGGATAGCTGCTGGTATGAAGGGTTTGATACACTGTGCTGTATCAGCCTAGCGTGGTTGGCAAATACCTTATGTCCCCTTCTACTTTGATAAGAATTGTGATGTGCCATCTTGCAGCATAGTCAAGTTGCTCAATATCCAGGTTGCTCTTTGTCCTACTAATGGGATTTTTACCTGGCTAAACTGGGGAAATAGGTATGACAAATAGTATCTGGTCATAAGTTTCTGAAATTGTAAATACCCCAAGGAAAAAAGAAAGGGAATCCTATGCTGTTGCTAGTATACTTTTTGCAGTTTAGGACTACTCACCAATACATTTTCATCTTTTTGTAGCATGCAGATGGTGCTATGCAGCCATATGGTCCATCCCTAACAATGGATTTTTAAAGGTGTTTGCTTGCCAGCAGAAACAGGAAATGGAAATGTATGAAGAGTCAATGTTCGAAGAAATGGCATTTCCTGTGCGCTGTGGTTCCTGTGGAAACAGAAGACAATGAGTGCATCCTCAGTAGGTAGACATATTCATATTGCATATGACATTGCTGAGGAGATTGAGTCAACTAAGGTGGTTGATTTGCTTACTTGTGTCTTATTCTGAGTCTGTGAGAAGAGGAAAAAGTAGTGGATAAGAATTTTGTAAAAAGTAAGTTATGGCCTGCATTGCAAGAAGAAAGTATGAAAAGCGACTTTTGTGTAGACCTTTGCTGAACATTTTACACTGGAGTGGTGATTTGACTCCACTGCCTAAGGAGGTTTTAATTTAAAATTAGCATTAAAATCAAGTCAGTTAGGGTTTTGACTATTGTGATGTTCCTAAAACAAACACCATTTTGAACTGAGAAATTCTTACATTATGCCTTTCAGTGTGACTTTAAATTTATGTTCTTCCTGGGATTTGTGAACTTAAATGGCATCAAAAATTGAAAAAAATTCATTTTTTTTCCTCCCTGTAGTCAAAGGCAATTACAATATTTTTCTCTACAGATTTCTTTACCCTGGGTCCAAATTCTGTTATTCTGTAAGCAAATATGTTTCTCTATCGATAGTAAGGTTAAGGAGAGAGTCACTAGGAAACAGATAGTACTTCCCTGAGGCAGCTAACACCGGGCAATAATTTGATCATACAGAAGAAAGCTGAGCTTGATTTTAGGCTTTGAGAAATGTAATCTAGTTATTCAGAAATGTTTACTTCTTGTAACATTTTTTAGGTTAATGGACTTTTAAAACCATTTATAAAAGTCTATCACAGGTCTAATATTTTTTGGTAGTCACAAGAATGTAAAGAAAAAAACAAAAGACATTTAAAAGTTGCTTTCAATTGCACTTTGATGTAATTTTCATATAGACTTTAAATTACCCTATTTAGTTATCTTCTGCTTTAAGTTAGTCTCATTTAGGGGATGTTATTGCAATACACATGGTAATTTCATCTCAGGAAAACTGATTTTTCAACTCAGTCAAAATCTTCCCCTGTCCACCTACAACAATTGCTAGAGACATTTATGTAAAAGTTGCGTTTGTGTGTTTTGAGCTAGGTGAGTGTAGTGGGTTGACCCTGGCTGGGTGCCAGACACTCACCAAAGCCGCTCCATTGCTCCCCTCCACAAGTGGAGAGGGGAGGGAAAAATATATGGAAAGGATCATGAGTTGAGATAAGGACTGGAAGAGATCACTCACTGAATATCTTCACATGCTAAACAGACTCAGCTTAGGGATATTATTTGAATTTATTATTAATAAAATCAGAGTAGGATAATGTTAAGTAAAACAAATCTTAAAAACATCCTTTCTCCACTGCTCCCTCATTCCCAAGCTCTACCTTCTGCCCCTACAGCAGTGCAGGGAGACGGGTTGTTTATGGTCAGTTCATCACACGTTGTTCCTGACACTCTCAGGGAGTCTTTCCCCCACTCCACAATGGGGTCCCTCCCACAGGAGACAGTCCTCCATGAACTTCTCCAACATGACTCCATCCCATGGGCAACATCTCAATGAACTACTGCAATGTGGGTCACTCTTCCACAGGGTGCAGTCCTTCAGGCACAGTCTGCTCCCCCACAGGGTCACAAGTCCTACCAGGAAGCCTGCTCCAGCATAGGCTCCTCTCCATGGGTTTGCAGGTCCCTGCCAGGACCCTGCTCCAGCATGGATATCCCACAGATTCACAGCCCTCTTTTGGGCATCCACCTGCTCCCATGTGGGTTTCCTCCATGGGCTGCAGGTGGATCTCTGCTTCCCTGTGGTCCTCCATGGTCTGCAGGGCACAGCTGCTCCACTATGAACTGCACCACAGGCTGCAGGGGAACCTCAGCTCTGGCACCTGGAGCACCTCCTTCCCCTCCTTCTGCTCTGACCTTGATGTCTTCAGGGCTGTTCACAGGTTCTCACTCCACTCTTCCCTGGCTGCAATTTTCATCTGTGCAATAACTTTTTTTCCTCCTTAAATATGTTATCACAGAGGTAGTACTATCATTCCTGATTGGCTCAGCTTTGGCCCATGGCAGCTCTGTCCTGGAGCCAGCTGGCATTGGCTGTGCAGGACATGGAGTAAACTTCTGGCAATAGACCTGTAGACTCCCACTAGCAAAACCTGGCCATGAGAACCCAATACAGTGAGTGCCTACAGCAGCAAAATGATTTGAGAGATAAATCTGCATTTAAATAAACTTATTATTGAAATAGGTGAGAAGTAATAAACCAGAATTTTCACAATGAAAGTATGTGTAGGAATTTAATACAGATATGAGAAACAGATAATGTCACAATATTACTGTCCATTTATCTGTAACAAGGTATTGCCTGCATTTCTGATATTACTTATCATTTTAGTCTCAGTATTTTGAGAACAACTGCAGCACAAGTATTCAATTAAAATCAATTGCATGATATAGAATACCCATTTCTTTTAAAAAATACCTACCTGGATTTTCAAGTAGTGTGCTTTTCAGTTTATAAAGTAATTTCTAAATTCTCTGCTTTTAGAAAAGCTTTGAATTTTAATTAAGGTGAATGCCATCAGTGAGGTGAATATTCTAAGAATCTTAGAATCATTTAGGTTGGAAAAGATCTTTAAGGTCATTGAGTCCAGTTGTTAACTTAGCACTGGATTTCACACAACCATGGGGTCTGGACTGATTGTCATTGAACTGAACATTATATTTGTACTGAACTTAGCCGTCTAAATCACAGTAAGTGGTCTTTGACAACTGTAGAGATGGCCGGTAACTCAAATCTAATTGTTCGCAGGCATTGTTTAATTACTGAAAATCGTATTTTTGAAGTAATAGAAAAGATTTGAAAATGTGGAGGGGATTTGGCCAGCAGTTATTCCAAAGGACTAAAAAGGAATAGATCTAGAGAAATCTGAATCTTTCATTCTAGCATTTTTTGAAGTAAGGGTTTTTCCTTTTTCATCAATATGCAACTTTTCAGAAAATGTGGAAAGTTATGGTAAAAATACAGAATTATGGAATAATCTTTTCTCTCAACCCTCCCCCTTTAATAAATTATCAGAATGCAGCAATCTTCTGAAGGTGAAAGAAAATTTAAAAAAATAGCTTGATATTCAATTCACATAACTAAGAAAAAATGAATACACTAAATCCTTTAACCATCTGGTTCCAGTGCAGTCACAATTATTCCATGTTCTGCTTAAATCCATTGTTAATATTCATCACCTATTTGCACCCTTGTGACCAATTTCAGTTATCACATTAGCAGGTAACAACATTCTGTGGAAAGGGAGAGTGAGAGGGAGATGGGAAATGAAAGATGAGTAGAACTTGGGGTGATTAAAATGATGCAGGTCTCAGAGAATACTCTCTCATTTTCCCAAGGATCTTGGTTTATTTGAACACAACTATCTTTCTTGTTGCTGGTGATAATATTTCTTACTGATGAAGTGAACAAGTGTTTAAAATGTAAAAGGACGTGCTTGAAAAATTCAAAGCACTGGGGACAGATCAATGCTGTAACCCAGTGAAGTATGTCACATGGATTTCTTTGAGCACTCTGACTTTGTCTCCTCCTGAATAACTCTGTCTTTTGTGAAACACCCCAAAAAATTAGAATGAAAGGGAAAGAAGAGGGGATAATTTAGGTGACTTCTCTTACCAAGAAATTTATTACTAGATATGGCATGTTCAGTCGATGTAGAAAAGCATTGGTGTATTTCTAAGTACATAATCCACTGCCAAGGTATAAATAAAAATATAAATCAAATATATTTGTTTATTAGTTACTATCACCATCAAAATATGACCAGAATCCCTTACTGAGATTGAAATTAGTTTACAGCTGTCAGTATTCTAAATTATTTTTTTTTCTAGAAACTGCTTATTCATGGAGAGAAATTAGTTCATAAAAATATTGATTACAACATTTAAATGCAACCTGATACAACTGATATTATCAGAAAAATGATGAAAAAATACTTTACTAAATTAATCTAATAGTCTTGATGGTTTTTTAACCTTATTAATGAAGGAGTTTAAAATAACCCTGGGTTTATACAGGTTTTTTTCTATAATAACTCAAATGGAGAGCTGATTTCCATAGACTCTTATGGAAAAAATCACCCAAAGGTGATACAGGTGAGTATCAAATCCTTAGTCAGTGCATGTGATGATTTTCAAAGTAAGTCAATCAATACTTCAAAATAATTGGATATACTTGTCTCTTCTCAAGAGATGTATCAAGGATGGTCTGAAGTAAGCAGCACTCTGAATCTGCCGTGTTTGTCCAGACCAAATCAAAGTTGGCATTGCTATTTACTGAAATTAGATTTTAGGTTAGCAGCCTGAAAACATTTTAAATTTGCTTTCATGCAGTCTTACTTTGTTTGTCTCTTACCTGTCTTGATGTGGGGGATCCACTGAACTGAAGACTGACGGAAGAGAAATACATTGATCTTGCAGTTTGCAGTTTATCAGAAGTAATAGAGCAATAGCAGGGAGTGTAACTGGAAGGGAAAGTATTTAGACCATAGGAAATAGTCTGAAGAAGGAGAAGGTGAAGAAAAGGAAATAACAGTTGACCTATGTGGGTCATGTCATATGTAAGAACCGTGGAAATTTCTTTTTCAAAAGGAAAAAGTCCAATCAATTAAGCCCCAGCAAATACTACTACAAACTACTGGAAGTATTTTATTTTGGCAAATGTTGGTGTTCAGAGGTTATCTCAGAGTATTTATTCAGGCATCAGATTATTTTTTTTAATTATTCACTGAAAAATCCTGGAAAAATTGTGAAGTAAAACTCTTCCTTTTTCCATTAAAGCATTCCAAATTCTGTTGAAATGGACATCTGCTATTTGGTTATGAAGAAAAGTTAACTTCAGAAAATAAAAGGTAGAATAATAAGAAATTATAATACCAGATAAATACAGAACAACAACAAAATTTTTAGTTCAACATCTCAAATATTTGAGAATTTTTATAACTAGTTTTACCTATGCAATTGGAAATTAAATGAATTTTTCCATGCCCTGTTGGGACAATATATCTTTACTGAGGTGGGGGAAACTAGAACTCCTCTCAGAACTTGGGAAGTTTTCTTGTATGACTACAATACGAATATCTACCCCAGTGGGAAATTAATTTGAACATTTGAAAATGGCCACTGTCATTTTAGATATGAGAATTAAAATTTATGTTTGAAATTTCTTAAATTTAGACATGTTGATAATTTTTATAACCAGATTCCTTTCCTGATTAAATCACCTTTTATGATTGCTTGGTAAAATATATGTCACAGGGAAATTTAAAAGGAAAAAAAATAGAATTTGAGTCTTCCCTTTACCCTAAGTGCACCATTCTGCTTTGCAGTTTCTTGATGTTAATATTAAATGCACAAAGGAAATAGAAGAACAGGCTCTTTTCTAGTCTTAAGCTGCAGCAAAATGGAATGCCACTGTAGGTTCAAGAAAACTAGATTTTAAAGAAACACCAGCCCTCTTTTTGTGAGATGATTGTCCTATGCTTTCTAATGAAATAAAATTTGGACTTCTGTATGTCTAACAGTTAGATGTAGGTCAAAACTCCTTTCTATTAAAATTGAAGAAATTGCACCTGTTGTCATATGTAAAATTGTCTTGTAATGATGCAAGAAAAATGGAAATATTTCAAAGATGCATTTGGAAATTTATTTAGCAGAAATTGATGGAGATGGACTTAGTGTGGCATCATGGTGTCTCTCCTAAATACATGGTCTAAAAGATAATTTACTGAATATTTACAATAACTTCATGAAGGAAAGAAAAAAAACCCACCAGAGGAAAAGATGGAATATAATGAACAATTCTCAAAAACTTTGCCTTTTGATGCAGTGTTAGGTGAAACTTGCAGATTCTTTATACAGAGAGAGAAAGAGTAACAACACAATTATTTGATATGTACTAGAGTAGAGAGGGCTTTGGGAATCTGTTTGATTTGTTAAAATAGGAGAGGAGAATGTGAAGAATTCCAAAGAATGCTGAGGCACACGCTTATCTCTTAAAGAAGGCTGGTAATGAAGAAGAAAGGAGAACTGAGACTGCAAAGGAGGAAAGATACTGACCAAACTACATGGAATGCCGCTTTAGCTGAAACCAAAGTAATCTCTTCATCTATGCGAAAGGCAACTAGTATTTTTAAAATCTGTGGACCATTAAAGCCAGAGTCTCGTTTGATTTAACATTAGGTTTCACATTAATGCCAGTGGGATGAAGAGAGATGAAAGTAAGGAAGGCAAATTTTACATGATGACTAAATAGTGTTATTATTCGATTGGCATATTCAACACCATGAGAATGGAAAATATACTGTTAAAGGAGTTTCTGTGTGGTTTTTGAATTTTATTTTCTTTACCTGTCTGTCAGCTTTATGGTTTTGTTGTTGTTGTTTGTTTGTTCTTTTTCATTTTGTGTTCATGTGTTTCAAAGCAGCTCCTTCTTTTAAGGAATGAAGATAGATATTGTCATCATTAGATTTGATGTTACATAATAGAGGGACAGAAAGGGAGGCATAACATTTACCTTGATGTTTTTAGACTCCAGAATAATATTTGCAGATATATACACTACCAGGTGGAGAGCTAGTTCTGTCTTTTACCTGGTCTACTGGCTTATTTCTAGTATAGCAATTGTGGAGGAATGAGTTTCATATTCTTTAAAAAGTACTCCAAAAACCAACCGCCTTAAAAAAAATCCAGCACAGAATCAGAATAACCCCCACAGATCTGAAAATGTAATTGGATTAGGTGAATGTTTGGTAATTCTTTTCAAATGTTTACACTCCTTCAGAAATATTTGCAAAAGTGGAAATAAAAATTATCATCTATGTAAGGGTTCTGTGTGTCAAGGATCAGTGGGGAGAGCTATACAGAAAATGAATTTGAAGGACTGAAGTAATACTATACTATAAATGTAACATCCATCAACATTTTTTTCTCTAACTGTGAATGAGATATGTTGTCATTTAAACTTGATTTCAGGCAACTGTCCATTTTGGATCAAGGTTGGCTCTATAAAGAGTACAAAACCAGAGGAATAGCAGATTAAAGTAACAGTCTGCATAAGAATGAATATATCAGGGGCAGGAAAACATTTATTGTCCTAAAGGCAATATTATTCAGTGTTAGAAAGAAGTCCATACCTTTTGCATGTCCCCAGAGTGTATAAAGTTTGTAACATGGAGATTAGCAGTTTAATCTCAGGGTTACTCATTATTCTATGGAAACAAAAGAACAAAACATCAGAACTGTGGTATGTATGTGGCTGCGTGCTTAGTGATTAAAGAAGCAGAGTACCTCTGAACAGGAATAATTTGGCACAAATGTGATGTGGTTTACGTGTACATTAATTATTAGTTACTCTACTACCAGTGGAATAACACATGTTGAACATTAGGACTTGGAAATGACAGTCTGGGTAACTTGCTCTTTGGGATATATTAAAAGTTGGCTATCTATTCAAGTTATTCTGAATATTGATGAGCAACTAAATGTGCACAATTTTATTTACTGAAAGCCAAAGGAATGCTAAGCTGCAAATACACTTAGGCTCCAGAGACTAACCAGGGCTATAAAAAGAGAACTTTTCAAATTTGCAGTCAGAAAGAAGGCATGGCTCCTCAAAATATTATGCTGTTTAAGTATTAAGTGTCTCCTCAGTGCTTTCATAATTTGAATTAACAGAAACATTGTCTAGTAGTCAGTAATTACAGGTGAAAAGTAGTCCTTGTGGGAGTCAATAAGAATTTTGCCATGAACGTCAAGGGAGTCATGATTTGCGTATTAATTTCTGGATTTGTGTGCATTACATTCATGAATGGCTAGAACAAAACACTCTTCCTATATCCATAAATCTGAATTTCATGTTTCTACATACCAAATAGGTATAAAATTGCATATACTATGCTCTAGGGCCTTTAGCCTTGGATATGAAAAAACCTGGGTTCTAAATATTGTCTATTGACAAATATACAGATTCCCTGAGAAAATCCTTAGATGCAAAAATTTATTGCTGGCTATATGTGGTATGCCTGCAAATCAATTGCAATGACACAGTAAAGTTTGTTATAGATTTGGAGATGCAGTGTGATATCAAGTTTAAAAGGTGCTTAAGGAATATAAACAACCAAAGAAAAGTGTAAGAAGGAAAAAATAAACTGTCTCTACGCATCAGAGTAATGGTGTTAAGAGCACTGAACCTGATGGAGTTATAAACTAGCTGCATTAATGTGTACATTTTACAATGTAGATGATACAGCACTATGTTTAGGAACAATGAATAGCCCACTGAAAATTTCTCAAGTTTTCCTGAGCATGAATTTGAAGGGAATATGGATCACAGATCTTTTTTTTTTTTTTTTTTTTTTTTTGGTCGCAACAGAGGTGGGTGGTCATTCCTTTTTTTAAATTCCACAGTTTTTCTGTTTGTTCCTTTTTTGCTCACTTTCCATATACATTTATGTGATTAAGTTTTATTGTCATGGCAGTTTGCAAAAAGTGTGTTTCAAAGTCACATGCTTGATGGTGAAGGTAAAATGGATTTTAAATTTACTTGCATAAAGTGATCTCACCAGCAGTGTTTACACATTCATCTATTTGGGAAACAGATCTAATGGTGATGTTCACTTGTTCCTACTCACAATGAATAAAGTACAAAATAACTTGTGATCTCTTTAAAATTACTCTGCATTTCTCAGAAGGCTTAAACAGTTATGTTCCTGTTTTAGGTTTATTGCAAAGATCTAGTCATTTGATACAAACTCGTTAGAAGGCTTCCATAACCAGATAAATTGGAGTATATTTTGCTGCAACTTTAATGTAGATTTAATTTTCACTTTAAAAACACTTTAAAAACACTTTTAAAAACACTTATTATTCTCTGTCACTTCTTGTCATCTACCTTCTCCCAGCTTCTCCCTATTTCAAAATTACTTGGTTGTATCTTCAAAGCATACAATTTAAGGGGATAAAAATTAAAAATCACTTAAAGTTTCTTAGAATAGCCTATGTTTTATACAGGTAATTTTCAAAAATTGTATTGAAATTCTATAAAGCTTTTGGAACCTATGCACTTAACGATGCTAATTTTCAGTATTTATATACCTTTCTTATGAATCTGATGAACAGAATTTAATTCTGACATCAATTTAAAAGTCTTGATCAATTCACGTTGACTTTTATTATTGGATCAGGACTAGACAGAAAATTCTTAGTTTTGGGTGATTTTGTATGTTCCTTTTTCAATGAAACTATATTTCTTCTTATGTTGTGCTCTCTGAGGCTTTGTTCAGGCTGGTTTTCAAAAGACTGCGTAATGAGACTTCCAGTGGGAACCTACGAGACCTTTTACAAGGAGACTCTACTACTGCTTGTGTATGAAGGAATGGGATACAAATTAAGGTATGTCTTTAATTGAAAATTTTGGGATGCAGTCTGAGTTCTAGTGACCGGATCATTTTATTTCTTAATGAAAGTTGAAACAATGCTGCCATTTGCATACTGAACTTTTAAAGAAAGGGAACTCAGTACTGAAGATGTTTCTTCCATTAATTGAGTTAGATGAGTTATAGTTCCCTCTGTGACAATGAAATCCAAAGTTAAACATATAAGTAATCTGATCTACTCACATTTCTTGTATAGAAGGAAGTGACAACCACAAGAAAACTAAGACGCAGTACATTGTTTAAAGGGACATGCAGGCTTTTTTCTTACTGGGTGTTGTATAATTTTTCCCCTTCTACCCTTGTACGCATAATTCAATTTATCATAAACTACAATTTGCACTTTAGTAGCTCTTCTAAAAACATCTAATTAAAGATGTGTACAGGTAAATTTCACTACATCCTGTTTGAGGGGTATCAATATTTACCAACTCTATTTATGCAGGGTTTTCTTTTTACTGGTTAATTACATATAGGGTCAGACATGAAAAAATCATTAGGTAATTAAAAAAAGAAAAAGCTAAGATAATGGAGCAACATTTTGTGAAGCTCAACCCTTTTTTAAAGCTTATGCTTTCTTCAGAAAGTCAGGGTTTTTTTCCAGAGCAAATCGTTGTCTTTGGACTGAAATAAAGATGTCAAATCAAATATATTGGACTTAGTATATAACACTGTATGAATTCCCTTTTGATTTTTAACTTCTTTACTGTGCTGTTTTTTAAGGCAAGAGTCTAAAAAAATCAACCAACCAACCAACCAAAAAAGTAATTATCTGTGCATTGCTATGACTGTCCTGGCTATGAAGCCTATTATAAACATTATCCTATCTAAAAGTAATTATCCTAATTTCAAGAAATTTTGGTTTAAAAAATGTTAATCTTCCATGAAAGAGGTAAATTAGTACAAAGTCATTGAAATCTCGAAGTTCTCAGAATTTTTCTTGCATATCTTTTTGTAATCTTGGTTACAAATGAAGGCTTAGCAAAATATCTCATCTAGGTCTTAATAATCAAACCATGTACATCACTTTTGATAAGGCACACAATTTTATGCAGATACAAGAAAATAAATGCTGAATAAAAATAATTTATGAATCTTTGGTAGCTTCAGCTAAAAAAACAAACCAAACTCAAAACCACCTGGCTTTCACTGTATATTCTACTTTGCTGGTTTCTGTACTGGGAAGCAGATTTCATCACACATTAGTGTAGTTCTATGAATATTTTATTGATTGTCTGATTCAATCTTCCTCATTAGACAAGAGGAGACTGAGAGACATTTTTGATGCAAATAAAGGTGAACACCACCAGTGACTCACCACCAGCAACATACATTTCTTTCAAAATCCATCTTCTCAAAACCAGCACAAGTAAATTGAACTGTTTACTTCGGACTAAAGGAGACCAAATAAACTGTAGAGCTGATGCAAATGTAAGAATTTTCTTTCACCTTTTAGTAATTGTTTAGTAAGTTGATATCAAAGCATGTGTTTGCAGTAAGTCATATGAGCATCACTGGTATCTGTTTTGCTATGATGTGTTCAACCATATTTTCCTGCAAATCACACAGTATGTTCAATCTGGAGAACAGTAGACTAAGCACAGGTTTTAATTCTTTTCTTCAAGTGCCTAGTGGGGGATTATAGTGAAGAAAAAACCAGAGTCTTCTCCGAGGTGGTCAGTGAAAGGTTGAGAAATGACAAATTTTTCAGCACTGGAAGTTCTTATTAGATGTAAGGAAACGAAGGTGGTCAAATAGTGAAACAGATTGTCCTGAAAGGTGATATTCTGAATTCAGTTCGATAAGGTTCTGAGCAATCTAATTTGACTTTGGGGGCTGTCCGTACTTTGACTTTGTAAGTGTGTTTGTAGGTTGGCTTATATGACCTTCAATGATCCCTTCCAACTTAAATTATTCTATAATTATATGATACAGCTGAACTGGGAAATTTGTAGCAAAGTTGTAATGCCAAATGATTTTAAATTTAGATTGCAATAATGAGTATGCACACAAAATCACCTGAATGCCAGATGTCCTACAGAGTTCCAGTGGGATAGTTTGCAAAGCAACAGTCATCACATTTTGAATAAGCATTGCAGAAAGAATGGATATTTACCTTGGAATCTTTCCAGTGGGAGCAAAACAAGTACAATCTGACTCTGGAAACTGGGAGACTAGTATAAAGCTTCATTTCTGTGTAACCATGTGCATATAACCTGAGTCATCTTGGCCAAACATTTTCGAGATGATACCTATTTACCAGGTCTGCAAGTAAATAAATTCATTCCAAAATTATGTTAAGTCTGATCACTCTTCTGATAAGCAATTCAATTTTACAAACACTAGTTATGTCTGCTGTGGAGAACCTAAGCAAGAAGAAAAATCTTGGATGTAAAAGTGAGTCTGAAAGGTCCTTTAAAACCTTTGATTTTTCTTGGAGCTCAAAGTGAGGTTACAACTCTGCTCCTCAATGGAGGGGATTAAAAGAATTCTTCAAATGGTTGCATGGTATATATTATGATACAGAAACATGGTAATACCTTTTCCTGTCCACTATATATCTTTTTCTCATACTGTTTGCTCCTTTCAACCATAGATGATTTCCTTACCAACTTCATCGGACTTTTTCTATCAGCCAGATATGAATTTCAGCTCTTATTGTGGCATTGCTATCCTTTCCTTTGGTTACAGCAGCCATAGCTTTCACTAGAAATGGGAATTATTTGTCCCTTTTGGTGTTCCTTTTCATAGCCAAAACATTATTGCAAGCTTTTTTTTTTATATGTTCACAAATTTCCTTCATCTTACTGACAGATTGTACTTTGTAGAAGCATTTGAGATTTTTACATTATTTTTCATGAGAACAAAAAGCAACATCTGAGGAAATTCAAGTGTTATTCTACATTAGCTTTCCAAACATGATAACTCATGATATGTTTGGTTACATATCAAATCCAGAAGGCAAAAAAAGATTTTATGCATGTATGTTCAGAAGAGTGATGGAGACAGTGAACTTAAGTGAAGCCAGTTCGGTCCAGGCTTATTTAGAACATAATGGTTAAGGCAGAGTGTGACAGCTGGTGGGAGATGCTCCCCCTTTCGCCCTCCCACTCACGGTCCCTGAGATGCCCCAGAGAGAGCCACGTGGAAACCACAGGAAGGGAAGCAGAGAGAGATAGATTATTAACATGGCTGGGGGTATATATAAGTTTTAGGGGAATCCAAATTACTAGCAATAGAAATCAAGGGATAAGGACCAATGAAAAAGGGTTAACTAAGGGCCATTAGAGAAACTTAAACAGAGGCCTTCAAGGATGAACTCCTTAGGGCTTAGCTACATAGATAGGGGGTGTTTCAAGGGGTCTTGGGAAGAAGAAGGATGACTAATTAAAAAAGACAAGGAATGCATTTTACAACATAGTAAAAGCTTCAGTCTTTAAGGCACTTTGGATGGTTTCTTCATTTTCCTCACAGGTCCACTGCCATAGCAGAGGGAATGGCATAAAAAGCAATTTTAGAATAAGAAAAATTATAGTGTTCAATTTAGCCATAGGACAGGAGTGTGAGTGAATTAGTCCTCCAAGCACTACAAGGGACCTCAATTTTCAGGCAATTCAAATGTCTTGGAATTGTTCTTACTTATAGCTTGTAGCCCTAATACTTGGTAGAGATAAGAATTAGCCTTTTCTCAATTAAAAAAGAAAAAGATCAAATTAAATTTTAGTACCAAAAATACCATTCACCTCTGGGATGAGAGAGTTTGTTATTGATCTATATGAATGTACTATCAGAATGAGGAAAGCTAGCAAAAAAATAAAAGTGAAATCAATTCATGTTCATTTATTTGCTTGCTTACAGTTTATATATGAAATGCAGTCTGAGAATAAATTGATACTTCATTTTTGCTTAATAAAACTGAATTGAATTGAATTGAAATGATACTCCAGCTGAATTCTGCATGGTATGCTGTTTTTTTCCAATTCCAGAAGAACTTAGTGATCCAAATTTGCTTTGAAAAAACTGCTGTCTAAACCATAAAGCTGTCTTAGTCTCTCATTCAAGTCAACACTAAAATAAGTAGTCATTCTTTAAAACAGCCCATTAGAGAGACGAAGTGTAAATAACTATTTATTCCAGTTCTCTTGAGGAAAATGCATCTAGTTTGGGAAAATTATTTGTCTGTAATTATAAAAGACATTTTGGAAACAAAAATACAAGGAAAAGGGGAAAGAAGGAAGTCATCAGTCTGATGGTCCCGTAGGGATTTATATTTATCAATGTCAATATAGTAGAAGCAAGTTAGAGGAATTAACAAACTATAACTAGTCTTGAGGGAAATGAGGCTTTGACATGAAACATCTTTTGCTAATATTAACATACTAAAGAATGCAGTCTTCAAGAACCATGCATGATGGAGAGAAATATCAACAAATATGCAAATATCAGTAAGCTACCTGTCATTCAATTGTTCTATGCAGAAATTGTGCTGGTGACAATGCCTTCTAATTGGCTTAGATGGGGGGAGGGGAAGGAAGAGGCAGTTCTATCAATGTTTAGGATTTTGATTTCTTCTATGAGAATGGATCTTGCTTGGGATTTCAGCTAATAAAAGTATGTTTTCTGGAAAGAGTAGTGGATGGGGAACTCGTGACTCCTACTAAAGCCATCATGAAATGCAGGGTTAGTGAAAACACAGAATTGATGAGCAGAGTTAAGTTTGGCACATGAATGTTTACACACTTTTATCAGTGCAGTTATATATGGAAGCACCAAATTAATTTGCCTGAAGCCACAGGAGCAATAAACAACACGCCACAACTCTTAACAGAGATTTCCATAGAGGTGGTCTCTGATAACCATGCCAAGGCCTCTAGCAGGCTGGTGATCATGTCAGGCTGTGGTTGTCATTTCACATACAACTGACACCATCACAGTTGTGAAACTGCTTGTGCAGTTCCCTCTCAGCCAGATGAAGGACTTACCCTCAGCAACAGGATCCTTACACCTTTTCTTCTCCCCTTCTGTACAGGAAATGATGAAATGATGACTGGAGTTTCCAGGTGCCTTTAGGAACTGGGCATTTACCTCCTTGTCTGAAATCAATCACTGCTGATATGTAGCCATTGCAGAAAGAAGACCTGCCTTTTTGTTCTTCTACTGAAATCCCAGGTCACTTTTTCAGTATCAGCAGACTCAGAAGGAACAGGTTCAAGGTTTGTCTATCTTAAACTTGTCTCAAGCTTCACCTGTTCTCCTCCCTCCTCTCTTTCACTATGTAAGCAATTGTGTCTATCTGGATAATATGTAAACACCTTATTCAATTATCATCTGTTGATAATTTATTCAGTAATGCTTTTTATTATTATTTATGTTATTATTATTTATTGTTTGTTTTTTTCAGCTGATCTGACTGTAAACAGACTTCATAAAAATAAGAAAATGCTATCAGTGGGTAAGAATGGCAGGATGGAGGCTAAATAGCTGGATTCCTTTCTCAGTGCTGCTCTAGAGGTGCTGAATTATTGACCAGCCAGAATGCAGAAAGTCATATTATTGCAGAAGAAATAGATAATAATTGAGTTTTTGTTAGAAATATGTGTATCTCTCGTTATCGGCTCTCTCATTATCGGTATTGTGATCTACTGAAGGGGTTAATTTGTTTTCTTGGGCAAATGAGTAACTGTGTCAGCTGCAACAGGAGAAGGAATCACTCTGCTGAGTAAAACTATGAGCGCAACCCTGTACACACATTTTACTTAGTATTTCCCTTTAACAAAACTGTCTTCACTGACATGCTGTGAACTTTTGGACAAATAATTGTACTCATACCCTATGTGATTTTAACTCGCTATCTGAAATTTAGGGATAATTTTCCCTTTGTTAAATCTTTTCCAAAATGCCCAAGGAAAATATGCTTGAGCCAAGTACTAAAATCTTTGAAGTAAAAAGCATGTATCTCAGTTGCTGGTGGCTCTCACCTGTTCTTCCTAGTCTTTCAATATATGTGAATTCAGTGAATTGTAGTGGGTTTTTTACTTCCTTGTTTGTTGGTTGATTAAAAAAATGAGAAAGGAATTAGGAAGGCATTTGAAATCTAGATGGCTGAGGTGTTTTCTTAGTATAAGATGATGTACCTTGTGGCTGACTGTATACTTACAGATGAAATATGGAAAATCCAAGGGCATAAAGGAGCTCATAGGAACTTTGGTTTCAGTCTGCTTATTTTGGATGTAGCTGCTGAATTTCAGATATTTTGAGACTGAATGTTGCTCAGTTTTTAAAATGAACAATGAGGTTCTCTAAAATGCTATAACTTTTACTATGAAGCTAATGAATTGTAATTCATATTACTACAGTGAAATATTTACAAGAATTGGAAATCTCAGTTAGGTTATAGGGTATTTACCAGATGGATTTTGTAAAAAAGCAAACCAAGCGTGAGAACTAGAAGAGCTTAATTTGTTGAAATGCCGTCAGTGATATGTTGAAGATCAGCCATAATTCAGGAGAGTGTGTTGTCTGCCATCATGGGGGGATCCATGTTCACTGTGTGTGACTATCATTGACAAATGTCCAATCTTCCCCAAAACAGGTCTACATTAAAAAAAAAAAAAAATACAACTACATTGAGTTGAATAGAGAATTTATAATAAAAAGTAAAAAAGGTAGTGAATTCAGGCATGATTTTCCTTATAACAGTTTCAATTACTCTTCTAATGATGAGAAGCTGTTCCTAAAGCATGCAAGCAGACAGCAGGAGAAGAGAGTTTTACATTCTAAGATTTCTGCATGTTGCTTAGTCTCTTGTTCCTATGCTTGCCATCAGTCAGAGAGGACCCTATTTTGTGGGCAATATTAACCAACTGTCAGATAGTCATAGTGCTAGTTGAATAAAGCAGGGGGAAACAGAACAATTAAAAGAAGCCATTATTGAGGTATATCCTTAACACACTCTGAGTAGTTGATAGTGTTATTAGTCATTTCCTTTTTTATTTTCATGAAATATTGAGCAAAATCAGTCACACAGCAAGTAAACAAGTAGAGAACTTGGGACCTTTATTGCACTCTATCCTAATATATTGTCTCCACAGCTTTGTCAGTAAAAATGGTGCAGAAGCCTTGTTAAGACTCACCCTTCTAGTGACTTTGTGAAAGATCTTAAATAGAACAGACTTTAAAAAGAAAAAAAAGAAACATAGCAAAGAAAGATGCAAATCCTTTTAGAACTTTTTCACTTGTCTTTGAGCAGAAAGAGGCTTGTGGGCCATAGTGATTTTATTTATCGAAGTGCTGCTTTTGTTCTTCTTTGGATTTATTCATATTTGGTTATGAACAGAGGCTGATTCTCTAACTTTAGCTTCCTCACTCAAAATGTAAAGGGGAGTAGCTGCAGTACATCCTCAGTTAAATTATATTGATGTAAAACTTCTGTGAAAACATTGATTTGCCTTGTTGTTGGGAAGATCTCACACTGAGAAAGTTGGTGGTAAAATTTGTCCCTGAATTTGAATGAGTTGTGACATTCTCATTTATATACACAATGTTTTTATATTGAGAAAGTATAAGATATGGAAAAATTATATAGCAGACCAAGAACAGCATTCTCTCTTTTTTTGATCATATCATGTCTGTGACAACAAAGAATAAAAAAGCTTCTATTAAGGCACTCATGCTGTTGTTATCTCTTCATGACCTAGACTAGCAAAACTGCTGAGGTGGTAACTATATTTGGGTAATGGCACAGACAGCAGAGACTGTTGAAAACTGCTGGAGACTCCTATTTTTGTTTTCTGTCATTGACTGTAGCTAAGACCCTGCCTTATAATGGGGTGAATAAGCAGCAAAAATTTGTATAACTTATTCTAAACATTCAATATACACATGCATGTTCTTTCCTATGGAATAACAGGTCAACTCAAAGTCTGAATGAAAAAAAATCATGTTTTAAGTGGGAAAAATACATGAGCAAGACACGTTCAGAGACTTTGTACACTTTGACCTTTAATCTGCCCACAGAGTTCAAATGCTCGTTACCACAAGAAGTATGTCAGTCCTGGTTTTCCTTGTACTTTCTGTTGTACTTACCATAGAAGCAAAACTGTTTGCCTACTCAAGCTGTTCTAGTAGAATTTTTTGTTTAATTAATTGATTGCAGCATGAATTTAGTCATCAGCCTTCTTCACTCCTGTTATGGAGCACTTATTAAAACTTGGACTCCTTGGCATTTTTGCCTCTCAGTATATGAAATTCATTACACTGTCATTTAATCACTTCAAGATTTCCACTCTGATTTTTCTAATGCTAGTAGACTGACATTAGAGCAAACGTACACTCTGCAATTTGGCTTGCAAATGAAGCATTGGAAAGTCTGATGAATCAGGGTCCTTAAACACATAGTTAATTTGAGCTGATGTCCTCTTAACTTCAGAAAGAGTGCTCCCATTTTGAAAGTGTTTCATCAGGTCAGTAAAAACCATAAAATGTTAGCCTTTTATGCATCACTTTCTGATTAGAGCTCTGGAAGACAGATGACTGGTATATGATTATCCAGTAACCTTCATGCCATTAAAAGGAGCTGCACTGCTCCCACTTATGCTTAGAAACTGAAAATCATTCAGGATCACATAAACTATTACAGACAGAGCGTGAGCATGCTGGAAAAACCAAAGGGACAGAGTCAGGCTCCATGTGAGGTGGGGGAAAGTAGTCTTTTGCTGATAGGGACCTTGGTAGAACACTGAGAGAGTGAGAGAGAAAAAAGAAAGACAGATCTGCAAAGAGCAGCTAAAAAGAAAGGCGGAGATTTAGAAAATGAGAGTTCCAAATATAGTATTTCAGCTTTCCAGCATAAATGAGAAATTGCTGTGTTAATAACTATTGAAGAACAATACTGCACCTTACAGATATATTCATTGCTTACAAATCAAGGAGAAGCTGGATGCCTAGAAGAAAACGAGAACAAAGCAAACAAACAAAAACATACAAACAAAAAAAAGTGGTCTGGTGCACTTCAGAAATTTAGCTGGCTCTATTTGACCAGTATGAACAGTTGGTGGAAATACATGAACCAGACTAATATTTAAGAGAGCGTTAGGTAATACACTTAAGGAGCCTATTGTAAGGGAAGTTCATTTTCTCTGGGATGTCTATAGAGCACCCAGTATAATTATATATCAGTAAATGAATTGATATTTCATTTCTAACCTTTAATTTTTAACATTCTACTCAGCAGGTATCATGTTCTTACCTGTAACACAAAAAAATTCCCAAACAACCCATGGTTAATTCTTTAGGGGTTTCCATGCTTTTCACATTGTAGGGTAATTTTGCAATATGTTGTTTTCTTTTTTCCATAGCTGATTAGTTTGCATTCCATATGGAATACCAAGATTACTGATGGTGTCCACTAAGCTCTTGGAGTTAGTGCGTTGCTTCTTTTCATGGTCTTGTGTTAAATCCTTTACTGTGTTAAACCTTGTGCTAAAAGTGACTTTCTTTTCTAACAAGTTCGAAGAATGAAGAAAAAGTTTCAGTATTTGAAGGATTTTTGTCACTGAACTATTAATATTTTAAGTTAAATTTCTAGTGGGGATTTAGAATATGTGCGCTCCTTTTGCTGCAAGGCTTGACATCTACCAAATTCCTTTTTCTTTCATCTTATTTGAAAGTAAGCTGAAGAAATCGCATTAAATACCATATAAACATGCTTGCTAGGCTTTTACTATCTTTTACTATGTTTTTTTTTCTTCCTTTTTTTTTTTTTTTTTATATTGTAAGGAGATAATTTGAAATTGCAACTGAGAGATTCTAAAAGTCTTATGACTTACCATATTTCATGTCTCTGTCTGCTAGTAGGTGTGAAGATCTGGACTATTTTTTAATTGAAGGTAAGCAGGACATGCTATGCCTTTAACAAATAAATTACCAATTCTGTTCCTCTAAGAAGAAATTGCTTTCTTTTTCTTCGTTGCTCCCATCACAAGTTATCGTGGTTTTTTGTAGAGATTCTTACTGACTAATAAGCAGCATTCTGACAAATAACGTTTAATTAAACATCTGGCAAATATAGACAGTACTAATTAAAACTCTACTCAATAAATGAGCATATCAGCATTCAGTTCAGAAAAGTTCATAGCTTTTATTTGACATGTATCTTCTTTAGTATATTAGACTTTAATCTCTGTGTTTAGACTGGACTGTACCCAGCACAGCTGAGTATAAGGCCTATGTCAATGTGGGAAATGTGTGACTAAGCAATTTTATACTGTGAAAATGTGTAGACATAATGTTAGCATTCCTTCCCTGCAAAGCTTTCTGTCAGAAAGAAATTCTAAATTATTATCTGAATTAAAGCAAAATGATAGTGATCACCTGGAAAACACAATCATATTTTATGTGGAATGAGTGGACTTTTTATTCATTTATTTGTTTGTTTGTTTTTATTTTTAAGGAAAAAAGTGAAGTATGTGGGAGTACTTGAGTTATAAATAACAGGGTAAGTATACACTATAGATGTGAATAAGCCAGTTAAATCCCATAGATATAACAGCACTGCTTTATTGGGAAAAAGAGAAAAAAAGGAAGTACTTTATATGAAAATGTAGTCTCCACATGTTAGCAATGATCTACTCAAGGCAATTTAGTTTTTCAGACATTTGAATTGAAGGGGTTTTTTTTTATACAGTTATCTGTGTAAGACAGAGGGGTGGAATATAGAAGGGGGAGAAGCAGCACTCCTAGACTTACAGGAGATTCAGTGACAGGCAGAACCTTTAGAAATCGTCTGGAGGTTAAGTGATGTGATGAAGAAATTTCCAATTGTTTGCTTCATGTTTTACCTGGAGTTCAAAGAAGTAATCTTGAGCCAGTGCTTTCCCACCAATGCTATTCTCCATCCTTCTTTACTCTTTCCAAGGCAGGTCGTCGTGTTTTATTAGTTTCTCCACCAACACAAGATTCATTTCATTGGCAGTAGGCAATAAATCTCGATGTATAATTAGATTGTAGCAATATTTAAGATGTAACAGGAGGTGAATAATTGACTTTGCATCCCACAACTTCAAGTTACAAACACAAGTATTTGATTTGTTCTATGTTCTCTACACATATAAAATCACAAGGGGTTCTCATACAAGCCCACCCTCTTTCAATATATACAAGTACAGTTTCAGGGGTTTCATCAGAATGCATTTTGAAATGAAAAATATTTTTTATATCTGTGTCAATGCAAATGTCTTAGGCTTTGATGATCTTACTCTCCCAAATAAATCCTTGTTCCCATAGAACAAATGCATTAATGTCAGTACTTTGTTATTTGTTTCCATTATGTTGGGCTCACACTCTACGTCTAATGGATAGAGTATAGTTCCATTGGGACTTAGTCCTAATGCAGTGAGTGGGTATATGATGAACACTGAAGTATTGAGTATTGTTAAGACAAGCTGTGGCCTTACTGTTTATGGGGTCATAAGTAAAATGGACTGATTCCTACCAGGATTGTATTGGCTTCCCAGACAAGTGGGCCAGGAGGTTCAGTTAAGGCAAGCACCTGTTAGGTAGGCATATGTCCTAGTTCAACAGGAGGAGCCAGTTATCACTGTGTGGGGGTGATCAAAGTTATGTATTCTACCCCCTCTATTCA
>JAWWMO010000138.1:32184595-32213320 GCA_035047845.1 Dendrocincla fuliginosa
CTATTTTTTTAAATTGAAGGAGAGGGATTATTACTTGGCTGATATAGATATCTTAGTTCTTCCTGGAACTAAGACAGCATACCAATTTCTGACAGTGGCTTTTTACACAACTCCTTCTGTGGGATCAGGCTCCGTTAGGATTGTTTCTAGTAAATTAAAGGGTCCTCGAGTTTGCATGGGTTGTCAGTGATGTATTTTCTCAACTTGTTTAAGTGCTTGGAATAAAGACAAAAGTCCCCTTTCCCATTCAGAGTATCATTGCATTGCTTCTTTAAATGCAATTAAGCCATACAATAAAGGTATTTTTTGCCATTTGGGGCTAGTTTGGAACAGGTTACAGTAAGTATCATGTTTAGCAAAACCCCATTCAGCTGCAATAAGGTTGCAAGGGTATACTGGTCCCAATGGCTGGTACATATTTATTTCTTTATTCAGAATTTTGACTACCTCTTTATTTTCTTATTTTCACTCTCAAGGTTTGCCTTTCCATAAGAAGGAGTATAATGGAGGGAAAATAATAGAAAAATCTCCAATATCCTAAAGTTTCCATTAATTGTAACTCCTTTATTAATTAGGGCATTTCCAGCTTCTTCATTTTTCCTGAGGTATTTCCTGAGGTATCTGAAGGAAGCACTGCACTGTCTGCTATCCACCAAATACCTAAAATTTTTACTACTTTATTTGGTCCGTGGCATTTTCTAGGTGAAATCTCAATTTCTGATTTATTTAACGCTCACCATACTACCCCTGCTACTTTCCCCATCTTCTCAGGGGAAGTTACTCCAATCCAAATATCACTGATATATTGGTACATTTTCATATCTTGGGGGAGAGAGACTGTAAAAATTCAGCACGTGCAGCATGAGTGATGGTGGGTGAATGTTTATACCCTTACAAGAAACTGTTAAGACATATTGTATTCCCTCCTAAGTTAAAGCAAACTTCTCTTTATCCTCTTCATTCAAGGGCACCATAAAGAACACACCTTTTGTACTGAACCCTACCATCCATGGGTGTACAGCTGCTTGCAAGATAGATGTTAAGTCTGCAATGTTTGGTACAACAGCTCTTAGCGGGACTGTGTCGTCAGTTGTTAAATTCCACCCTGCGTCTGCTGACCAAACTGGCCAGACAGGTGAGGTAATAGGAAGTGGGTTCTGGAGGTGATTTGTCTTTTCTCCACATCAGCTGTGATTTCAAAAATTCCATTTCATGGTGCAACAGAATTTGAATATTGCAATATGTCAGTAATTTTTGTGTCAGGTGGTGCAGGAGCTGTGTGTAGTACCCACAGAGAAGCCTCCCTATTTCTGTCTGAGTCAAAGGAACACACACTGCCAGTCACCAGGTGTCAGGTTTATCCATTTGAAACACCAAAACTGAAAATATTTTCTTGATGGCCTTCAGTTGTGAAGTGAGCAATTGCCATGTGCCTCACACGACCTTGGCAATTTAACACACAACACTTGTGCAGTTCACACTGCTCACCGCAAATGTTTGCTGTCTGAAGCCCACACCCCACTTCTTGGCGTCTTGTGTTACCACTGAAATTTGTGCTGTTGTATTTATTAAAAATGTCGCCAGTTGTCCCTGAGAACTATCTGAGTCTAAAATGTATGGACCATCATCACTTATCCACTGATCAGCTTCCACTTTCTGGAGAGGCAAGGTCCAATTGCCTTCTGGTCATTACTCATTTTTTTTTTTTCACTTAATGGCCTGTGATTTCTTCCTATGGGGGAGGAAGAGGTTTCTTCCCTTTCTAGGGAGTTGAAATATGCTTCTTCCTTTCACTGTTATCTCTTTTTCTGGAGTGCTTCAATCAGACTCAAGGTAATACCAATAGGCTGACCTTGAACTGAGGCTCTGGGAATGCCTAGGGCTAACGCGTCCCACCGTTATTCATTCCTCTGTTCTTGAGATACTGTTTGAGGGTTCTTACATTTTTTACCTTTGGTGTAGTTTGTGTTTCCTCTTTCACTGCTTTGTCTTTGTGATCTCCTCCCTGGGGGCTTTGTTTTTCAGCTGGTGCATTGACCCCACTCATTTCACGGTTATAGTTAGCAATGCTGCACATTAATTCCACCCGTTTAGGGAGTTGTTTTTATTATATTCATTATGTCTTAATTTTATCCTGTTTTGCAGCTAGATAAGGTTTAAGCATTGCCATGACTCCTCTAATCGGTGATTTTAACATTGTGAATTCTACTGTAGCAGACAGTGGAACATCATGGGGTCCTAATTCATGCATGGTTGTATGCTCGCGGCTTTTGTGACAGCTGTAGAGGGATCACTTAGAGCTTTAATGGGGATTATGGTGGGTACACATTGCTCCTAGGTGTCTAACCCTGCAGACCAGTAAGCTTCTTGTCTGGTGACAGAATGGAGAAGTCTTTTTGTATTGTGTCCTGGATTTAAGAAAACTCCTGGACCCCAATATCCATTTGCTGTCAACATGGTTCTGACACCATCACTTAGACATGCCACAAGTATTCCCTTTCAGTTTTACCAAGGCTTCTGCTCTACCTGCCTTGCAAATCTTTCAATTGCAATGGATCACCAGGGGTGGTTCACTTAGTGTGTCATAGATAGCTACCCTGAGGTCTCACAATTTTTTGCTTTAACAGTGGGTCTGGCTTCATATTCAGGAGATTTTGTGGGGAACAAGGGATCATCTTCTGGTTCACTATTATCAGGAGTACCCCAGATATCTTCATCCCAATCTCCAGGGGATGCTAACAGTTTCCACCTAAATTTTATACAAATAAGTATAATTTTTCCTCTGTTTTCATTCACAAAGACAACAATAGGAATTGAGGCACCCATTTATTGATAGAGAATTTTCAATTAACTCAAATGTCAAAAACATTGCTTATTTTCTTCTCAAATTCCTGACAGTGTTTTTCCTCTGCCAGTTCACCTCTTTTGCCTTAATTTAATGTGGAATATATGTCTATATATATATATATTGCTTCAATTGTATCCAGATTTTAAATCAGATGTGATCTGGACACTCTTTGCTTTTGAACATCTTCAACCATCTCATCTGTCACTAACTCATCTATTAGTGAGTTGGATGGGAGTCTCTCTCACACTCCACCATTACATAGGAAGGCAACATATAGTGATATGGTCAATCTCAAACCGCTGTGTGCAAGCATGCGGCTCAGTGAGAATTAAAATGTCTGCTAACATGCTGTTGTATGCAACTTGTATTGAAATGTTTCCCATGACCATATGGTTGGTAGTATGAGGGCAAAGGCACAAATGTAACAAGTCTCAGAAAGACAATGCAAATGCTCACCAGTGTCTCACCCACTGCACTGACGCTGAAATCACTTAAATGAAACTCTCATCTGAGTTTAGTCTATGCTGCATGTGTGATGGTGAATATGAAAAAAAACAAACCACCCAAAACTCAAACAAGGACTCTGCAGACCTACCCTAAAGAAAAAATTCCTTTCTGACTCTGGTGATGATAACCAGTCCTCCTAGATACTTGATTTGAGTGAGTCCCATGTGTGTATGTAACTTCTTAGACATATGCAGCCATCTAGGAATGCTTGTAAGAGGAACAAGAATTCTAATCACAAGGAACTCTTTTATCTACTTATCCAATTTTATATATGAACCCCTTACTCTTTGTCTTGAAATAATGGAATTTTCTCACATCTTTTATTGCTCTGTTTGGAAACTTTCTCCTGAACTTGTTGTAAAGATGCATTTATAGCTGGTTTTTTACCATTTGATCTTGTGCTGATAATATTGCTCCACTTAATTCTCTCTAAGAATTCTAGTCATTTTTCTTAGCAGATATTTCAATTAAACTTCACTGGTTGACCATACACAATATTCCTAATTAGGCCTTTTGTTTCCTCTCATAACTATGTCTTTCCTCATGCATTTGTGAATTCATTAGCCCATTCAGGCTTCAGCAATCATTGTTCATAGCCATCTTCCAGTAGCATGAACCTGCTCTTCCTACTATTAATTTATATCTCATTCTATGAGCTAAATCAATACTGTAATTTAATGCTTTTATAAGATGTTCTAGTCTTTGTAATAATGAAAATACTGTAAAACTTTATATTCTCTGCTAACTTCATCTATATTTCCCTTAAGATATTTTAGTAACTTATTAAGCTGAAATGATAAGACACCTAGTAAACTCTCCTCATTCCATGTTTGTCTATTCACTATAAGCTGTTGTTGATCCCTCCTTATCTGCTTTAGAAAATGAGTATTAGCACCTGGCTTCTCTACCTTTAACAAACCTTTTCTGCAGGAATAATGAACCAAATTCTGTATTTAAATATCTGATAAATAATATTTTTCTGTCTAATAAAACACATATATTTTTGAAAAGAGATATTAGATTGTTTTGAGATGATCTACTCTTGATAAAGCCCCATTATAATTTATATTGCTTTTCATTTGTCTCTTTGCCCTTAACTCTTCCTTCAAACACTATTCTGGGTATTTTTTTTAAGTCAGTTTACTAAGTCTAGTGGTTCAGGAAGTTGTCATTGTTCATGTTCTTTTGAATACAGTTTCTACCTTTATTGTTCTCTAGTCATAAGATACTGCCCCCCAAAATCCGAGCAGCTGGACTTTCAAATTCATTTGACAGTTTCATATTTTTATATTCCAACATGGAGACTATCCAGCCTGCCTTATTTTTGCTTTATGAGGTATTAAGGATGTTAATGTTTATTTCTCCCTTGGGTGTCATAATTTCTGATGCATTACCTTCAGTTTTACTCCTTACTCCACTAATGTCCTCATTATTAACTTTATAGAAAATGGAGGCAAAATATGCATTTAATATGTGGATCAGACTTAGAGTAATGTTAATCTCTAGTAAAACTCTATTTAATCATAAATTCTGTATTTGCACACTGTGACTTTTTTGTTCCCATGATTCTTTATTGGTTGTAAAGAATTTTTGCTGATTTTTTTTTAATGGTAAATGTAGTCTAGCTCAAGAAATTTTAGCCATATTCCTATTTTCTCCATTCTGTAACTTCTGAGGAACAGTGCTCTCTCTTTGTTCTTGGTAGATTGGCATGTGTACAAAAGCAGCTGATTTACTGAGGGAAGCTCATAAGCTTTTTCTGTTAGATTCTTTCTTTTTTTTTTTTTTCTTGCATACAATTTGAACTCTAAATACTGTCTGCTCTTTGATTTAAAGTAATTCCTTATTTTCTATGTTTTAAAAGCTTTGCATTCCTGAATTCACTCTTTAGTTGGTTTCTTTAGTTTCCTTTCTAAAATCCTGAACATTAGTCATAGCCAGGCCTGTTGTGTGTCTTGTAGTTTGATAAAGACTGACTGATTCAGTTTATGATCACTCAAGCCAAGATTATTTTCTATGAAAAGCTGTTCTGTAAGGCCTTGATTGTTGCTAAACCTATGTCCAAAGCAGCATTAATTTTCATTGGTTCACTGGGTATTTATTAAAGAAATCTGTCTTATAGCAGGTTCAAGACTACCTAAGCCTTCAGCTCTTAATGATGGCATTTATATTGCATCCAAGTTTGGGAGATTAGTTTCCCACGCTCAAACAATCACTAGTCTTTATTTCTCATAATCTTATAGAGATTTCTCTTCATATCCTATCCCAAGCTTAGCATTTCTGTAACAGTATTCTAAAGCTGTCTCTTCTGGTCCTTTTCAAATTTTATCCTAAAGAGATTGTGTTTTTTCACTACAGGATTAGTTTTCAACATATGGTCCACAGGCTCAGGGAATTCCAGCATCTCTGTCTTTAGGATGAGTGGAAGGTAATTAGAAAGGCACGTTTAGCATCAATAGGCTTAAACACCTAAATTCCCCCTAGAGAGCTTCATGCTGTTGTAATACATTTCTATAACACTGCATAGCTGCCCAGTCACCTCCAGACTTATTTTTTTCCTTGAATAATTGAAAGGATTAGCTCTTTTACTCAAATCACAAGTAATTCTTCTGGCTATTTCCACTTCTGAAATATCCAGTTACATTTTGTGCTTGATGTTAGGTTTGCAAGAAGTAGTTGATAATGTCTTACTCAAATGGTGATTCAGCAGAGAATGAACCCTTTTTTTTTTTTAATTTAGGTAATATTTGGGGTTTTTTTGTCCAGTTCTCCAAAATACAGATTAGAACAAGTAACAGAATAATAATAATTATAATAATAATAATAAACTAAAACTGGAGTGTTTTCTATTTTTACCTCAGAAGCATAAAATACCCTATTTAAAATTATAGTGGTTCTAGTTTAATATTTTAATACAAATATTTTTGTGTTGGGTAATACATTTCCGAAGTAGTTTCTGACCAAACTCTCCTTCAGAAGTTTGCGCTTTGCTTCGCTACCCAAACACTAACTAGTAAACTGACATTAAATGCTTCAGACATTAATGTGTCCTTTTTGAGGAGACGGAACTAAGTAAAATTACAAAAAGCTGCAAAACCTCAGAGTCTTCTCTGCGACAGCTGTGCTTTTAAAATATAGGAAACAATAGCAGAACTAGATGAGGTTAGAAAATCATCATAATTAATAGGAAAAAGAAAGAAACAACAATCCTTCAAACAACCAGAACTAATTAGTGAAGACATTTTAAAATCCCATTATTAAAGAGGCTGATTTAGAATAAATATCCCTTCCTTTCCCTGCAAGAAGAGAGAAAATTTCACCTGTCATACTTTATTAGGATTATCAGGAGTATATTGCTGCAGAGCCATCAGGCAGGACTGCAATAACTCTCAGTACACTGGCCAGCAATTACTGCCAGCATCCAAGTATGAAAAGCTGAGTAGAGAGAACGGCCTGTTTCACTGGCTATTTTCTTTCATATGATTTGCTACCCTGTGTGCATCTTGTTCTCAGAATTTCCCATGGTGTTCCAAAGGCACCTTGTGACTCTCCACAAGGACAAACAAATAATTTCACCCCCAAAAAAACAAATAAATGGAAAAGAAAGTTTTCTACTGTCTGATGGAACTGCAAGTAGAATCCTAGACATGACATAATCAACTGGATTCTCAAGAAATGGAAAATTTTAAAAAGTCAATATTCATCACAGTATTAAAATAATTGTCAATATTTGTAATACACCTTTTGGGCAACTGACTGCCAAGTAATATTTTAAAGCTAATATGAAATGAACTACTATTTTAAGACCATGGATGAACCACTTATGATCTAGTGTTTGCTTTATATTGTAGTATTTAGCTATTTCACTTCCAGATCTTAATTGATAAGTTTCTGTATTCTTTTTCTGGTCTGAAATCACAATTGACTTAAGTGTATTTTACAAAATTTAGAATATCTTGGTGAAATTTTAGAAAGTGTAATATGATTTTTCACAATGAAAATAATATTAGCTATTAACTTTTGCTGTATTACTTATTGATGTTGGCTATTAGCTACATGCTGCTAATCAATATCAGACATTTAGTCTGAAATTGCTTACCTGTTTTAAGGGTTCTCATCCACTATGATTTGACAGCTGAATTGCTCTGCAACTCAGAAAGAAAGAAGAAAACAAAGACTAAAAGCTGAACTGGTTCACCACAGAAATAATTTATGAGAAAATACTTGCAGATTTTGAGGTGAAATTTCAAATCTTGGCATTATGACATATGAAATAATTTAACATGTCTGAATGGCTTGCAGAAAACTCTGAGTTTATTGATATCCCTTGGTAGGATGAAGCGGAGCTGGAGATTTGTTCTGGTTTTGGCTGGAATAGAGTTAATTTACTTCCCAGCAGCAGTATAGTGCTGTGTTTTGGATTTAGGATGAGAGTGATATTGATAACACACTGATGTTTTAGTTATTGCTAAGCCATGTTTGCAGAGTCAAGAACTTTTCAGCTTCTCACACCACCCCACCAGCGAGGAGGCCGAGGGATACAAGAAGCTGGGAGAAGACACAGCCGGGACAACTGACCCAAACTGGCCAAAAGCATATTCCATACCATATAGGGGCATTCTCCATATATAAACTAGGAAGTAAGGTGGCCCAGGGCCATTGTTTGGGTATGGCTGGGCATCATTCAGCAATTGCACAGTTCATCACTTGCTTTGCATATTCTAATCTCATTATTATAAGTAGTATTGGTATTATTATTATTCCCTCTTCCTTTTCTCTCCAATTAAACTGTCTCTTTACCTCAACCCACAAATCTGATTTTTTTGTGCCCTTCAGTTCTCTCTCCCATCCCTCTGGAGTAGTGTAGGAGGACTGAGTAGTGAGCACCTGTGGGGTATTTCACTGCCTGCTGTGTTAAACCATGACAAGACCTCCTCCTAATAAGTTCACTACTTGCTGTGAGTGTTTACTTTTAAATTTTATTTTAATTTTTACATTCCAGATTATGTTCTGATATGCACAGATCATTGATGGAACAACTGCATCTAGGATGAGAACAACATCCTTCTAAAGACATATCTTCTAAAGAAAATAACTTCTAAAACCAGGATTTAGATAAGATCCAGTTCAAGTGTCAGAAGTCATCAGAAATAGAACCATCACTGAGATCCTAATAACTATCTTTGCACAGTGACAGCAGGGGTATTGCATATATGTGGGATTTTATAGGCCCTTAAATGAGTATGAAGTATGTTAGTGAGGGCTTGTGTTTCTTAGCATCATAGAACCATTTAGATTGAAAAAAACCCCTAAACTAACCCAAACCTCTAAGCTCTCTTAGCTTTATATTTGGGAGAAGAAGGAAATAAGGTTTTTACAGCATTTTCTTGCATGTTCTACTTTTTCTTCTAGCAACTGCTATCTCTCTCTAGATATCCCATGATGAGAGCTTTATGCACATGCATGTTGAAAGAGACTAAATGCCTTCAGCATGGTTGTGTACAAAATATGTCCTTCAGAGTCAATTATAATTAAGGCAGAAGTAAATAGTGTAAAGTGTTTTGAACTGCTAAACGAATTTCTTTCAAACAAGCTTTCTCCTTCTTTTCACCTTCTTGCTCTCCATATCCTCTCTGACATATCTCTCTGACAATCCTAAACGCTCACAGAATGCAAACCCCAAGGTTTCATACACTGTGGGAAAGAGCTGCATTTTACTTCGAGTTGCACAGTAGCCTGAGATGCTTGGAAATGCATCTATTTGGGAGAGTATGAAAGCAACATAGCTGACCAACTGCAGCTTAACACTGCTTGGATTTTGACTGTTTCAGTTAAATAACAAGATCAACACTTTATTAGATATGAATCAAATCTGAGTATGAAATTCACACATGGTAACCTGCTGTCAGCTTGTCCTGAGCACCCACTCAGTCAGTATCACTGAACAAACTTTTCTGTGAGAACTATTCAGCAAGGATTTTGCAAAATACAGGAATATTCAAAACTTTTCTGCTCTTGACTGCTTTCTGGCTTTATATGATACTAATCCACGGGTGTGGATGTAGATGATGGCAGATCTCAAACATTCATACCTCTGAAGTTTTTGTATACCCATATTGCAATGCTTGCATATTTTGAAGGCTTCAGATCAACTGCAAAGAAGGATTTGTGAAACCTTTGAAGCAGTATTTTTGTAATTCACTGCTGGATCCTACTGGAGTGACAGACTCAAAATAATTTTTGCAATGCCAAGAACTGCTTGGTTTTAGGTTCAGCTGGAGCTTCTCCAGAATGTCTACTACCTCTGTGGCAACTGGGAACTACACTTGGAAAATATTCAGCAAACTGCAGATTGTAGTTGTTTTTTCTGACAAAAAAAAAAAATCAAGCTTTAACAGCTGTACCTTGTCATGAAGAAAATATTCCAAAGAAAAAACAAATGGCCATTAAACTTGATAGCACATTAGTCTAATGATTAGTTATATTTTATACATCTTTACTGCCAAGATATTACTGTCCCATTTACCATGAACAATGACAAGGAGTTAATTTCTCTTTGCAAATCACTCTTAAAGCTTCTTATCTTGTCTTTTACTTCAAAATTACCATTCAGTGTAACAGGATGAGAACCATTTTGAAAATAATGTTGGACCTCAAATAACTAGGGAAATGGTTGATAACAAATGACTGACGGACCTTGCAATGCGTAGCAGTTGTATCTGAATGTCACTGTTAACTTTCACGCACCCATATGATGTCTGAGAGCAAATAATTTCATTAACAGTTGGAGTTACTGGGACTAAATACTGTTTTCCTTTGCTGTAATAGCTTCATGGCATGTAGGTTAACTTGACTGATTTTTCTGCAACTATGGAAGTGGAACTAATTTCATGATCCATATTAATAATAAACTGAATACATATTATCTTCCTGCTTCTCTGAAGTGCATTGAGTTGCAGAGGAAGTGTTACTCTGAAATACTGGCATGTCTTTGGAGTGAATGCCAGAAATATGAGCAAAATCTTTCATGCCAGGTGACTTTATTTGGTTGTCAGATGGATGGATGCAAGGATGAGGTAAGTGGACACAGGACTGCCACTCCTGTCGATTAGGAAAAGCTATTCTAGCAAAAGAGCCCTATAGATTTAGGGTCTAGATCTAGCAAAGCTCAACCTTTGTTTTATTTGAAAGATAGCTTTTCACTCCACTTCTTTGTCCCTTACGTTTCACTTATTCTAGGCTCTGCCCTTCCCTGATGTGTCAACTTTGGTGCCTGTCAGACATTTATGGGAGCCAACTGAGTTCCACAAGCCAGGAGAAAACGCTCTCTGCTCCCTATTTTTTAGGAGCTGGTTTTCTGCTAGGTTGATGCTTCAGCTTCTCTTACATTGAAGGCCCAACAAACACTGTGCATGGTTCAATACCCATATAGGTGCACAGCAGTTGGGGTGTTGCAGAGGGAGAAAGCAGTGGTATCATTGCCAGCTGGAGATAGTGAGCTGCTGGATATTAGTGTCATCAAGCTCTATGGTTGATTTTTTTTGAATTAAGAATGAGAAACTTTTTTTATGTACTTCCAGTAGCCCAAAAAGAGCCAAGCAGCTCTAATAGCTGGCAGCAGCTCCATTCCTCTAAAGTCAGGGAATAAGTATAAATACTTTAAAACAGGATTTTTGGCCACCTCTCACTTCTCAGTTCTAGAGGCATTGAACTATTGCCAGCTGAGGGTACCACTCAAGGAATTTGAGAAAAGCTCTGATGAAATGGAATAATTTTCCAGTAACTGTCTGAGTATCTGAAACTACAGCTGAAGCAGTTTCAGTTGAGATCAGTCCTTAAAATAATATATAATATGGTGGAGTGCAATTAAGTCTGTTAGCTTTGATGTACAAGGTAAGTCCCAGGAGGAAAGGTCAATGATAATGTCAAGTATTAAGATATATTGCTAAACAGATAATCCTGAAATTGAAATTCCTCTTTATGATACCAGTATGTCTATGTTAGAGAATATAGTGACCTCATACTTTTGACCCAAACAGTCAGTATTAGAGAGGCTTATGGGTTCTTCCCAAGAGGGGAATAAACTGATAATGGAATCATATTTCTTTCCCATAATCCTGATCATTTCAAAGAAAGAAAACTCTGTTGCCCTGAACACAGTGTGAAACAAACAGTGAAAAATTATTTCCTTTTTCACAGTTCAGAGCATCTTTCTGGCTGGTACTTTAACCATTTTTTTTTCCTAGCTGTTTGGTATTTTAATGTTATGTCTTTTTTGTTGCCCCTTTTTTTTTTTTTTTCCTTTGTAGCTATCTGTTTTAAGAGGTCCCAGAGAGCACTTCTTTTTTTTTCTTGACTGCTCATCCAGAAAGTTATGGTCAGCTGAATTGTCTTCTGCAGACAAAAAAAATCAAAAGACTTTCAGCTGAGTAGCTGAAAAAAATGGTAAGTGCAATCACAGTCCACTTTTGGGGAGGGTAAGGAAGTGAATAAAGCATTAGCTTCAGTCTAGCTGGTGGCTTAGGCACACATGATTAAAAATATCTGATAAGGAAAGTAGAGATCTGAAGTCCTCACCAGCCTGCCTGAAGATACTAAGTAAATGTGAATACAGTTCTGACGGCAGTGGTGTGACTGTCAGCTCAAGTTCCCAGTGGAAAAAAAGGCAATTTCTTGGGTATTTTTAATGCTGTGAAAAACACAGATTTCATGAGGAGGATATTTTTTATGACTGTCATGCAGACTGGGTATTCCTAGCCAGTGATAAAATTGGATAGTATTCAAAGCATACTGTCACAAAGTGGCTGCATTTCAGTCACAGCCATCAGTCCTGTCTTGCACTTAACCCTCCTCTCAGGGAAGCAGTTTTCCTGCCTGTTGAGTGTGCTTTGTATTTCTGCTTCTCACTAGGATGGAATTTAAACTGAGTTACATTTTCCATGGGCACTAAAAAGGCACAAGCTGAGTAACTAATAAATAAGCTTAATGTCACATGCAGAATCAATGAAGTTCCTGTGTAATAACTGTACTTAGCTTTCTTGTACCTCTCCCAATATAATGAATGTGTCCTGGAAAAAACAAAAAATTGGTCTCTGAAATTTGCTGCAAGTTCTTGCCTGTTCCAAACAGCGATAAAAATGCTGAAGAGAACCTCTGTTGACTGTCTTGTTGGCCTTATTTAAACAGGGAAAAAACTGGGAGTAAACCCAACCAACCAATGAACAACAACAAAATGAGAGTAATAAGAAAATGGAATAGGTGAGACATTTCAGAATAATCTACCTAGTAATTCTGCTCTTCATTGGTGTCCTTTATCCTCTGGGAAAAACCTCTCTAACAGTTGTAGGGAAAATCTTTCATAAATACGTTGGAACATGCCTAATGAGACTGCTGTATCAAGGTAGTCCTTTGTTTTCTAGGAGCTTTGAGAGTCATTCTCATTCTTGACAGACTCTTTAGAGCACTGAACTACTAAGCTCTTTGAAAATCTCTGCTGGACACATGCAAGTAATAGTTTATTTCATGGCTGTAGAACATGACAGATGTGAATGAACTCAAGTCTTTAAAAAGGTAGCAAATTTGAAGTTCCCCTTTGAAGTTTAAAAAGTACTAGAATTTATTAGTGCAGCAGCCAAACTAACAATTTTTTTAGGTGGACCTTTACCCCACCCCCCAAACCCTCTCAAGTTTGTTTACAAATTGTTTATTTAAATACATCCAAACAGGTTTGCTGAATATCGAAAACAAAATTCCCTCAAATCCAGTCTGTGCAGACACCCCACACAGAAGATGTCCACTAAAATGATAATACCAATAAAAGTTATAGAATTAAATGAAGACAGTGGCTTTTACTTAAACATGTTTAGAGTTGCTTCATAGCTTTGCTTTTAAATTGTTTTCTCAGTGGAACATTTCAATACTGAAGAAGCCAGAAAGCATTTTAGTGAAGCAATAGCAAAAAAAATTTCCAGAGACTTCTTTGAAATATTTTGTGCTCCTTTATTAAAGACTAAAAGATGAGAACTGTATTACTTGTTTTTTACTGTCTGCCTTTACATTGTAGATGTAGTTTTATTATTGATGCTTTTAATCAAGTTTTTACATTTAGGTAATAAAACATACATACTTACATGTACTACAGATTTTTGTTGCCTCTGAAAGAGATCCCTCTATTGCAGGATGTCACAGCCTTTGGGCTTAGCTGCGATGTTCTTGGTAGTACAAGGACCTGGATATTTGACTGGCAACTGATATCCATTTTCCATAAAGCATTGATTTACTTCACTGCATGCTTAACAAATTTCAGATTAATTTACTTTATCCTTGTAACTCAGTACAGGATATCTGCACTTTAAGCAGTAGAACTAGAAAAGGTTTTATATGATGGTAAGAAAGCGGGAGTGTCTGGATTGCCTCTAGATGGCAGCCAGGCATTATTTCTTGACATCCACTGCACTGACTGTTTCACCGTCCCTGCAAGAAAAGCTTGCTTAATTGCAAACTGAGCTTTGTTCTGTTTTCAAACCATTTTGGATACAACTTGAAGTCCTAAACACTGTATTGTGATAAGATAGACGTGGCTGCAAATCAGTTAGTCCTGAAAATGCAAACAGATGTACTCTGTGACTTTTGTGCTGGGAATCAGCAGGTTTCTAATGTGTCCTTTTATGTGACTGACCAGTGGCAACACTGGGGGGTCCACAGTAGATCTTCCTTTTTTTTTTTGAAACTGATCTCTTCAAATGGCTTCTTTACGTTTCTGCATCCGTTGTGTGCTGACATGGCTGCATACTAGCATAAATTGCTTTTGAGAGGTTTGTACATAACCTGGTCTAGTGAAAAGCATCCCTGCCCGCAGCAGGGGGCTCGGAAGGTCCCTTTCAGCACAAACCATTCGCAGTTCTATATTTGGGCTCAGTGCAATGATGGTACATGCAATATTCTGTTCAGATAAATGATGGCTTTTATCACTTGACCATGAGCAATGGACCACAGTAAATGCTGCTAATAAAGGGATCACAGACCCTTTAGTAAGTCCTTGCTGCCTGACAGTATTAATTGTAAAGTTGACGAGATGGAAATTGGCTCAGCAATTGTAATTCAGGCTCTGGTTTAACAATGTGTTTAAATCAATTACCTTTAGCATGTGCTTGTGTTGACTGTATTTTAGCAGTGTAGCCAATCACTTCCTCACATCTCATCTGGGAAATGTTTCCACTTTTATGAATGTCCTTAATTCCAACCTAGGAAAGTGTTTTCTGTGCATACATAAAGGAAAGCATGTCCTTAAATGCTTTAAAAATTGGGGTATATGTCAAAAATACTGATACTCTGCATTATGAGTAAGAAGCACTGTTTTGAGCTGTATGGGTTCCACAATGATCAACAGAAACATATTTAAAAAGTGTTTTTGTTGTAATCAAAACACACATCCTTTCTGAATATCAATAGTTTCCTATTCTGGGTAAAAATGAAAAGGAGTTTTTTTATTTAAACAAGCTACATTTTAAAAATCTATGTTTCACATGGCTAGGACTAACATGTACCCCTAATAACTCATCAGGAAAATGATAGCATTAGAAACATGGTGGGTTTTAATTGCTTGAGAGTTGAATGTGTCAATAGAAATGTTTCGTGGTTTGTGCTAACCAAAATAAAACGAGTAAACAATTTTAAACTGACTGAAAAGCAAATCATATATTTGATAGAGGTTTCCAATATCATATACTTTGGTATTAAAAATTAAAATGACTCTGAATACTTTTCTTTTAGAAAACACTGTGGTGATCAAAGACTGAGCAGCTTGATGGATGTAAATGAATGAGGATCATAAATTGAGGTACTGCAACTGGGATCGTTACATTAATAAGAATGAGATTATTGTAGTGTTAAATCCAACTATACATTTAAAAGTATACACTGGAAATAAATGCATATTATGTAATATGTCTTTGTCTTCTTCTCTCAGCCCAGCACTATTACACTACATTGCAAATATGAACATTGGTGGATTCTGACTGTCTCATGCAAAAAGCAGTTTTCAGAGGTAGTTTTATGAAATGGTTGCATAATTACCATGATTCTTGCTTCTGATGCTAATGAAGAAAACCCATAAGAGTTGGCACAGGATTTTCTTACCAAAGATGATATAGAAAAAAATATTAGTTTCAAAAAATTTCAGGTTGCAAACTGGGTTCCATTATAAACCTACTGTGTTTTGAAGATGTTCCTCATTTTGCTTTGAAGGGCATCACACTGAGATGAATGTGATTCTATAATCAAATTCTGAAGTTATTAAAGAAATTTCTGTAAAATCTGCTTGATTTAATTAGTGTTGGATTATTTTCCATTGTTCTGAATAACTTACATGTCTGTCTCAAAGTGTGAGATATAATGCCGGTTTGCTGTCTGGGAGATTTTTAGAAAAGGATGACAGTGGCTTAGTGAATCTCCCAGGGAGGCTCTGTGCACACTGTTGTCTGATGATCCTATGAGAGACAGACATGCAGAGCTCAGTTACAGGCTGAAGCCAATGTCTCCTCATGGAAATACATCTAAAAAAGAGTCTAATGTCACTTAAAACTGCTCATTTGTATTTTTTCCAGGCAAAACATATTCATATTTTCTTTCTAGCTAGAAAAAGCCTGCCTTCAACTTTCCTTGAAGGAGGGTTCATTCTTCCACATTATTCAAAGTAGAATATGTCTTACAACATCAGATGAAGTTGTAAGATTTTGACACCTACTTAATATAAATCAGATATAGCCTGAAGTTCCAATGTGTAGTCTAAAATGAATGCTTTTATAAGAAGAGTGTTATAATTCTATTCTTCTTATTATATACTGAATGCATTACTGATGAAATAGTGTAATGCTAAATGTAATTCTTCACTTTATAATCTATCACATTAGTATGAGAAGAAAAAAGATATTTCATAATGTGTGATAGGCAAATGATGGTAGCATTCCCAAGTTCTTTCACCTGTGCTGTGCCTGTGTTATGTGAACTTGCTAGAGGTCAGTCCCTACAGCACACCAAGAGAGCCAAAAGATTTGCTGTTGCTGGTTATTGCCTTGCTGTATATATTCTGCTTTATGTTACAGCAGAGACGCCAATGGGTCCCTTCTGGGTTTCTGAAAGAGAACAGCTCTACCACATAAACCACATTTGTCATCCTATCTTCCCACTAGTAGCTAACAAAGAAGCAGCTTTGCAAAGAGTGTCTCTAGTCAAAGTTGCATTTTGATTTCACCATTTGAATTGCTTAGGAGTGTTTCTTCAAAAGCGTTTGTGCATGTTAACTTCCTAGCTACTATCCTGGGCATCTGGTTGTGCTACATCTAGTTATTTGTAAGGAAATTCTCCAATGAATAAATTATCAGAATTCTTATGGAAAGGAAAATAAAGTTTTTGCATTCTCCTTAAACATTTATATTCAGTTCTGAGTCTTGAAACTGCCCTTCTAAAATCAGGATGAGTATCAAGGTAAGAGTCTGGAGTGAGAGTCAGGTTACTTAATACTTTCTTTCCATAGTTGCAAAGAATCAAACTGACAAGGTGAATATGAAAAACACCAAACAAACAACAAAACCAAACAAACTCCCCAAAACAAAATGCCACAGGAGAATCCCTAGAATCCATTCATTTTAAATTACTATTAAAAATTAATTATTTTATGCTACTGGTATTTTTTTCTCACTATCTGATTGTGACAACTGGACATGTGGGATGTGAGCCTATAAGCTTGTGGTGATGTGGTTTATAAGTCTGTGAAGTTTTATTTAAGCCATAACATATCTCATAGTTTAATGAAATATATTTAAAATTGTGTCTATTCATATGTTTTAGGTATGTCTACTGTCATAGAGGCTGAGAAGCAGGATAAATTAGTCCTTAGTAAGTGCAGCGATGACAAGCTAGACTGATCATTTAAATTCAGTTTGGGCATTTGTGTAAATGAAGCCTGTCTTTCCCCCTTCCTCCTGCTCCTCTTCTTCATTGGAAGTATTGGCTTCAGTAACTCTGAGTAAGTCTTACAGCTCTGCAGTTAGCTCCTCCCTCTGCCTGCATCTGTCTCACGTGGTCTTAGTCTTGTTCTAATTTTTGCACTCTTTGTGGTTCTTTCTTTTCTTTTCTTTCCTTTTTTTTTTTTTGTTTGGTTTGGTTTTGTTTTTTTATAATACATTGCTTAGTGAATGAGATAAATGCAGTCTCAAGGTACCTGAATAAGCATTGGGCAGATATTTTTCTCTCATGTTGGGATTTCCAGCATAGCTTGGTGTTGCATGTCCAACTTTCACTGGCTTTCATACACAGACTCCCATACATAGAGTCTCCTTTGAAAACACCGCATGGAATTTATATGCTCCCCTAGTACTCTGTAGTCAACTGGTCCCTGAAGGAGTGTTTCTCAGTGACAAATGGTGCAGCCCCTAATCAGACTTCCCCAGGGGTAAATGTGTTCCCATTCAAACACCTTCCTGCTTGCCTCATTTTGATGGTCTCTTAATCGTGCCACTGTGATTCTGCGTGGAGTCATGCTCCAGAGAAATCTGATTTAAACACCAACAAACAACCCACCCCATTAAGTTGTCTTACTGCGTAATGGCAGGTGCATGCCTTGAGCCTGGAGAGAGCAGGTGTTTTCTTAAAATTGCTTTGTTGTTGGAGAAATTACAACATAGGACAATATCCTAAGATGTTTCTAAGCATAAAATAACTGCCTGGCATAGCTGTTTAAAAAAAGTGCTAGGTATAGGTTAAATTCTCTCCCTACCCCAATATATTATTTCAGGAGAAACTTGAGGATTTTTTATTTTAATTATGTCTCACCATTATGACCAGACAGATGTTTTTATTAATGTATTTCTGGTGTTGGGGAATGAAATTAGATTGCCTAAATTTTTTTCTGTTTGTTAAATCTGATTAGAATGATGATAACACAGACTTAATGCAAGAAACATTGTGATGATGACATAATATATGTCTGAAATGATGTAGTGCTTTCACAAATCACAAGGTGAAGGGATAGCTTATCTTCAGATTTTAGCACTTACTGCTGCAGTATGAATTATATTGTATAATCTTTACTTCCATTCTGAAAATTGTCTGCAGTCACACATATTCAATTTCGGGGAAAAGCACATAAAGTAAATTGGGTTAAAAGAACTAACTCTGCGTTTTGTAATGTTGATTTAATAGAAAGCAGCCTGAAAAAAATATAGTAATGATAGAGCACAAATGTTAGCATTATATATAAATAAATGTCACACGTGTTTCCTTCTAAATTTGTCTTGAAGAACTGAGTTAGGATGGATGTCCCTTGTGACAATAAGCACAGAAAATCTGACAAATGCCTGGCAAACAAGAACTTTATCAGAAAGCAGGTGATACGAAATCATGTAACGTTCAACACAGACCTCTCCTGAGTAATCTTCCCTCATTGCCCCCTGCCAGCTTAGTGGAGATCAGATTGATCATAATGATGGACATTTTAGGTCCCCCTGGGGAGAGAGGGCTGGGAACTGGAGAAAACCTACATCTGTGAAGTTTCTAAGGAGCATGGGGAAAGCTCAATAAAGAAACTCAGAGAAAAACAAAGACCAGATGGTGCTCTGACTGCCAAATTGAGAAAGTGAAGGCTTCTCTGTTTAAGTAAAGGTTCCATTCTTTTATCCTAATAAGATACATGAAGAAGTTAGATTTTCCAGTTGATACAAAACTGACAAGCCTCCTGCATGTTAATTGTCCCACTTTCCTTCATCTTAAGAGTTTCAGTGTGGTGATGTTCTTGAGATGATTCTGAGGTGTAAAACCATAAAGAACTCCTTTAACCATTAAAGATGAGATGCTGGTGAACTATGTTTTTCTCACTGAATTATGATAACAAGAATACAGGTGACAGTTTTGACAGGTCTGGTAAACAGAAAAGTACTATATTGTTCATTATCTCATAAGTTGTGAAGGTGCTTCTTAACTGTAGTTCCCATTTTCTCTTTGAATTCATGTTTAGCTAGACTTTACCAAATATATGTTCTTGCCAAAGATATTGTGTTAAGAAAATAATAAATTATGTGTTTCAATTACAATAAACTAAGATTAATAGAAAGATCAATAATTTAATTCTCAGGTGTCTTCAAGATGTCTGTAAAATATATGTGTTTTCTCATGCAATCTGATTTGTATTTTTAGGCACTTTTAGAGACGATCTCATAGTAATGCCAATTGCTCTATCCAATAGTAAATAAACTTGTGAAGACACGGTTTTGTGAAGGATGGCTGCTTTCGAGATTAGGAAAGTTAAATGCTGATTATTTTGTATTTACTGAATATATCCTTCATAGGTTTGTGGTCAAAACTGTTAGAGAAAATTGTAGTGTTTATATTCTTTATGCATAGTGGTTGTATCTTTTGCAGACTTTATGTTGGGAGCAGGAGGAAAGAGCTGTCCTAGTGGGGAGACAGAAGCTGGGAAAAGGGTCAGCACCATGGTGCAGCCAGCTTTGTTCAAAGCATTGTTTTTAGCAATTGAACACCAGGGTCCTGATAGCAGCTCTGGAGGCTGCAGCCTCTCCCCTACCCTGGTGACTCTGGACAGTATTTCTAATTCTTTCACAGTATTATTAATACACACACAAAGAAAAAGAAAAGATTCTAATATTAGATTTGTCCAAATTTACAATTGCCATGTTTTCATAGACATGCCACTAGATTCTTAAGACAAAGGAAAAGCTGAAGGGTGGTTGGGTCGTGATGGAGTGGCTGACCTGATGGCTAGCAGGTGGAAAGCTTGAAAACACCTATTAAAATATTTGCTCCTGAGTGCTGCTCTCATCTGTGAAATGTTAAAGATATATTCCAAATTACCTTAGTGTGAAATATGATTTTCAAGTGATTCAAATTTTGTGGACCACAGCAAAAACAGGCAATAAAATGGTAATAATAGTAAGAAAGAAAGCTACAAAATGGTTGTTAAAAGCATAACTCAATCCAAAAAGTAATTCTTACAAAACCACAATTGCATTTTACACAGTTTTCAGCTGTAATAGCTCAGAATAACTAACTCACCACATTTTTAATATATTGAAAGAAATATTTTTTTTCATTATAACCTTTACATTTTTGTCCCAAATATATGACTTTTAGTAGGCTAATGGACTCAAAATGAAAATTTTGTGATATTCTGCACGTTATTTTAATTTAATTTTCTACTATTACTAAAAGGAGTCTAAAAGAAGTCAGAATAGGGTTTAGTAACTACCTGGATTTATCTGTGCATTGAGCCAGGCATGTGCATATACAATTCTGGTAATTTTTATGTGAAATACTTGGTATTTATATTTTTTTAATTTATAATTACTATACTTTGTTGTATAGTGATGAAATGGCATGCCAAAGTTCTTTCCTTTATTTCTAGCACTGCAGATCTTGTAAGAAATATAGATAAGCAAGAAATTCTTATAAAACCCTATAGATTCTGCTCACAGAGCTTTGGGTGGTAAATTTTAAAGATCTCATATATAGTGTACTATTACCTGAAATGTCAGCCTTTACCTACCTTTAGTTCCTATAGAACATTTGAATTTCATGAAGTAGGAATGTTTCTCCTTTTGCTCAGGTTAAACATCCAGACAGCTACTTCTATATGTTCCAACCACTGCCTGTACAAATGAAGTTGTGAAGTTTGATTAACAAGTCCTATTTAAAAAAGATTGCATGCTTTTAGAGTAATTTTGTTAGTGCCGTTCAACAGAAGTAATGGCACCTAAATTGATTGTATAATCATAATTTTATTGTGGTTTAGAGTTTTGGAAAGTCTGTGCATGCTTCTGCCAGCTGGGCCTACAGATCAGGTTGTTTAAAGAACAGCTACACATAGGAAAAAAACAGTCTTCTTTCTAAATATCTAGCTGTATTTTCTGTACATAGTAAGCTTTTTGTTGCAAGTAACAAGTATGATATAAAAGAGGCTAATTCTTCCTGGTTTGTCTTTTACTAATGCAACCGCTTTTCCAGTGGGGGGATCTTTCACACAGCCACAGAAAACCAAAAGATTTTTCTTTGATTGGAAAATCTGATTACAAAATAAAATAAAAAAAAAATGGTAGAACTAAGTTGTTGTGTTTGGGGGTTTGATCCATTGTTTTACTGTTTGTTTGGGGTTCTTCTTTGTTTTTTTTGTTTGTTCGTTTGTTTGTTTGGTTTTTTGAGGGAGGGATTGCAGAGGGGCAAGACTTCATATTCTCAATATTTCAAGTTGGCAGCATCCTGTTAAGTTGTTTTGTGAGAGCTGAGCGTTTGTTGGCTGATGAATGCATACTCTGTACTATGTGATATCATGCATATAAAATGGTTTATTGAGCAAAATAATTCTCTGCAGTCTCTGTCAGACAACTCTTCATTTCTCTGCAGTCTCTTAACTGACAGCTATGACCAGCAAAGTCTACTTGTGCATTTGCAATGCCTTCTCCCTATTTCATATAATTTAACCCTAAAGAGCTCTTTAGTAGTGCACACCTGTCTCTTGATTTGTTAGATTTTTTGTACTCTAATCATATTAGGCACAAAGTATATTTCACAATAACATTTAACTGTGAAGCTTAAGCTGTCGTAGGCCTTCTACTTATCTAATATCTCATGAAACTGTTGTTACTTCCTAATTAGTATACATATAATTTTTTGAAGCAGTATTTTCAGTTAGCATAGGGAGGGCTCAAGTAGTTTGTGCTGGTTAGTTGTTGCCTTTAAAGGAGCAAAATTTATTCAACTTATTTTCATCATATAGTTTTCTTATTTTCTAAAAAAAAGTAGCACATACAGAAACACAGGGACCCTAACTTTTAAAAAGTTGTATTCTGATTTGAGACTTTGTTTTGTCCCTCCTAAGTATATCTTTTTATTTAGTCCTTACCACTGTTTCTGTGGCTTTTATTTACTTGTCTCAAAATTCATAAGAAGAAAAAGTGCATGATAGCAGAGCCATTGTAATTTTATCCAATATGTCAAACTGACTTTTAAAATGGTCTTGTTTTTCTGTGCACAGTTTTTAATGAGATAAGATTTCTTCACTCTTAGAGACTCTTCCAGCATCCTTCATTAGTGCTAAGTATACTGAAAATGAAAAGAATAAAAACTGTACCTCAATGATAACGTTGCGATTTTGTGCTCATTATTTTCCAAATCTGAACAGATTCAATATTCAGCTGGAAGTGAGAGGCTGATCAAAATCAAGGTAATCTTTTTAAGGTGTCCAATAGAAACCATAATCTGTTGACAGTTTCTAGGGAATTTTGTCATAATGAAAGAAGTTCAGAAGTTAAGAAGAGGTGCACAAGGCTAAGCGTGTTCAAAGCTGTTGTGCTGTTTCTGCCAGGGCTGTCCACTTTCACCATTCCTGAGAAGGGAAAATTCATCAAAAAGCTTATCTTATGACTGATAAATTTCAAAACACTTTGAGAAAGGGAAAGTGGTCTTATTCCCAGCCTACATCAACATAATTCATAATCAGAGAAGTTCCTTGCTTTTAAATGACCTCTTTGCAGAAGGTCATTGAGTTAAAGACAAATCCAGAGTCCTTGCTGAAAAGGAACACTATGCAGAGATTCAGACAAAGTGATGTGCTTTCCCCTTTGTCTTTGAGGTAGCTGTGTAATAATATCCTGGATTAGTACCAGCAGGAAAATGCCAGCAGGAGACTCTGTCACTATTTTATATTGTTTCTTGTGCTTTTTGTTTGGTTTTGTTTGTTTGTTTGTTTGTTTTGGGGTTTTTTTTTATGGTATTGGGAAGAAGAGGTTTCATACTGCAAAATTAAATAATGAGAGAATCAGCTTATATTTTGGCAAGTTTATAGTGCACTATGTTTTTCCACTAGTGAGACATTAATATTTTATCATTTACATTTAACAATCCTCTCAGCACCCTCATGCATTAAACTTCAGTTCTATTTCCCTAGTAAAATTGTTAATTTGTGACTATTGTGAACTTCTATAGCATGGATCAATATTTGTTTTCTGAACTGGTTTATTAAAAGTAACTTATTAAAATAAACAGTCTGATTGTAGAAAAAAAATCTTTGTTTCAATTGAGCAAGACGGAGCTTTAGTCTTATTGCTGTATTTTGAGAATTTGAAGACTCCTATGAAGCCTTAAACGGACTCAGGCTTGCCTAAGGCAGTGAGTAATGGTTTTTATGGTTTTCAGTCAAGGAATTCAGCACAAGGAGTAAGAACATTTCAGTTATTCTAGTCACTAAAAGAACAATTAAGTCTTTGAGAAACTCACAGTTCTTCACTCCTGAAGGCAGATTATTTAAACCCGTTTTGGTCACTTTGATACATAGGCCTTGTGCACAGAATCAGACTGCCTCATGGCAATGCAGGAGCTGACACACTGACTGCAGTTTGTTGCCTACGTAGAAGTGTCTGAGGCATTATGAGATGCCCTCAGGGTATCCAAGACATCTGTGCAGAACTGGGAAATATGACACATTACCAGTGGCGGACCCACGTTCTAGCAGGCCAACTGAAGGCCAAGGTAAAAGCCCTAAAACGTCTGAAAGGATACTAGATGCCTATGTATGGGCAACCCCTTCAGACAAAGAGTTGGAGAATAACACAAAATTACACAATATGCACCCCAAACTGCCCACTGGGTGAGGCCACCCCAGTGCAGAGCAGAGCAGGAAAATCCTCTCCCTTCACCAGCTGGCAACACTTTGCCTGATGCCCCCCGGGACATGGTTGGCCCTCCTGGCTGCCAGGGCACTGATGACTCATGTTCAGCTTGGACCAGGACTCCCAACTCCCTTTCCATGGCACTGCTTTCCAGCGTGTCATTCCTCAGGCTCTTAGTGAAGCCTTGAGTGGTAGTGCTTTTGAACATTTTGTTTCCACACTTCCTTCCTTATGCTTCCCTTTCCAAGCCTTCTTCTCATTGCTGACCCTTTTTTTTTTTTTTTTTTTTTTTAATTCCGGGTGTGGCATTTTGCTTGGCAGATGTAAAGTTACATATTTGGTTTCATCTAAAACATTTATTTTCCTATTTTTCACATTTGTAAATATCTTCTAAATTCTGGAAGATAGTTGTATTTGTTTATCTATTCATTGAACATGAACCCTGTCCATAATTTTAACTGGGGAGACTGCCCCATTTTGTATGTTTTGATTGTAATAAATAGGCAACCTTTATGATGCAGCTGTTAGAAGTAGTCATGATTGATTGCTCAGAAGCACAAGGTAAAAACACTGATCAGAAGCAGAAGTTTAGTTTACTGAGGGAGTGAGTCACCAAGGGAAATCCAGACATTAGCTGGTGCAGTGCAAGGTGCAGTGCAGTGCAAGGCTTTATGATATGGTAATGAATAAGCTCTCCAAATGGGGTCCCTGTCTTCCCTATAATGAGCAGAGAGGGGAAACTTAACAGCCAAAGAAGAGCGGTTGGCTGTGTCTCCCTAAACTAAGGTTTTTTTCTGATCATGACTTACTCTTTTAGTGCATTTTCCATAAAAGAACATGCACTCTAATTAGAAACAAGTTGTAATGAAAATTTTTGAAATAGAAATATATTATTCTCTCCTGTTTTGAAGATTTTTTTAATGGCATAATTAAAAGAAATTACCCAGCACTCCTGATATAGAATCTGGTCTACATATCTGCAAGCAGAATTTTTAAATCAGGTGGCTGACTGGGGTAAGGACCTCGTGTGAATTCCACGTGAACTGTTGCTTATTAAAGCTTTCCTGGTTTCTAGTGTCACTTTTACTATGTTAGCTGGTGCCAACCTACAGCTGGAGAAATGTTGATTCATGCAAGCTTTATGGATTAATCAGTATAAGAATCAGTACCTCAGAGACTCAGAAATGTGTGCAAACTCTGCTGTTCCAGTGCCCACAAATCTCAGACAGGTATTTCAATTGAAATTCTTGTGTGTTTTTTTCCACTGAATGGCTAAACAGTAAGTGAGAGATTGTTGCAGAAGTAAAAGTTGTTTATTTTCAGTGACAGAGAAAGTGGGAAAGGAGGCCATAGGGACTGTTCTAATCTCTCCTGCATGGTTATAGTGAATATATCCATTTTTACCTTTTTTTTTTTTTGTTTGGTGTCTTTTTTATTTCCTTTCTTTTTTTTTCTTTTTCTTTTTCTTCTTTTTTTTCCCCCCACCAAAAAAAAGACAAGTGCTTTATTTAATGTTCTGTTGTTTTCTGAATTAAATATGTTTCCTATGGACCTCTTACAGGCAGATTAAAAAAACCCCGAACACTTTTGGTATTCATGTAGCTTTTCTCTTGATTTTGATTTTTAAGTGAGGGATATTACACTAACCAATGAAAAATAAGGAAAATGCTAACATGTGATGTATCTAATAATCTGCAAGTGGAACGGATTTGTCTGAAATTTACTTTATTTTCTGTTTTCTGCTGCTCAAGAGTTGTACATAACAGATATAAACCCCCTACAGTTAAGCTATGTTTATTTTTTCTCTCATGAGAGGAAGGTGAGGATGCGAGAATGTATGAGAGGTTTCCTTTGCTTCACTTGCTCTCTCATATATATCCCATCACACCTGTGCACTCCCTGTTACCCTTTGCTTCCTACCATCTCTGCAGACTAGGCCTGCTGAAAAGAATAGCTTAAGCAAAGAAATATTAATGATTGATGATTCATTTTGCTGCCCTCCTTTAAAACTGAAAGCTTTGGTATCAGTAGACAGAAGAAAGAATATAATTATCTCCTTAGAAGAGACTTGCAAAGTGTTGGCTCTTTTTCAGCATGGACATTATTTCATATTAGTCTCAGTGGGAAGAAACAGGACAGTAGCTATCCTACCCCAAGGTAATGAGGAGTAAGAAAAAGAGACAGTAAAATACCTTTAGTAGTTAAAATTCTCTGAGTCTGATGGGGTGAAAAGCACTTATACAAAAATATAGAAAACTAAAGATGGAAGGGATTCAAATTACTTTAGTGAATATTAGCTAAAAAGATCTTAACTGTGAAGGAAATTGTATTGTATTAAAAGCATATTAATCAGTATTGGAAACACATCTTCGATATGCTCCTGTTCAACAGTTTTATCTATGTTCCTTTACTGGAGAGCTGCCCAAATTCTGACTTTTTAAGACATGCACTTTCTAAAATTTTAGCCCAGGTTTACTTTTTGTGCACTGAAAAGCAAAATACAAGAAGCTTGTAACCACTGTGATTATTGAGATGATCATATGAGTTAAATAACTTGGTGACTTTTAAACCAATTTTTTGATGTTGGTCAGAGGCCTGCCTATTTAAATGCCAATCTAATCCACTGGAGTTGGTTTTGTTACAGTCCAGGGGGAACTGAAATCCTTGGATCATTTAAGATAAATACAAATGATGTAAGAGATTGTTTTTTAAGGTCACAAAGGAACTGTTTTCAAACCGATTTTGTTTCCAAATAACTGTTCCTTTGTATTCTCAGAGTATCCACTTTATATTCAGAAATACTCAGCATAAGTGCTTTAAAACTAGACAAAAGAATGTCATGATGCATTGAAAAGATCTGGATTTGCTGTTTTAAGCACAGAACTCATCTCACCCTTTACAGAGTAGCCAGAAACAAAGAAAAAAATAGAAAATCCTTCTATGAAACAAGTGCCCTGTCTTGGCATGGTGTGGGTCTGTTGCCTGGCCCTTGTTTTGCTGAGCAGTTGTGTTAAGATCCAAGGGCACATGGGAGCCACGGGTCCTCCGTGCCAGGCATGAAACAAACTTGTAAGGAAAGGGGCAGTCCCTGGATGAAGTGTTCAGGTGTGCTAGGCTTTGCATTTGTGCTAATGGGACCTAAAATTATGTTAAACTTTGTGTTTATTTACCTGCGTTGTTTGATAATATGCAGAAGAGTCATCGAGTGAGCTGATCATAATCTTTAGTATGTGTTATCATAACAGTAGCAGCTGCAATACCACTGAAATGGAACTAGTATCCAGAGAATCCTATTTGTTGACTCATTATCTCCTTCCTGGTTTGGTTTTGTGGTTTGCCTTTGGACTTTCTCAAAATCTTTTTATTAAGAGACACCCTGGATGTGATATACCACTACTAAAAGTACAACTGTAAATACATCTGGTATCCTGTTCTTGGGAAATGTTTTTGTATGATCTTAGTTCCCCTCATTTAAAAATCAACTGTGGTACAAATATCTTTGATAATGATGCTTAACATTTTTGTACTGTATAAGAGAAAAAATAATGAGGCCACCTCAGGAACCACAGCATTAGCAGAAGAATTACAGCTTCTGTGGAGCTTGCACTTTCTTTGTATTTATGAGGTGCTTTTGGTGACAATCTTTGAAAATTCATTTTCCATTCTGTTTTCTTCAGCCATAGGGGCTGAAAACTAAGGTTTGGGATAATCACTGCTATTCTATACTAACTGGACCTTTCAAAAGAGCTTTTACCTACAGTGTTAAAAGTCTTGGGTTTGGTATGGTTTTGGATTGCCATTATTACAGAATTTTCATTCTTTTTGGTTTTACTGATATAATTTTCTTTTCCTGATATAATTTTTTTTTCACTTCACCTCAAATTTTAGCTTAATAAGACTTGATGCAACATGCATGTGACCCATACCTGTGAAGTAAAGAAAAGTCAAGATTTTTCGCATATGGTCAGATGGTATGAATGCTTTGCCGGAAACACCTATTCATTCAAATTGTTTAGGAATATAGCACAGACAGAATATCAGGTCAGATATAGTTGAGACATTAGCCAGATTTTGATATCAGTTAAAACATGTATGTTTGAAACTCATGTCAGTGGCACTTACCTCAGATTTATATCTGTGAAATTGAAAACAGCATCTGATCCTCTGTGACTGGTCTGTCCCCTGAGATTTTCTTTACTTATCTTATGCATTACAAAGATTGTCCTTATTGTGTCATATATGAGCTGCTAGATACATGTCTCTCTTTGATCAAGTTATGCTTGCCATTTTTGTATCAGTTTTTGCTGGTTTTACCATGCTTATTATTATAACTTATTTTAAAATTTTTGAATGGCAGTCATAGCAAGTGAGAGAAATACCAGGATATTTTCTTCTGACCCAGTCAGATCTGACTGCCTATATTCATGGCATATTGTATGGCAATTCTGCCAAAAAGTGTGTGAGTTGAATTGTCATTGTACATTTCCATGTTCAAAATTATACTGAAGAGAAATCGGAAGTCTTTGCAAAACAGGGTGGTATGTAAAAGTAGTCTCTTAATGCTGAGAGACCTGGATCAACATTTTTTTTGGTGTCTGAAGGCTAGGCAATGTTGCCGTAGGGTTTTCATGAATTTGTAGATTTTTATACTTCTAGGTAGTTTCTCACATATAGCATAGCTAACAACCTCTAACC
>JAWWMO010000138.1:32216507-32227369 GCA_035047845.1 Dendrocincla fuliginosa
TTGGAGCATTTTTACTGAGACATGAGTCAATAATAGATTTTGTGGTTTTTGCTTTTCTTTTCTGGTTAGATCATGTTAGAGATCTCTCATGTTAGAGAGGGTTTCAGCTCCTCTCTCCCTGAATTGTAAGTCCTTCCAGTACATGTTGAAATGTGCTGAAGGCTGTGTTACACCTTATCCCTTCTTACCTCAAGGGAAATCTTGTGTAAATTGAGATTGCAGTCCTGAAGATCCAAGTGTGCTCATTTTATTTATTGTCTTGTTGAGTCACATTTAGTGAAGAAATTGAGGTTCAGAAGGAAATGTATTGCATAAAGTATGTAAATCCAGTGTTCGAAGTGGATATAATTAGGAAACTAAATTAACAGTGTTTCTAATTGATTCAAATCCTAGAAAGCTTTCCAAAGCCTGCTTAATCCCATCTTCTAGAGACTTCCCTGCACCAAGTACTAACCAGACTTTGTCTTCATTGTCTTGTCACTCATTACTTTGTTTTGAGGTTTGAATCATAGTTTTCTCCACTGCAGTTAAAATGACTTCTTATAGATCTTCAAATTTAAAAGCCATTCTGCTGGTAATATTGCTGTATCTTGACTAATGGTGCAGATAAATTCCTCTGCATCACAATTAATTCCTTTCTCTTTATTTACTTTGCTTGACTAAAGGAAACAAACGATACTATGCTATAGCATAGCCTGTAGGGTATGTTCAGGTGGTAAGAGAGGTATTCTGACCACTAACATATAAACCTAAAATAACCATATACTTACTGTGCATGAATTATGTATAGCATAAATTCCAGTGGGCAATTTGAATCTGGAAAAAAAAAAAAGACAGAGAGTAACTTATGTCATTTCCAGGTGGTGATGCTCATACTTTTGACATGAAACATTACTTCTTTTACTCCACGGAGGAATCTAGTAGATTGAGGCAGTCTTCTCGGTCAGCTGCCAAAGACAGAAATACATGACTCAGCTATTAAGACCAGTCTCCATCTGTCACTGGGGCTTTTCACTGGCTAGCCCTTTCTCAGAAACAAAATGATTAGGGGCTGAGGTTAGGTTTGTAGCCATACACACAGACTGCATGGGGGAGCTTTTTCTGTGGGGAGACGGGGTTTTTTTGAAAGGGGTCAGGAATTTTGACCTTTGGGAACAGCAGACAACATTCCTTCCTGTGCATAGAATCTCTATGCTTTTCCAAAATTTCTCCATGTTTTCTCTCCTTCCTTTACTTTTTCTCTTGTGATGAATTCTTAAGCCTGGAACTGCATTTTATCAACTGTTATGCCCCAGCAAAGGGAAGTAAGGGGGAGTTTTTAGCTCCTATTTCACCTAAGTGCTTAGTGGGCAAAATTCTCCTTGCTTTGGAATTTTCCTGTGAATTGAAGCAAGGAGTACTACATTTGATATTACCTCCATTAAGCTTTGTAAGATTTAAAACAGAATCACTGAAGAGGTGACCTCTGACTGAAGAAAAACTGTTCAAGTCAGAGCTCTCCCCAGGAGCATGATACATAGATCAGCAGATATGTCAAAACTGGCTTTAATCCATCATCGGTCTTCCTAAAATTCACTTGTGTGTCATTTACCTTTCAGAGACCTCTTATAAGTCCATCTCCACTGAACAATTATACCAGAACCTAAAATTCAGCAAATAACGATTTCAGCCATCTTGAGCTTCAACCTGATGTCATGGGAATGTAGCAACTTGGAAACTGCTGCTAGTATTTGCGAGATAAAATATTTTGTCTACCTATATTGTAGTAATTTAGTGAAACATCAATGATTGTGGGTTTTTTACCCAAAATAAGGAGCTAATGTAAAGTATCATAGAAAAGGAAATAAAACAGAAATACCTGCTTTATCTTAATCTGAAAAGTAATAATATTAAAACATCCTGCTGCATCAATTTTGTATTTAAAAGACCCAAGCATCTGGAAATGAAGATGTGCTAGTGCTCAGCTTTTTTAATAGAATTTGGGTCCTGGAGATGGGAGGATGTGAAAAAATATGCTTAGCTTCACGATGAATGAAGCATTTATTATTAATTAATGCTTGAGAACTTAATGGTTTAATGATGGCTTACAAAGATCAAAGGGCATAAATCTTCCAGGTTTCAATTCACATGAAATTTATACACACACTGAACTTTATCTGGAGAAGTAGTGCCACGAACCTTGGTACTGAGGTTGGGTAGGGAATTCTGAAAGTAATTCTGAAGATAATATTTCAAGATGAACTACTGTTTGGATTAAGAAGAAATATGAGTATTATGTTAACCTTGGTTTGCAATGTTCTTCATCAAATTATCAATTTATTACTTTTGCTGCAGGCATTTTCTTCTTTCATCTATACCCATATACCTCAGGAGGAATGTGCTGAAATTGAATTGAGCCACCTAGTCTGAAATCAATTTGACTCTCCACTCTGAGTGGCAGGTTGCACTGGAGAATATCCTGAAATCCCTTCCAACCTGAGTTATTCTACAATTCTATGTTATACTGATGAGAGATCAGAACAGGGCTCAAGTAACAGGGGATATATTTGAAATTTCAGGTACACTGAAAATGCAAACAGCTGCCACCATACAGGCAGAAGTGAAATTGGACCTTCTAGCATTAACGGACTGAAAAATTTGGTGAAAATCTCCTGCTTTTCTGAGAATCAAAAGAGGAGAAACAAATGGAACTGAATTAGGAAGGGAAAAATCTATTGTGATGCTTTAATCCATTGAAATATGTGTTCCCAGGAATGTAGCAATAAAAGTTCAGGGAGTTTATTTTAGGAGAAGTTAGGTGCTAGCAGGTATTCTCCAAGGGGCAAGGTTACACTGACCTGGAGAAGGGCAGCAGGGCAGTGGGCAGCAAGTGGCCCTGGAGTGTTGTAGCAGTGATTCTGTACACCAAAACCTACACCGCTGCTGCTGGAATGTGTTCTCATGACTAGAAGTTCAGCTGCTCTCTCTAGGATGCAGGTAAGTTTCAGCTGTGGTTTCACATCTCATCCTTTTTTTTCCCCCTCTTCCTTTCCTCTTGAGTGGTATTGATGCCATAGCTTTGTAAAAGGTAATTCCAGTATTTTCTTTGCTCAGCCTGACTGACTCACTCCTCGGTCAGTAGTTATCAGCACCTGTGCTTTGTACAGTGAACTGAATGACCTTTTCCCACCTACTCGGGACAAATCTTTTTTTCCCTCAGCGGAGACAGGCACTTTCTTCATCAACAGTGAACATGTCAATTTAAAGCTAAGTGGGAAAACTGAACTCTGGCATCCTAGTTCCAGCAGGCAGCCTTAATTTATATGCCAGCAAGTCACATGGAATTACAACACACTTTTGGAACAAAAATGAATAGTTGCCATAGTTACGAAAAAAACACAAGATGCTATACAAAACAAGGAAATAAAAAGCGTTATCATTAAAGGACAAAATGGGCAGTGCATAAGAACAGCCTTTTGGTAATGTTTTAACCAACAGGGTGGTGACATCATGCCAGTTGCTATTGCATGCAGTGAGAAATCTGACAGAATGCCGAACCCTTTATGGAGTGAATACATAAACATATAGCTAGTGCATTTCCAAGTATGCCTCAGATGTATTCCTGTAATCTTTGTAGACACATTTATTTGCCTTTCCTCTTTTCATACACAAAAATGCTTGCTTTCTGTAGGGAAAATATATCCAATTTTTGTTACTTATTTTTAAAGCCTGAAAAAGAAAGATTTTCAAAATTCTGGTAGGCATGTGTTGGCTTTTTAACCTGTCTTGATACGCTATATACATGGCTTGACTTTGCTGAGGGCCGTGCTGCTGCCAAAACTAGTGAATCCAGAATTTAGCTAAACTGTGGCAATCTAATTAAAGCAATTGGCTTGATTCTGATAGTTTATGTTGATGGAAATCAGGTGTCTATGTATATAGCCATCTATGCTTCTTTCCACAGTGCATAAGTGACCTGGATTTGGGTGGTCAAGGCTTATTGGAGAGTTTACTCTGCCATGTTTTCAATACTGGGCAGTTCCCTAGAGGAAAAAGATTTTGACAAAACTGCTCAGAAGTTTAAGAATACAGGAAGTTTTGGAGACTACAGAGAAATAGTATGTTGACAAAGTCTGTTGAATGTATAGCTGTCTTTGAAAAAGGTCAGGATAAACACAATTTAATATTACTTAATTCTTTCCTTTCTTGGAGCTTGTCGTTGCATTCTAGAGAGCTCCCCTCCATTAGGAAGTGGCAGTATCAAGCTCACATTTATGTATTTATTTAAGATAAATTTGTAACTGGCCTGTTTTTTCCTGCTTTGAAATGACTGCCCTTTTTCAGAACAGTCAGGTCTTTAGAATTTAGTCATATTCTTTATAAGGTTTTCAAAGGTCAGTATCATTTTGAGAGGCATTATTATAAATCACTGTTCAAGATTCTAGGTTAGAACAGAAATACTGAAGCATATTATTATATCAAGAAAGAACAAAGTAGGGTGTGTAATTGTACTCTTTTGAGTCAACATGTTAGCACAGAGCAACAATGATTGGTTGTCTTGAAAGCTAATTAAATCTAATTGATGATGATGGATATTTATTTCTTCTGGAGTTACTAAAGACTCGCTGCAAGAGTGCCCAGATAGACAAAATTTTTGAGGAGGTTGCTGCATCATGTGAAGAGTTGACCAGGCATGGTACCATCTGGGAATGTGAGAGGGAGACTGATGCCTGGTATTTTGCTCTCAGCAAGCAGAGCAATAATGCTTCCTTGAGTCTTTGAAAGCTGAAGGGAAGTTAATATCCAAACCTGAGCCGCTAGGCTCAGCTAATTCAAAAAAGCAAGGTAGAATGGACTCTTGTCTTTGCTCATAGCAGGACAAGAGTCTTCCCTGCGCTACTAATGTGCCCCTACAAAACAGATAGGATTGCCTGATGCTGGAAGGAGAAAAAACCATGATAGGTAGTCAAGATCATGAAGAGGAGAATCAGCTGTCCAGAGGAACCTGAACAACCTTGAAAAGTGCACCCATCTCATGAGGTTCAACAAGTCCAAGTGCAAGGTGCTACACCTGGGTCAGAGAAATCCCAAATATGAGTACATACTGGGAGAAGAAGTCATTGAGAACAACTCTGTGGGGAACGAATTTGCATTTTCTTGTGGACAAAAAGCTGGACATGAGCCAACAGTGTGCACTTGCAGCCCAGAAGGTCAACTTCATTCTGCGCTGCATCAAAAGCAGTGTAGGAAGCAGGTCAAGGAAGGTGATTTGCTTCCTCTACTCTGCTCCATGAGGCCACATAAAATAATCTGCATGGTGGCAAGTTTCCTCTCATATGACTGCATAGTAGGGAAGACTAGACAGACTTCTGAAAATATTTCTGTAGGCAGAGGAAAAAATAATTTAGGGATGCTCCTTATGGTGATTATCTGAGATCATGGCAATAACAACAAAAAGGATGCAATTCTCATTGTACAGAACTGGTCAGGAGGATGGTTTCATATGTCATGGCTTATCACAGACCCATATATTTATTGTCATTGGATCACTGACAAGGACTCCGTAAATGGATACGGCTGAACAACTATCATAGGAATAAAATAAATGCAAACATAAAGGACTCAGCGCAGGCTGTGTTTGAAAACACACTGCAGAAGAACGTGTGATAAAATTGCATGGAAGGAAGCTTCCCAGAATCATCAGGACTAGTGAGTAGTCACATACAAGTTCAAACTCAACTTCAGCATGAAGCAACTTATTCTTGTAGGAGTGCTTTGGAACAGCCCTGGTATCCAGAGACAGGAGAATGGCAACTCTAACATGCTAAATAAAAAGATTTTGGTGGGAGCAAGGCAGGGAGGCACAGGCTGACCATTCTGACTCCTGTACGGGGCAGAGCAGAAGCTTTGGTGAAGGGCAGTCTGATAGATTCTGGGATGGGGGTGGTAGAGTTCAGCACAACTCTGTTGGCAGAGGTCATGTCTTTGTAAGGCTTCTTGGAGTCCTTTCAGAGCAGTGGCAAGCAAGTTGATGGAATGGTTTGGTCTGCTAAAACAATGTACTGAAGTTTCCAAAAGGCAAGCATCCTCTGAGGGCTTTTAAGGAATTGGTGTGGCAAGAGGAAAGATCATAGCATGGATTAGTCATTATCTGAAAAATAAACAGATGAATGACTTGGTTAGAGACAAACAGTGAGGAAGAATGAGAGAGATGATTCAAGGTAATAACGGGGTCAGTGGCAGGCAGTGTACACTCATAGAAGGACTTTACAAGGCCCAGGTAACAATGAAATGATAGGCAAAATCTAATACAGCTAAATGTAACGTGACCCATTGGTAAAAACAGTCTAAGCTTTGCATTAACATGATGGGGTGTGAACCTGCTATCTCCCACTGTTTTCCATGGTGGTTATCTAAGGTTTTGGTAGATTTAAGTGGGATCCATACGTGTTTGTAATGAAGGACAGAAAGGTCATTAAATCACACTTTTTATATGTGCATTTCAGGAGAAAGAGATAATTTTCTCAGTACAGAGTAATTTCTGAATGAGAGAAGAAGGTCTTGAATTGTACTGTAACCTGTTTCATTAACCGAGAAGCACAACAGTTTCCATTTTTAGATCACTTCACAGTGAGCAGCAAGGGAGCAATTTCATTGCCTTCCCGATGCAATCTGGGTTTGACTGTGTATATGGGGTTTTTAATTAGCTCCCCCTGCCTCCAAACATATTTATGCAGGGAAATTTATTCAAGAAAATGTACTTTTGGGTACATATCCAAGTTTTATACATAAAATAACATTGGATGTGAAAGAAAGCAGAACCATTCCAAATTATTATGTCACCCAGACAGGAAAGAAAATAATATGATGAAGAAAAACCAAATGATTGAATACTCATGAGAATAAACCTATTTAAACTGAAGTTGTTACAATCAACCATTTATAAGCAATCCACAGGTTGAAATTTGTGTGCAGTATACATATGATAAACAACTGGAAATTGTAAACAATGAAGTAAAAGCTAGCTGACAATCTAAGAGTAGCAAACAGAAAAACATTTAAAGGGGTGTTTTTTTTTTTTTTTTCCTGAAATTCTCTGTGCTGTGTCAATATATCACAGGGCTAGAATATTACTTCCAACAGAGCCTTGTTTAATAAATATGAGCTCTTGTTCTGCAATACAAATTTCTGATGCCCCTGGGAGTTGATGGTGTTGGCAGGTAGCTGTATCACTGATCATTATAGCACAAAACAGTTTTGCCTCATGGCTAATACCATGGGCTGGGGACATACATGACTCATTTAAAGATATAGTCCAGCACATTAAACACCTCAGATTAATTCCTTGCTTGGCACTGCAGTTCTATCTGAGTGAATTTTGTTGCTTATTCTGCAAATCATTAAGGAATCCTGTCTGTCTTCTGTAGAAAACGTATATACATAGAAGCTATGATTGCCTATGCTCATGTAGGAGAATCAAGGCTAGAACAGAAATTGCTTGCATAATTTATTGGGATATAGTCTTCTGTCTAGCTCTTAGCCCCTCATAGACAGCTTATGCCTTTTCATATGTCTTAGGATCTTGCATGGATGGTCATTATCTCTCACATTTCCAACATAATAACTATCTACCTGCCTGTGGCATTGGTACATTATAGTACTACCTACAAAATAGTGGCAAATTTGTAATGGGAATAATAATAATTTAATATCAGAAAATGGTGACAATAGGAAGATGGATATAATGACAGTAAATGGTAGATATTCACAGAAATTAGGCATCCTTTGTAGTCTGAATTATTTGACTGAAAACATAACTGTAATTTCATGTCACCTTAGGCTTGCTTGGAAAAGTTAAAATCTTTAACAGAAGGCTGTAAATAATATAGACACAATAGACATATGTTGCTTTAAGCTGTCTTCCGTCTTCCTTACAAATATTATGATCTCCATTTGGTCAGGGATCAGAGACAATGCAATGTAGCTGCTCATCTAGCTGGGAGCCTGAAGCAGGGGAAGGTGAATGCTCAGAATGACTACTGCGTAAGTCCAAGCCATACTGGAAAAGATAATTGTGGTATTAAAAATATTTGTGAGGGTGTAAGTTTTTTTAAACAATAATTTAAAAAATACAAGTGAAAAAATTTGTTTAATTGTGCATTATCTGTAGACATATTACATCTAGCTCTTTACCGAGTGTAATATTGTGGAAAAGTGGTTGAATAGTATTATGATCATTATCTGGCAAGCCCATAAATCCACCTAACAATGAAGTTTCTTACATAGAGTGTATTGTGAACTCAACATGTGCAAAAGTAAACTCCTATGTATAGTGTTTTCAATTACAATAATATTTTCCAAAACTAGTGACTAGATAAGATTATCTTTGATTATGAGGATTAACTGTAGATGCCAAATTACTATAATAATAATTATTGCAATCTTGCACTGTTTTCAGATCTCGGAAGGAAGAGCTCCCAGACATTTCCAACACTGAGCATCTTGGAATCAACAACTAAAAAAATGAAGGAGTACATCTGTTGCCTGCATCTGAAATTCATTACTTTTCCTTAATAAGGTATTTTTTTCTTATGACTTTCCATTTTTAAGGGTAGCAGTTTCCTAAAGGCAAACTTTACTCTGTATTCATGTGTAGAAACTACATTTTATCAGTCTAAGGAACAGAAAGAACCTCAGGCTCATTGAGTCTTGAGATTGCTGTAGGAAAAAGGACAAATAGGCTTGATGCAGTTGTTTGAAAATGGGTAAAAAGGTGGGTTTGTATCAGAAGAAAGTTAAAAAGCATACTGATGTTTCAGAGTGTGCACTTGCTGATTGAATGTGTGTTGATACTGAGGAAAATTGTAGAGGAACAAATACACTTAAAAAGTACATTTTATTACAGGGAGGGTTTTTGTGTTTGCTGGTGGTGTATTTTTGTTTGTTTGTTTGTTTGTTTTTATTTTCCCCCATGGTAAAACAAGAAAACATGACCCATTATTTCAGCAAATTTCATTGAATTTTAGTGTCCCTTCATTTATGCAAGCAAACTATCAAATAAAGGTTCATCTAGTGGTAGATCTGATTTTACACCAAAGATATTTTTATTTTTATATTGTGTAATTCTAAAGAAAATTACTTGATGAGCAATACGAAATTTACATTTTCTCTCTTCCTGCATCAACCTCTTAATTTTTGAGTGATATTTTCATTGAGATATTCTGCTTTTAAGAGTCATCAGAGGTTTCTTTTCTTTTGCACTGAGAAGTGGATTAGGGACATATAAGTAAGTTTTTGTCTTGGTTTAGAAATGGTATTACCCAATTATTGTTGCCACTGAAACACTCCAAACCATGTATCACTCGCTCATTCCCCCCTCCCTCTCCCCCTGTGGTGGGCTGGAGAGGAGAAGTGGAGGCAAAAAAGGTAAAGATCATGGGTTGAGATAAGAAGAATTTACTGGAAATAGCAGTGAAATAAGAAATGTGCATTAACAGTAATAATATTAATAACAGAGAGTACAAGGGAGGTGAATGATTCAGATGTGAGTATTCACCACATGGAGCCCAGTGATACCCTCACTGGTCCCTGCCATGGAAAAGACTCCTCTGGGTCCTAGCCATGCTCCTCCTGGCTACTAGAAAAATTAACCCTGTCCTGGCCAGAATGAAGGGTGGTTTTATTTTAGGAATTCCTGTCCTTAGGAATAATCAGTATTAATACACATTATTGTATTTAATGAAACCTGTAGTAGACAATAGCAGGCACCAGGGATTTGGTTAAACTGCATTTCTCTTGAGGTAGATGAACGTTTTTGTATGCCATACAAATGGCATATTGTTCAATATTTTGCTTTTACTTTTTGCTAGTGTCTTTTCTCACTTAGAATTATATTAACTATCTACTTTGTTAACAACTTTCTCTTAGCAGGTAGAGTTTCTTATTCATACCCAGCAGTGGGCAGTTCTTCTTCAAGAAATTTTTTACAAATACTTTCAGGTTGTGCCCATCTTTGAAAGCAGTTTTCATCATTTCTTTTTGGGGGGGGGCTTTCTTTTCTGCAGCAAGACAATTGCATCTTGGTTTTATCTCCCTTCTACTTCCTTCACATTTCCATAGTAAAAGACTGCTTTGCATTCAAATAATTATATCTTCTTTTATAGCTTAGTAAAGAAAAGGAAAACACAAAGAAACACTTTTTTTTTAAGTCTCAGAATCTAAAGGTTTAATGTATGCAAAAAATAATATATATGGGAAGTTGGCCTTTATATCTGGGAAATCTGCTGTCACAGTATATCATTTAACTTCAGTGAAAGTTTGAGAGCGTTTATAAAGGACTTGATTAAGACTTTTAAATTTAGAATACCTTTTATATCTATATAGTTAACAGCTGTGTGCAGAACACTGTGTGTGTGATGGTCTGCAGTAGCTCTGCTTCACTTAACACTTCAATGAGGCTGTAGGTCTTGAAAGTTTATATATCTTAATGCAAATGCAAAAAAGCTAATGCAAACTTTCAGTTTGAAACTTGTGCCAATTTGTGACTCAGTGATGATGTTTTAACATGAAATACTCCATCTATTACTCTATGCAGCTTTTGTTGACCTCACCAAAGCTTTTGACACTGTGAGCAGAAAAGGCCTGTGGCGGATCTTGGAACAATTGGGATGTCCCTCCAAGATCCTCAAAATGGTCATCCTGCTACATGAGGAGCAGCACGGCCAAGTCAGATATGGCAATGCACTCTCTGAGCCCTTTCCAATAACCAATGGTGTGAAACAAGGTTGTGTTCTTGCACTAACCCTATTCACAATCTTCTTCAGCATGATGCTCCAAAGGGCCACGGCAGACCTCGATGAAGAAAACGGTATCTACATCCGATA
>JAWWMO010000138.1:32227469-32238067 GCA_035047845.1 Dendrocincla fuliginosa
CTGCCTCCATACAATCCTAAACATCCACTGGTCGGATTACATGACTAATGTGTCTGTCCTTGAACAGGCAGAGATCACCAGCATCGAGGCCATGCTGAGGAAAACGCAGCTGCGCTGGGCAGGCCCCCAGGATGGGGGATCACCACCTCCCTGAGATTGTGCTCCATGGGGGACTTGCCACCGGCTGCTGGAACACACACAGAATCAGTCTTGAGGAAAAAAGGTAAGGCAGGAAGAACTGTGCCTCGCCAGTAGCGACGATGGAGACTTTCCAATGTGCCTTTTGCAATCGGACTTGCCTATCTCACATTCGCCTTTTTAGCCACCAGTGTGCTTGTAGCAAACGTGGGTAGAGCCCTTGCAAATCTTTGTTAGCGAAGCCAAGCCATGTTGATGATCCCATCTATAAATTGCATATTGATTACACATATTGTTTGAAGAAAGGAACTTTAAGCCCTCCAGTAAAGTATCAGAGTAGAACCTGAGTCATGCTATGATGGAAATTGCAATGACCTGGAGTCACTTCTAAGTGGCTCAGCAGTGGAAACTCTTTACAGATACCGTTGCTTGGATTATTCTTCAACTTTTTAAAAAATTTATTCCAAAAGGCCATTAATACAATTTCAGTATATGTGGTACCATTCTGAAGATCAAAAACTTGGCAAAGTTACTGTGAAGCTCACATAGCTGGTCACTGGAAAAGGGTAGGTGGTAAAAAGCCAAAGGATATGTCCTTGTCACTTGCTTGCTGGTATGGGAGGCTCTTAGTTACTTTGGTAATTTACTTCTATTTGGTCAAACGAATGTACAATTTTCTCCTTGGCTACCAAACAACTTCAAACTCAGTAAGTTTGACTTAACAATTAATTGCTCTTACATTCAGGTGCACCAGTAAATCCATCAATATAAAGATACTAGACTGTTTATGCTTCAAAGGCCTTCTCTTTTGTCTCAATTAAAATGGAATCAATATGCTCTCAATTTCACTAGCTCATATGCAAGTTATGAACCAATTACGAACATACTATTCACCACTGTGCTCTACTGGAATAATTCTTTTCATGATATCTCAACTTAAAACCTCGAAAATGTATACTGAACTTTCATAGCAAGCCATCCTGTGCACAAACAAACAAAAAAATTGAAGACTTCACTGAGACTAAACTGCAAATAACTTTCTTTATGGCTATGGTCAGTAAGACAGAAAAACAACAATGACATTTTAGAAACTCAAAGTTACAGTCATCCTGTACTTCCAAACCTGCACATGTGACTTATGCATATGAGTTTGACTGTTGTGCAAGCTAACAAAATAATTCACTTCACTACTGATGATCGCAAAGTAGATATGGAAGAATGAAGACAAAGAAGAATACAGATCTAAACTGAATCATAATTGATTCAGGATCAAGGCACTATTTTCACTCCCTGCACTGAGGAATCCTTCCCCCAGTATTACTGATTCTTGATTCAGGCTTTAATTTCTTTGTGCTGCTCTGTTACTTTAATATCTAGCAAGCAAGTGGCTGCCATTGTATGGCATTGCATACCCAGGAATCATCTTGCTTCAGGTCAAAGGGTATCACACCAACAGGATCACTTTTGTTGCTATCACAGTGCCCACAGACAACTTCACAGTCTTCAATGCCTCTATAGAAATAGCGTGGTTCTGCACTTTAGCCTACCCAGAGTGGGGATATAAAACCAGTGTAATAATCCTTCTGAGACAAGAACAAATGAGGAAAAAGAGTGACAACAAACAGAGATGTGAGCATTAATCAAGTTTTGTCTTTTTGCATATTGATGTATATATTTTTGTGAGGGATGAAGTCACATATACTCTGTCATAAGGTATATTGTCCTCCAGTGAATTAGGAATGATTTCTCCAATAAGTCTAGGGGGCCTGTGGATGACCCCTCCACAAAGAAGAGATGAATTCACAGAATTGCTGATCAAAATTCTGGGGATTGGGAGACTGCTGGGGGACCACTGTACCTCTGGAGTTTTAAGAGTTCACCTGTTGACAACTTAAAGGCATTTTGTTGCCTGTAGATATCTATAAAATAACAGAGGTTTTTCCTCCAGGGTATTGCTGGATTAATTCCAGAAGCAAAAAACTGAAAAGGTGGAAAAATTATTTGTGCAAGGGGTAGAAAGGAAACAACAGTTTTCTGAAAAAAATGAGAAATACTAAATTACAATTAGTAAAATGAATATGCTCATTGATTTATCTTGCTGGCTGATAAGTATCTACTTTCTTATTGGCTTCCTGCTGGCCCATTTGAGGACTGCCTTGCTGCTGTGCTGATTTAATTCCTTTGCGGAAAGGTTTCAGTATCCTTTCTTTTGTTTTAATGTCACCTTGCTGCATGACTGACCAAAAAGATATCTGGTGAGAATGAGGATATGAGAACCTGGGCCTTAGTAATATGTTTTTTACACAGTCTATCTTTGAAAAGGACAATTTATAAACACTATGTTTTTTTGTCCATGATTCATGGGGTATTTCCAAGTAGGAAAACACAGGAGAGCCAATTTTTTGAATACTGACAGTATTATTGACTACTGTGCATCAAACACAGTGGTCTGTGATTTCCACTGTGGGAATTACTGCCAGCTTGCCAGAAGTTGCATCACAATTTTCAAAATATTCATTATTCTTTTTCATAAAGTAGATTTCACAAGAATGCTTTTGCTATTTTTGAAATAATTTAATAACACACAGAGCTAGTCAAGGATGAAAAAAATCTTAAAAATATGTGGTGGTTTGTTTTATTCACTCATGATAGTGTCTTACAAGATACTATCATGTATGTGTATTCCAAGGATTTTGGAGATATTTTGTGTGCTGACACTTTATCCATTTAAATCAAAATAATTTAAATAAGTAGAGTCAATTTCCAATTAATTGTGCTTCTGAAAGTATTTTCAAAAATCTCGTTATGACTAATGTGCTGAACATATTTTGTAAATGTTTTACAAATTTCTGCAATGATTGTGAAGTACGTAATTAGATATAATGTACACCAACAGTCAGGCTGTTACTGCTGAATATTAAATAATTTCTCATTTTCTTTTTTAGTTACACTTTCGACACTTAATTGACCTTTCAAAAAAGAAACAGTGCTTGCATAAATGTACTCAAAGTCTGCTCCTTCTTGAAGGAAGTAATGATTTTTTTCACCTTTGATTGAATTTAAAAATACATAATTAGCAAAGTTTTAATTCCTTTTATATTTGTGCTAATTAATATTAGGTTTTGGACATGCCCTTTTTTTTCTGTACTTCATTTATTAATAACTTAAAATTATGAGAGAAGAATGATTTGTAAGAAAAGCATGGGGCCATTCTTGCAAGCTGTAGTGACTGCCTGAATGTGCCTGGGCATTTCTTTGATCTCCGGGCAGGTGCATTGATTCATCTTTATACACAAAAAACGATGTTTCAATTAATATAATAGTCCTAGTACTGTAGCTGGACTCTGGGGAGAAAACTGATATTGACAGCTGCATGTCCTGGCTTCTGTCAGGACAGGGTTTATTCTTTGTAATACCAGGAAGGGGAAATGGCCAGGACTCTGATGTTATTTGATACCACCTCATGCCATTGCTGGAGGAAGGGACTCTTCCCTCTTCCTGAGCAGAAGGACTTCCTTCTGCTCAGCAAAAACCTGTGGGGTAGCTGTCTGTTATTGCTTATTTTCATGGACTTTCCATGTGAATTCTTTTCTTATAACTTTTGTCATTAATATTGTTGCTGTTAATGTTCATTTTCTTATTTAATTGCTCTTCCCAGTAAATTGTTCTTATCTTAACTTGTGCTCTTTCCCTTTTGTGTCCCCAGCTGGCGAGGAGGGAGTGGAAACTGCACATGGTTTTAGCAGGAGTACTAAATTGGAGAATACTGTTTCTAAATCACAGCACTGAGCTATCCAAGTACATTTTCCACATCAATACAACTGAGAAGGCATATCCACGGGTTTGTAGGGAGGCAGTATTGCCTACTGCATTTTGGGAAGTTGTCCACATCATCTGAATATTCTCTTTGGATGCTTCATGTGTTTATATTCTTAGTGTCCTGTGAAGTTCTAGGGGAATTGAATAATGTAGCATCTCTGAGTATTTCTCCTAATCCTTACATGCTGTTTGGGAATAATGTGTGTCCATTTGGTGGATTTTACATAAAGTGTCACACTTAACATAGGAATGTATTTTCTACCCATAGGTTTCAATAAATACCTTCTGATTTGTAGTCCAGAGCACTTGAACTTTGCTTTTCCTAGTCTTTCTTCCACCTATGTTCAGTATTATCATGCCAGTGAGATCTATAATTCATTGTAAATTTCATCTATAAAACTAGTTCAGACAGTTCTTTGCTGGTCAGTGATTTTTCTGTTTTTCTTTCTGTTCTTCCCTTTCCTTGTCTGCCTGCAGCATTAACCTTATTTGAAATATGAACTACTGAAGTTAGAAAACAATCATGTGGGTTGTATTACATTTGACTCGTACAAAATGAGTAGAGAAACAGAAATGCTGAACTTTTCCATTTTTGAAGAAAATAGAAGGGGAGAAGATAAGAATGATCCAGTTGAACTGTTTTCAATATTAATTGAAATTAATAACTTTCAATTGCAGTTATTGCAATGGGCAGCTAATTCTATGGTGGTACTTTCTCCTTTTTTTTTTTTTGTTGGGTATGTGGAACTAGGAAAATATTTTAGTAAAACATCTTAAAAATTTTTCATGGAGAACATAGAATTTTTAGTAGCATATGTAAACTTTTCAGGAACTTCAGACACAAATATACATAAAAATGTGCATACTTTTGTTTTCATCTTTTATTTTTAATTTTATGCTATGTTTACCATGGGACACAAGTAAAAATATAATCTTTTATTATTTATTAATTGTATTTTACAGCTCCTTTTATTTCGAAAGCTTTAAGATTTAAAAGAAGATTTTAAAATAATCTTTTAAATATATTCTTTATACAGTGTCCCAGATGACAAGCAATTTGAGGAAGTGTTTACAGTGTGTTTAAAAGTGATCTCCAATAAAAATGAAGGAACCTGATGCTAGTGCTCTGTCATTATAATATGTGGAAATGGTGGAAGAGATGGTTTACTGCTCTTGATCAGAGGAGGATTTATATAATTTTGATAATTCTTTTCTAATACACACTACAGAAAATAAATCTTGGACCTCAGCTGACCCCAGCTCACCTCAGTCTGTGTGCAGTAAACAGAGAACTAGTCTAATTCTCCTGTTTGGCTGAGTTAACTTGTCATTCTTCTATGCAAAATGCAAACCCTTTAACAGGAGTTACTGCTCCAGACATGCTTCATAGAAGTCTGTAGTCTCATCTTTCCTTTGGGTCAGCAATTTGAGTCTCATGATCTTAAAGTACACTGAGCATTAGTATGACATGGTGCCTCACAGTGGTTTGGACGAGAATGTTTAGGAGTCAAGGAGTGTTCTTTCTGGCAAAAGGTTTTGCAGTCTTTCCTTTTGAAGAGTTTCTAGTTTCAAGAATTGTTATTTTGCATTGAAAATTTCCTGATCAGGTCTAATCTTGCATCCTTTAGACATTCTTAAAAATTCTTTGAATGAAAAACAACAAAGGTTGGTTGCAGACTGTTTTAATTGTGAAACAAGTGAGCTAGACAGTAATATCTGGACATAAAGATTTAAACTTGCTATCGGCGTGTAGTGGTTAATTAATTCTGAAAGCTTTATCCCTTTTATTTAGTTCTATATATATTTCATTCCTGCTTGCAGAAAATGATATTCCAGAAGAAATTGGCTACTGGAAGCATGAGGCTAGCTAGGAAAAAAGCTACATCAGCTGAGGTAGGATAATCAGCTAAGATACACCATTTTTTAAAATGGTTTTTGCACCAATTATAGAATGGGCAACCTCTGGTTGGAATCTTAAACTCTCTTTCTCTCTCTCTCACGGCAATGAGAAAGAGAGGAAAATGCACATTCTGTGGGCTAAAGATGTTTTACAAAAAAGGTAAAGTAGATGTTTCCAATCTTCCCATATATACCCATTTTCCTGGAGCTAAAGTTTTGACACTAGTAGTGCTTAAATGCTGTCCTGGTTTGTTTTTCTCAAGGGGAAGTTTGGAGGGGTGGTCCACATAGTTTGTTTTAAAATGTGTTTTATGTGTGAAGCTTGGTTGCATTTTTCATTCCTGTAAATTATGTTCTAAAACTATAAAATGTATTGCTGTGTGAAAAAACCCTTATTTTTTTCTGTGGGGGCATTAATTAAGATATTGTCTTGGTGTTAATGATGTTAAGAATTATGCTGACTTGCTTAAAGAGATATCAACCTGCCCATTTGACTGCTATCCTAATTGATCTTTGTTTCTTTTTTGGAGTGTGATGCAAGACCAAAACCACCTCTTTCTCTATTATGCAGCGAGGTCCAGGCATGCTCCAGTGAAGCATCTGCTTTTCTTGATAGATTCTTTGAAAGAAAAAAATTCTGCCTGAATGTAAATTTTCATAAAATAGGGAATTGAGATTCTGTGAGATACTCTGGAAGTAATTCTAAGTGTTGTGACTAAGACAGTTTATAATATTAAAAAAAGCCTGTCAAAACTAGAGGTCATTTGTGTTGCTTTACACACACAATGAATATTCTGCAAATAGCTGGGATTGGAATTTTAACATGTATCTAAAAGAAAAGCAGAGGATTTTTCTGGACCTTCTTATCATATCTTCGTTTAAAGTGTTGCTCTGCCATATTCATATTACATCATAGAAGATGAACAGAGCTATAGATTTATTCTTAATGACTATCTGAATTTCTGAAAAATTAAATCTAGATCTTTTAAAATTGATAAATAACAATTCAATTCTTTTAAATAACAGTTTACCTGCTGATGGGAAGTAGTGAATAAATTCCTTCTTTTGTTTTGCTTCTAGGTGTGATTTTCGATTTACCTATTGACTGTCTTTATCTTAACCCACAAGTTTTCTCACTTTGACCCTTCTAGTCCTGTCCCCCATCCCATCAGGGGAGCAAGTGCGGTGATTGGTTGCTGGATTGGGTTAACCATGACACTGTCTGAGCAGAAAGTAAAACATGTAGAACAAACTAACCTAACGGGTTTAACAAATGATAACAGTGGGATGAACTATATTTACAGAAAAATCCCAGTATTATTCTTTATATACTTTGTTGTTGTGCCCAAGGCCATGTTTCCTCAGTGCTTTTTCACATTAAAAACAAGACAAACACCAAGATGGAAGTGAAGCCAAATCCTGGATGCTGTGTAATGTACTTGCTTCTGATTTTCTGAAAGGGAGAGAGCCCTTACCCTCTAAACTCTGCTTTTTGTTTATCTTAAACCTCCATTTAGGAAACATGTGTAATTACTATTACATATTGCTCCATTTTAAAATCAAATTAGTATCAGAAGGCAAGAGATGAACAGTCTTCACACACTGACTGAAAAATTCTTCCCCAACCTCATATTCTGATGTTCTCTGTACTGAAGATGCGCTTTCAGACTCCTGTGGCTAGATCTTAAAAAAAATCTTTCTTAAAAGCCCTAAGCCTATATTAGCCTTATCAGTGAACTATTTCATTAACAATGTTCAGAATACCTCCCTTCATCAAAAGTACAGGGAAAAACAGCTCTGCTGAAAATCCACCTTTGGGCTCCATGCATATAGCAAGAAGCAGTCAAAGCACAAGAGGATAAGCAACATTGTTGCCCAGTTCTTCGAGGGGTTACGTACAATTTTTATCTACCACAACTGAAGCTGTAGATGCTAGGAGCTACTGTGATTAACTTTCAGTCACACAGACCTTGGGTTAACCACCCTCTTCCCCTTCAGCAGCCAGAGATGTCCAGCAAATGCATCTGTAATGAACCATGGCTGTGGAAAGATGCTTGCCCAGGGCTCTCGATGACTACAGCAGCACAGATGGAGAGTTAGCAGGCTCCAGGGTGAGTTACTGGTTCCCAGTCACAGCTTAAAATTGCATTTTCTAAGCAAAGCACTTAGATTTGGTACATGACAACACACCCTCATATAGTAGCAGAAGTAAACTAACTTGTCATGCATAGGCTTTAACACCACAAAATATGGCAGCTTTTTCATCTTAGTATGAAATGCAGATCGCCACAGTCCTTCCCCCAAAGAAAGGGGGGGAAAAAATTCTACTGCAATTTATACAGCTTCACAAGTTTTTTTCATTTCTCTGGATACCAGCTGTCCAGTTTGCTGAAATTAGAACAAAATAAGGATAAATAAATTTCTAGGTATTTATCTTTGGTGTTTTTTTTTTTTAATTTAAATAATATTAGGGGACTGTGCAAGCAGTGCTTAATTTATGTGCAGGGTTTTTTTTTTTGTTCCTCAACAGCACATCTATTTCACTTTATTGTGCCTGTGCTTTCAGACTTCCAATAAATTCAACAGTTTTCTTTATTCATGTAAATATACCGCAGAATGGCAGAGCAATTAATTTATATAGTGGATGATTTGACAGGAAGTTGCCTAATGATAAGGAAAACACAATCACCGAATAAAAGCTCTACAGCAAAGTAAAAACATTCAGTTGTTTAACATAATTACTGTCCTGAAATCTCATGCTACTGCTCTGCTTATAGATCAAGGCTGCTATAACACCTCTTGCCTTCTTTAGATTCGAGAGACTTTAATTTTGTCATATGGAATCCTGTATCATATCTGTTTGCAATCCCACTCCACACATGATAAAAAATTTTGTATCTTTTTTATGACAAGTCTTTCTCTGAGTCTACATATTTATTTTGTTATTTGGGTTTTTATGTTCCTATGTGAGCAAAACTCAAAGCTGACTCCTCAGGAAATCGTGACCTTGCTTATAAAGCAATTTGATGCAAAAGTAATCTAGAATTTATTACTTTATTCACTAATTGTATGTAGCTGTGTGGTGGCTAGTCAGGGCAAGATTAAATTGCTAAGCAAAAGTCCTATCAGTGTGAGTAATGTACTTGAAGTTGTCATTGTATATATCTTTTTATCCTTAATGAATGCCAGGATGAACTTTCAAGTCAGGTTCTAATAAAGTATTAGCCACAAAATAAGTGAGCAAGAACAAGAAAAAGGAAAACGAATAAACTTTAACTTTCATTAACACTATTCAAGGATGTCAGAGGCGTTTTTAATTTGAAATGGCAGGTTGGCAATCTGTAGTTCATTGCTGACAAGCAGAATTGTAAGTGTTTTAAAACTAAGCAGGTTTTGAAATTGTTGATTCAGTCTAAAACTCAGTCTGATTTGTCTGTAGCACTGAATAAATTCATTATTTACTGCTAAAAACCATATAGACTGACAGTTATTTTTATCCAGGAAAACTACATCAGAGAAAGTGAGTGTTACCCTTACCATCTGGCTTTTGAAATGCTGACAAGAAAGTTAGAGCTACAATAAGCTCCCTGCAAGCAAAATCCAGGAGTTTTCTTATGCCTTGGGATGGTAGGTGTAACCAGAACTGTAGGACAAAATAAGGTAGAAGAATTGAAAGCTGAAGGTTAGCAATGCTGTTTAGTGACACTGCTTGTTGACAGAGGCTTTAGGGCAAAAGAAGGTCATTGATCTAAAGGTCAGCTGAAATAGGAGTGTCTGTATTCTCCTACCACTTGCTTGTGCGAGATTTGGCATTTTCCTTCTCTTGTAAACCTAGCCTCCTAGCAGAAGTCGATAACCAATATGGATGTATTTATAAGTATATATTTAATAAATATAAATTTAAATATAAATCCAAATAACTGTTAATTCAAATATAGCTTTACATGATATACATATATAATAAACTCATCAGAGATATGTAGGTATACTGTTCAAAGGATAAGAATGTTCTTTTATTTGTCTGAACTAATTAGGAGACAAAGGAAATTGCTACAGAGATTCCTTTGGAAAAGGATATGTATTACTTTATTGTTGTTACACTATTATCTATGTATGAAAATATTGGCTTTATAGTTCTTGGTACAGGGATGTCACAGAGATTTTTACCCCTGCCTCCTGCTGTGATCTCAGATTAGAAACATGAAGAGAATGAAGCATACAAGAAAGGTATCTTGTGGGGCAGGCTTCAGTGAAATTAAAATGATGTTATTTTTGGTAAAAGCTGATAGAAAATGGATGCATGCCATTTATGATCCTTTAGTTTGTTACCTGAGGGCTGTAAGGAATTATTTCATCCCGAAAAAAAGAAGATAAAATTAAATGTTTTAAATTTTGATTTTGCACTATTATATTTAGAAACTTGCCTCAAAGTAATTGACACCAATTTTAAAATCTCTGAAAAAAGATAAAGACTGGAGAAACATAATCTTTGTGGCTGAAAAATCAATTTACTTCTTTTGTTCCTCCTTGGTTTTGTTGATTAATGTCACAGTAATAACTGGCTTTGACACTGTGAGCAGAAAAGGCCTGTGGCAGAACTTGGAACAATTAGGATGACCCCCCAAGTTCCTCAAAATGGTCATCCTGCTACATGAGGAGCAGCACGGCCAAGTCAGATATGGCGATGCACTCTCTGAGCCCTTTCCAATAACCAATGGTGTGAAACAAGGTTGCATTCTTGC
>JAWWMO010000138.1:32238167-32267082 GCA_035047845.1 Dendrocincla fuliginosa
CATCATCCCCACATCACCATAGGTGAATCAGAGCTTAAGTCAGTCCAGCAGTTCAGCTATCTGGGAAACATCATTTCTTCAGATGGTAAGATTGACAAAGAGATAGACAACAGGTTAGCAAAGGCATAAAGAGCTTTTGGAATACTCTGTAAAAGAGTCTGGCACAATAAACACCTGAAGAATAGCACCAAGATTAGTGCCTACAGAGCCATTGTACTGTCTGCTCTTCTATATGAGTCTGAATCATGGGTCATCTACTGCCACCACCTGCGACTCCTCTAGTGCCTCCATCAGAGCTGCCTCCATACAATCCTAAACATCCACTGGTCGGATTACATGACTAATGTGTCTGTCCTTGAACAGGCAGAGATCATCAGCATTGAGGCCATGCTGCTGAAAACGCAGCTGTGCTGGGCAGGGCACATCTCCAGGATGGGGTATCACCGCCTCCCTAAGATTGTGCTCTATGTGGTACTCGCCACCGGCTGCCACAAGAGAGGAGGCCCAAAGTGGAGATACAAGGACTCCCTGAAACAATCCCTCAGCTTTGGCCATGTTGACCACCATCAATAGTCCACCCTGGCCTCCAATCGGGAGAAATGGAGACACATCATCCATAACGTTGCTGCTTCCTTTGAAAATAGACTCAGAATCAGCCTGGAGGAAAAAAGAGAAAGCAGGAAGAACTGTGCCTCACCAGTAGCGCCGATGGAGACTTTCCACTGTGCCTTTTGCAATCGGACTTGCCTATCTCACAATTGGCCTTTTTAGCCACCAGTGTGCTTGTAGCAAGCATGGGTAGAGCCCTTGTAAATTTTCGTTTGCAAAGCCTAGCCATGAACATGAATAACTGGTACATGGTCAGCTTTCTGTCCAGCTGTTGTTTTGCTCCTTCCTGCTTTCAGACTTTGTAGTTGGGATGCACTTATTTGTTAGTTGCATTTTCCTTGAGGCAGCTCTTGAATTACGTGGAAGCTGCAAAATTTCTAAGGTCCAGAACTTCATGAATTGTCTGTTTTTACTTTTCCTGCTCTGTCTACCCTAGTAATATTAGATCTGTTTTCTCTGATAGGCAAAGACTCATCACTTGTTTCTGTACCGAATTTATGATTTTTTGGTTTAGGAATACAACTTCCTGGACGGCACAATTTTTCAAGGAGAAATTGTCCAGCTGGAGAAACAAAGACTTCCAAAAGGATTATAATTTTTTTTTTTTTTGGGGGGGGAGTGAGAGGGGCATGGGGTGGGGTGTTAAACGAAAGAGATAAGGAAATATTCAGGGAAATTAGTATTTTTGTTGTTACTCTTTGGGAGTTAAACTGGCTCATCACCAATGCAGAAAAATAAGTAATATATGGTGATATGTGGTAGGAATATTTAAAGCTTGTGGAATCACACCTTTTCTTTACTTACCCGATTGATTTTTACAATCTTTTAAATTCATCCTACTCTGACTGTCTTGAATATCATTCTTCCAGATGAGAGTATGGACATCAAAGATTCATTCACATCACCCCACTATTTTTATTTCTCTCTTCCATCTTCATCACTGGATGGTAATGATTCATACATAAATTTTTGGTTGTGCTCTATACCTCAAACTTGATGGGAGAGAGAATTTTGCTAGCTCATATGAGCTTTCTTCCTATATGTTGTGTCAAAACTGATACAGTTGTTTTGTCCCGCTACCTCATAAACACATAGTGGAATTTTTGTGATGTTGTTAGGAGCAAAAATACCTAGTACTCTTCATATTGTTGCATTGTTACTAAGGTTATATGTTTTTCTTATGTCACTGGAAGGTTTTTCTAGTTACAGGCTTTAAAACTCTCCATATGAAAGTGCAAGAAAAAATATTGTTAATCAAAATGCTTTTTTCATGACCAATGCCTTCAAAACTCAAGAAATGCTTTCATTTACCCCAAAATCTGTAACCTGAACAACAGTGAATAAGAAAGTAGGTCATGCTAAACTCCTGTTTCCTTAGCCAGGAGTGTTCTGTGCCTCATTAATGTGATTGCATGTTGTCATTTGCTGCTTTTCCTAATTACATGTGAGGGATCACAGCATCCTTTCAGTGTGATTGAAGCAGATGAAGAGTCTCCTTGGATTCTGAATCTGAGAAAACACCCCTTTTCCAAATTCTTTTAAAATTAGTCAGTAGATCACATCACTATTCTGAGGTGAGATGAGTAACAGACATAAATGCAGAGATAAGAGACAGATGTGCCTGTGTTGGCTGCACAAGCCTTTCTTTGATAGGCTATCATGCTAAAAACAAATTGCGTTCATAAATATATTGTAAATGACTATTGTTGAGCTCTCCACATACAGCCGTACTTTATTCCATGAGCAACAAGGGCAACACAGGTATTAAAGAGGGTCTCCAGAAAAATGCTCCATTGAAAAAATGGACTTAATTTCAATGTCCAGTGTATCAGTAAAAAGCTGATCTTTTGAACTTATTTCTCCCTAAGAAAGACGTTTCATTGTTCTAGGAAAATAGTGACACATACAGGTGACCCTGACTGCTGGAACAAGAAATCTCTTTGTAGTCTCTTGTTGTGTCCGAGGTGGTCTCTCTGCACCTACTCATCCCCTGGCTGGGCAGTGGCTGTGCTGCATGGTGGGCCATGGTTTCTGGAACCCTGCCGCAGGGGGTCCAGTAGCAGCCTAGACTCAACTGAAGTGTTGGCTTCATCACTTATGCTCACCTTCTTTTCTGGTTTGGTAAATGAGTAAGTCTGGGACAGCTGTCCTGCCAGCATCATACATAAGATCTGATTTTAAATTCAGATTGATGTGAGGATTGACAGAACTTTATTTCATTTTTTCTTGTTTTGCATTCCAGTACTTCTATTAGGACAAACAAAAATTTTTAATTGTAAATATAATTGATGATCCCAATGGACCCAGTTTGTTTTGGTGGTTAAAAAAGCAACTGCCAATTTCCATATGTTGTGTGAGTTTCATAGATATTGAATCTGCAACCTGCTGCTTGGACCTTTGTGTCCAAATTGAAGTTCCGCTTGGGCTTTAATTTCCCAGCAGCAAAGGTAGATATTACCTCCTGTAAGTGGTGGTGAGTTGGCAACAGAATTAGGTGGCTCTGTTACCTGTTACTCAGAATTTGTGATGCCAAAAGACCTGTGTTTCTTTATCACCCATTGTCATCCCAGCTCCTGGGGAAAAGGCAGCTTTGGCAATCTCAGCTGCTGAGATTGTTGCTGAGTCGTGTCAGCCTTGCATGCTAACTAAAGTTGACTAAACAAAAGTGCTTCTGCTTAGACAGAAGAGAAGCAGTGTCACCTCAATTAGTCACCTTCATGCAGTCCAGTATTTTACTCAGGGTATGTTAGCAGCAGCTTTGAGTATGATGTTTGATGACAGCTATTTCCCGCTCTTTACCCTTAACGTCTTTGTCCTCAAATCACCTTGAGACCTTTTGTCTGTTTCCAGTGTCTCCATTGTCTTTCCCAATGTCTTCAGCTGATATCTAGGTCTGAGTGTTGAGCTGAAGGGGTGGCTTTCAGTCCTTTTCACGGCAGGTCTGTAGAGCAAGACTTGGCTTCCAATAAGGTCTTTTTGCAGCCAAAGGGATGTGTCAGAGCAACAGACAAATAAATGCTTATGTGGATTGATTTTTCTGAGGGGAGAGCAAATAAAAAGTTTATTTACTCACTGTGAAAGGTTGCCCTCTTCCCAAGAAGGTTTGACATTTTGCTTTTTTTCCCCCTAATTGAATAAGAAGTCTGAAATTTTTGTGGACAAACATTATGAACTATGAAAGGTAAGGAGATTAAATTGGGTTCTGTGACTTAAGAAAAAATTATTTTATTTTTAAAGAAGTTAAAAGGTAATGCTTTTCTGCAAACAGTGCTATTTACCATTTGGAGACAAATAGCGGAACTGTACCTCTAGAAGAGAAAGTAGAACTATGTAAAGGTAGTTGATTAATTCTCTCCACACTTCTGAGCCTCTTCAACCATTCTATCACATTTTTATTATTAAATAAACTGCTTTTTTAATCATACTGCTGTCACAGAATAAAGTAAAACTTTTCAGTTAAATTCCCTTCTAAACTGTGCTAAAAATTTAGAAAATTAATACACCACAGAACTTAGGTAGTCTTCATTAGCATCATGCACGGTCTTTACTGTACAGAAAAACACATTTCTTTGTGTTTACTTGTGCAATCATGAGCAATTATACCAAAGCTCTTGATGTGAAACCTGGTTCTGAGAAATCATTATTAATGATTTGTTTCACTCATAAAGAAAAGACCAAAAGAAGTAAATAGGACTCAAAGTATAAAAATATTTCTGTCATCATTTGAACATTATATTCATCCCAAAGAAAAACTGTTAAAAGGCTTATTTAACATGATTACTGTGAGTAATTTAGATTGTTGTTATTATCTGTATTGTATTTTAGTCAGTGAGCCAGACCCTATAGAAGAAGTGAACAATGTCAAGAAGTCATGGATCTCAGACCAACCGTATAATTAAAAAATCTAGTGAATTGAAAAACACCCATCTTGATTGTGCGAACAAGAATAGCTCACTGGAGTCAGTGGAATTACAACAGTATAATTCTTGAATTTATAGTAGAAGGATGACACTTTTATACATAGCTATACAATACAGGCAAATTCAATGCAATTAAAAAATATTACCCAACTGCATAACTAGTACTGTCAGTTCCAAGTATCAACCTACTCCCAACTAAATGAAATGCCCCCATTCCCAAAATCCAACTATCTCCACATCAAAAAAAAACCCAAACAAACCAACAAATACCCCCATGAAAAAAAAAAAAAAGATGGCTCTTGTAGTCTTATTTAACCATATAATTACAGAAGCACATATTTTAAGACTTTTTTATGCAATAACACACAAAGGCAGAGAAAAATATTGGTAAGAATGATGCAGATTTGCCAGTAGACTGGAAATGTAACACATTGTAAAACAGCAATGAAGGGAATAGTGACATTTTAAAAGCAAAATTTTAGTGTCAATCTGTAAAGAATAAAAAGAACACTGATTAGTATTAGTGGTGCTTTTAAGAGTATATTTGGCTGAGTAGTCTGGCTTTCTGTGTATGTTGTTTGCAACAGATTCAAGGAATAATATATGATGAAGTAGGTGCTGCAAATACAAGCAAGAAGTAATAATAAGAACACAGATGTGTTTGTAACTCAAGAAAATAGGTCCTGCTTTATCAAAAAATTTTGGGCTTTATCTATTCTATGAAAGATGAACACTGCCTTTGTGTACTTGTTGGTAAAATCCAAGTTAGAAAATGAATGCAAATCCCGTGAGTTATTTTTCTGCAAACCCTTCTGAAATTCAAGTTACATTGAGATATCTATTTACAGCAATAAGAGAACTAACATGTTTACAGCAAAAAGAGAACTAACATATTTGCAAGAGTTAACTTTTTTTTTGCTTAAATGATCATATGAATAATTGTACATTTAATTAAACCACCTCTATAGAATGATCAAAACTTAATTGAATGATAGTTAAGTTATGCCCTTATGGTCTTTGCAAGGAATACTTTCAGAATTATCGATTACTGAAAAATTACAACATAAAAACAAAATAAAAAAGTCAAAGCTGGTAACAGTGATGGAATAGATAGTTGATTCTTATGCACAATGGTAAAACAGAAAAGAGAGCTCACTTTGAGTGCACTGAACACAGCTGATCTATTGGCCATTATTATTATTAATATTAATATATATTTTTCAGAATGTTTCTGCAGCCTATAAACCTCTTATTTTTCATTTACACATGCTTCCTTGCCACTGGAAGAAATAATGCAAAATTTTCCTCTGAACTCAGGTACCTTATGTATATGTATAAGAACATGTGTTCTTGTAAAGCTAGAATGCAGAATCATGAAAGTAACAGCAGAAATATTGCTTGTTATGTTTCAGACATTTTATTTAACTATACATGTGCCAGGATATTACTACTTTTTAACTCAAAGAACTCTCTCTCACACTTGTGTGTTCATTTGTGTGTCTGCATGTGTTGGTTTGGTTTTTCTTTTTCTTTTTTTTTCCTCTCTTTTTTTTCCCCCCTCTCTGTGAGATTTTATTCCAATGAATATTCTGGAAGGAAGGTATTCAATTAAAAAAAAAAAAAAAAGAAAGGGTCCAAAAATAGTTTTTAATCTGACAGATTCTACTACCTTAAATCTGTTGTGGTTAAAAATATAAAACCCCGGCATCTTCTCTGTGTGTGTATGTATTCCCTCCTTATATGTTTACAGAAGTGATTAACAATAAACTACTTTTACTTTGATTTTACTGTAACAACATCAGAGAATATACTGATATTGCTATTGCTTTTTTTAAAGACCTTAAATGAACTAATTACACTGGCACCATTTCTATGCTAATTTACCAACACTGCAGGCATGAAATTGTTCAACTAGCTATCTTAGGATTCTCTTTTGTAATTTTGGAAGCAGTGAGCAGGTGGTCTTATCATGTGTTCATTTTAAAAGACAATATACTAGTGCTATAGACACATTTTAACAAACTTCTAGTAGATTGCACTAGATATTTACTGAATATTATAGACACTGCAAGGTCAGCAATATCTCTTACTGATTGCTGTAGCTCATCTCTGAAAAAGATGGTGCAATGAAACTGTCTCTGTTTTTAATGCCTCCAGGAAGTATGTCATGCATTTAGTGTTATTTCTTCGTCTTTATCTACTGATAGTTGCAATTAAAATTGCATTTTATATTAGAATTTCTTCTCTGATAGCATATTATGATTTAACATAGATATTTTTCTCATATTGGCTTACTGATTGTATAGAAAATATTATTACTTATCATTAAACAGAGGTTTCTTGGTAACTTCCTCAATGGTGCTTCATGCTTTTTCTCAGATATGTTTTTATGTTTCTTTCAGGCATATTAAATAACAATAAGAATGTTTTGAGTAAGAAAAACTTTTGTTCTGAGTAGCTTCATTCCTTTTCACGTATTTGAACATACTGAAAGTCCTTTTTTGAGGAAAGATAATATTAAAAAAACTACTGATTGTACACAAATGAATAGTGAAAATAAAAATAATTTTTAATTATTTTAATACCTTGTGCACTAAAATTTTCTGATACTACTCCACACTATTAAATATGACTAGTTTGCCTTAAATAAGAGTTTTGAAATGGGACAGAATGCCAAATTTTGGGACTATATTTTTTAAAAATTATTGCTCTGTCTTTAATACAAGAAGATATTCCACAAAGGAAAAAGGATTCTTTTACTTTTCATCAACTTATTGGAGACCAGCCCAAGAGACAAGCATTTCCAATCTACTGTACTTAGGTAGGTTTTCTATTGGACTCAGCAAATCCCTTTCCATTCTGAGACAACGTTGTTTGGGTTTTACAGCTGGGCACATGAATGCGCACTTGATATTATAGCTAAAGGAAAGATCTTGGGTTCAAGGTGAGAATACTAAAACCAATCCTTCAGATTATATTAAAATTATTACATCCAAGGAGAAATGTTTTAATTTTCAAAGATAATCCTATATAATACACAAAGTATGTAATAATGTCTGGGTCAGGCAGCTACTTTATTTTGTTATGTGTTCTGAAGTTGTGAAGACGAATTGATACTTTGTTTCAGTCTCTAGTTTCCTCTTTTTTCCTCAATGGTTTGAGAGAAAATTCTGCAAGATGTCATATGTTGCGACCCTTTCTCAGGGAAGAAAGGGACTGGCACACTCTTAAGGGGTGGAACAAGAATGGCACTTTATTAGGGGGAAAAGGAGCACTTATATAGGGTCTGGGGGGAAGGTTCTAGAAGCAGGGAGGAACATGGGTAGAGTGTAAACATATAAGGGAAAAAGGGGAAAGACAAAGACTGTATAAGGGAATAGGTAGGAGGAGACTGACATAAAAAGAAAAGATGCAATGCACCAAACATTAGCCAATGGGCAACTGGGGTACAACCAACCAATAGGGGATTAGAACACATTGATAATTTTAAAATTAAAGCCTTACTATAATATTACAATAAATTCCTTATATCTATATATTAACTTTCTATAACTGAAATAACTGTGTCTTCAATGGGCTTTTGTCCTCAATTGTTCACTGTGGGCCTCTGAGGTGGGTGCATGGTTCCAATCTTCTCTGCTTTCTGACCTCGACAGCTTTCCAGGTTGTTCTTCAACTGTTGATAGCTCTGTGCACCCACAGTCATATATTCTCATAATTTCCATGCATCACAACTAAAGGGGAATGAAAATTTTTCTTATTAGCTACTTGGGATGCTCAGCTGCATAGAGTCACTTTTAACTGATTGGGATAATCAGCTCCTTGGAGTCAACCTTGAACAGCTTTATAGGTAGAAAACTGTCCAAGTCAGTATTGAGAACTAATTAATGCAAGCATAAAGGATGCAGTAGATACAAGGAAAAAATATGGTATCTCAGTATTTTTTCTTTTTCTGTGACATCAGCAGTCATACAACTCTACTTCAAAAATAGTAGAACTCCATCTGTCCCTGTGAGCCAAGAACTTTGGCAAAAAAAATGGAACAAGTCTTTTCCAACTCCAATATAGAATGTCACACATTATGGTAATTTAATTTGCTTCAGTCAGAAGGTTCAGGATCTGTGGTTGTGTCCTGTGCAAAGCTTCCAAATTTTTCTATGAGTGTGGGACAGACCTTTAATGCATTGTTTTGGGCATCAGACAAGTGTTGCAGAATATGAACATAAAATAGATCCTTTGATCCAGTTCAGAATGACAGTCTTTTGGACTGGTGAGATTCAAAGCTTCTTTTGTTTTGTTGTTCTAGTGAAAATGAGACACCAAAGCAACTCTGGGTCTGTTACCACTGAACGCTTGTACAAGAGGCAGAACTCAGCAGATAAAGTGGTGGGAAACTGGGAACTCTTTGGGACAGGCTGCCAGGCTGCTAGCTGTACTGCAGTGACTGTAGTCAGGTTAACACTGTCTTTCCATCTGTGAAACTCCAACCAAAATTAAAGAAAATGATCTTGACAAAGGTGTACTGCCAATCTCATATCTTAATTATTTTCTGCTTTGTGGCCACTTTTCCACGACAAATGTTGCTGCTACACTTAATTTTGCTTTTTAATCCAATAAATTTCAAGAATTTTTGGAAATAGAAAGAAAGTACTCCATTTAACTGCAGAAATACTGAAACCCTTATAAAACAAAAGTCACTGTTATGCCCTTGACCTGAATTCTTTGTTCAGTCCTAGTCATCTAGATGAAATCTAGACAGCAGCTGCTGGAGTAATCAGAAAAGTAAGGAGGTCATTTTACCAGAGTGCTGAAAGAGTCTGTCTTTTTGTATCTAACTCATAGATCATATAATTGCTTGCTAGAAATTTGTCAAAAGGAAAAACAAGGCTGGTCAAATGCCACAAATTGTCCAAAAAACAAATGCTCATGAGACAAAAGATCAAGGACAATGAAAACAAATACAGCAAACATTAGAATAATAAGGGGTTGGTAGCCATAAGAAGAATGAGTTTTTGAAGTAGGGTTTCTTTTAAGTCTGTTTTGTCCATGTCATCTAACCCATTTGATAAGAGAGCCCTTCTGAAAGGGACTGGCCTGTATGATACAGATTGCCTCAGGAAACAAGGAGTTAGACATGATGACAATGGATGCTGCTTTCATTGGCTTATTTGTAAAATATTATCTTAAGCAACTTGTACCATGCCTGGGTATTATTTACAGGTGGCTGCTCTGATTCTCTTTCAGCTCAGATCTGTGGCATGCCTTATATACAGTAAAATTCTAGATGTTGTCAATGTGGCTGCACTGCATTACTTCAGGGATTATCTTGTTCCAAAAGCTTATAATTCAGGCTGGTATGTTCAGGGTGGTTGTTGGATTTGGGTGTCTAAATCACATTGATGTTGCACATAAACATCAGTAGTTAGATATATTGGTTTGAAGCCTGAGATCCTTAGCTGTGAATAGATTCATGATTTAACAGCGCAGGTTGGGATTTTGAATAATGGCTTTCCAATCTTAGTTCTATATTTCAGTTATATTTCTATTATTTATTTGCATTGCCTATTAATTGGCATAATTAAATAACATACAATCACATTGATCTTACTGCTTTTCCTTTAAACTAAGGACTTAATTCATGAACTTGTTATATTTCAACCAGTTTTCCTCTGAAGTTGTTTCAGCTAATTGGCATGAAACGATCAAGATTCACTGCATTAGCTCTTTGTAATTTTCATTACCTTCCATGCTGCTATTTTTTCCATTCCATGACCATAAAATCGTGTTTCAATTTAAGAGGGTGTTTCTGATATAAAGCATATAAAACATATAAGTATATATTTACCAGAATTAGATTCCCACAAAAGTAATCTCTTAGACTTGAATAAGACTTTTTAATTGAATGACTGCAATTTAGAAGCAGCAATATGGATCAATTTAATTCTGTTTTTTTCAGGAAAATATGCTGAATTATCATGGAATGTTGCTGTGGTCACATAAAGAAAAGGTTTAGTAGCTCCTTGTAAATACTGCTTATTTATTTACACAGGATAAAGTGGGCTGAAGAGGGATCTGACAACTAGAATAAAAGTTGCCTGCTGAAATAAAAGATAAAAAATATTTTTCAAGGAGGTGTAATATCTACTAGGGTTCAGTTAAATTTCATTTCAGTGTCAAATCATTAAAGTGTTTTATTTTCTAATGTCCAAAGGCTAATGAACAGTAATTTCACTCAAGTTAATTGCTCTTCCATACAGTTTCTCAAAGTCTTTGATACAAGAGAATTCAGACCGAAGCCCCGCACTTAACACATAAAAGGGCAGAGATCCCAGGCATCATTATCTTAATTCTTGTAAGTTAATTTGTCCTGCCTGTGTAGCACTTAGGTTGAAACTAGCTGTATGAGTCTCTAATTGAACTTCCTATTCCAACATTGAAAAGGTGCATTTTCAACTAAAAATTACTTTTCACTTTGTGTTTCTTAAGGATAAAACATTTGCTCACCTGCTGTTCTCTGTGCCCACATATAAGATCAGTTTCTACAGCTATTTCACTTGGTGATTGTTTTACCTCCTCCACTTATGCTCACTGGTAGGATGGAACATGCTGGTTTGACAGAGAGCAGCTCCAACTTCCTTCTCCTCCATGCCTCTCACCAAGGCCAGCGCGGCCTCCTTGGCAATTCCAGTTGCCTCTCTGCAAGCCTTCATGTCACCCACCATTTCATCAGCATGGGGTTTTGTATTTAGTTCTGGTTCATAGACAAAAATTTCATATAATTTTGGAACTGATGTTAATCCATAGGACTTAGTTTGGTAACCAGCTTAGAAATACACATATAACTATTTGATGAATATATTTCTGATTAAGGCTGTTTTTAACCATGTGCCTTCAATGTATTCTATGTAGCTGCTTTGGGCTTGGCAGTACAAAGTATATTTGGTAAATAGTATCCATGCAGCTATCAGAACTTGCATAGCTCATAACTCATCTTAGGACATTTATTATATAGACCTTTCTTTTTCTTTCTTGTGTCTTTTGAGGATATTCAGATCTGCAGCTCATTTAGCTGCTGTTGTGTCAACATTCCTTAGATTTTTTTACTCTAAAACAACCAGTAAAGCATGTGTTATTATTACAATGACACTTTTGTGACTTATGAATGAAACCAATCATAATTTTGAACTGAGATACTTTTTCCTCAGGAAAAAGCACTGAAAATAAAACTGCATAACACCTTATTTCCACTTTTTTTCCCCTGTGTAAATAAAATGTAATGCTGTACATACTTTTCCTAAAGCATTGTGAATTCTGTCAAAGAGATATAATATTAACCAAAATGCAGTAACATTATTGCAATTGAGGCAGTGAAAAGATATCGGAAAGTGGCAAGGATGAAAAGCGCGCTGAACTGCATAACTTTTCTATTATTCTCTGGCAACATTTGTGTATATTTGTGTCTTTGTATACACAGATAATTGTGTGTGCATGTGTACGAAATACTTTACAATTTCTTTCTATTTTTTTTTCCTTTTTCTTATCCAGAACACTTTCAGATTACTTTATCCATTTTCCCTCAGTTCCCTGTTTACTTATGCAACAAATCTTTCAAAGGATGTAATTCTTTCTCTTTGCTTTTAATAACTGCTTGCAGAGTAAAGCTTCACTGAAAATGTAAAAGTTCCTTGAAATAAACCAAAAGAAAGAAGAAATCAGAATAACTTTAGATGAGTATCTGCATATGTATCAAAGTGGCTGCAAAAATATTTCTCAGGTAAGCAATAATTCTTTTATTGTTGTTAATTCTGGGTAGTCTGTGTGTATAAATTTGAACTACATCAAACAAACCCACTCTCATATATTGGTCACTTTAGTCAGTACTCATGATAAGTTTTTTTCTGGATTTAAATTGCCTTAGAGAGAAGGAATGGTACCTAATCCAGAGGATAATCTAGGAGAAAAAAGTACAAAATGAAAAAATCTTCTAAGCAATAATTGGATCATAAATGGTTTGTGGTAGCTCACTAATCATGAATAATTCCTTTTTGTAATCAATCATTTTTGGCTAGATGAAATAATCTAGGAAACAGAAATAACATCTGAATTCGCTTTACTTCTAAAATATAATAGACTTCTAACAAGGTCAAGTAAAAGTTTGACAAATTGAGCGATTATGTTATTCATGTGGCAACATAGGCAGTGTACCTCTGAGTGAAAGCCAAATTGATGAGTACTGGAACAACTTTCTCCTGAATGTGAAGAATTGCAAACAGAAGTTTGGCCTGGATAATTTTCCTACTAATATTTTTAAATAAGATTCAAGTCTAGTCAATGCTTGTTTGCTTTAGAAATGTATGACTTTGAAAACAATATTATAAAAATGAAAGGCTTGTAACATATTCTGATTGAAGAGTTGTCTTCTAGACAATAGTTTGAAACCTGATTAAAAAATTAAATTCAAAAAAGTCTCTATTAAAAATGTTTTTGTACTGTATTTTCATTTTAAAAGAATTTAAGAAACAAAATATATTTTGCTAAGTTTGCAAAATATTGCATTTCTGCTTCTGATTTTTACAGCAATTCCTTATAGAAACAAAAAGCCAGTTGAGTTTTCATTTATTGTAATGAAAGTTCAATATAAAAATGTTATATATAAAAGAGGAATTTGTATAGGACTGAGTACTTTCCTACTTAAATGGGGTTACAAAATCAGAGCAGACGAATAGAAAGACACTTTAACATTAAAAAAAACCTTAACGTTGGAGTTCAAACCATTGCTTGAGTCAAAACACTCTATTTTAAAGACTGCTGTCTGAGAAATTTTATGTAGAGTCACACCTCAAAGGCAGAAGGAAAATTACTAGAAACATCAAAAGGGCTCAAAACAAAGACGTTGTCGTGGGAGCAGTAAAAAACTGTAGTGTAGCCCTGGCTTTTTATTAGTGGATGCTGCAGACAATATAAATTTGGCTGCATATTTAGTCAGTTGGACAGGAACAAAAAAGGCCTTCCATTTATATGTAGATCCAAAAACAATCTGTCTTTTCAATAAAATACTAGACTTATGAATTCATTGCCATGAGATATTAGTAAAACTACCATCTAACTCTGGGAGAAGAGGTAAATCCATGTGTTTGTGTGGTAAATTTAAGCACAGTTATACTTGGTGGATAGACTGGAAATAATTCTTTGTGATTCAAGACAGTAAGTCAAATATGTTTGAAGTAATACTCTCTGAATAAGTTGTCATGTTCTTATTCAGTATAATAAATATCTTATCTTCTTTATCTATATTGAGTACTGGCCACTGTTGGAGACAGAACAATGAATTAGAAAGGCAATGTGGCAAATCCTGTCTTAATGTGACCATTATGCAGCTATTTTCCCCAAACACATTATTGTTGTTACACAGCAGCCAGTCTTGATTATCATCTAGAATATAGAAAAAGAGGAAAAAGAGAACGAAGAAAGATTTCCTTCATAGGAGTCTACAATCAGTATATAGGTATTGATTAGCTATACGGGTTACTTGTTCCAAGAGGAGTTTGGAAGAAATTGCATTAGTATTTTAGGTGATTTACTTATGCTGATCCTAGTAAGGTCCATTAAATACTACAAAAAATAAACAACCTGATGAATTAGATTAAATTTCTGTAAATGTAATTAAATCCTGTCCTAGGTTTGTTCATGTATCAGTAAACTAATTGCATTTAGTCAAACATTTGCTTTGAGTCTGGACAAAATTAAATTAATTTCCCTAGCTGTGAACTATAGGAAAGCAACACATAGTAAACTGCTCAAGCATTCAGGTTATTGACTCAAAAGGCAGTTACAACAGAAGTGTTGATATATTAGTAAAAGGAGCCATTAGAAGAATTGCATTTAATTTGAGGAACAGCTAGTTTTTGGTTATACATAACAGTTAAAGAATAAAAGAATTCTTAGAGAAGGTTTATTTCTTTCTACCTCCTGGAGTTCCACTTAAAGATTTTCTCCTCAAACTCCACAGTATGGTTGATAGGAGTGAGACTAAGCTAAGTCAGAATTCTACAGAATAAAGATGCCCCTCTTTGCCACCCTGTGGGGGAAAAAAATTAAGTGGAAGGAATCCAAGATATCTGGGACAAGCACAATTATCTACACAGGAGAAAGCTTTCAAATAGTTATCGTATGCACATGTGTTGAAGATCTTGACTCATAAAAGAGTTCTGAATGGACAGAACAAATAAAAATATTTGGGACAGATTTTGAGGGCAAACCTGTTCCATTTTCAATAAAGGTTTGCATCAAGAACTAGAGCAAGACAAGTTATTTCTGCAGTCTCCTGCTCTATTTCTCCTTGAGGCGAAGAAGAGGTTCCATAACAAGCCCAACACAGAGCTGAGCCTTGTGCTGTGGTTGCTGCCCCAAGGTGCAAGCTCAGCACTGCTGGGTCTGTGGGTCCCAGCTCTGCACTAACAATATTCATTGGTATTTCTGTCCGGGACTGAGTGACCTTCATAAAGGTGAAAGTACGCTCATTACAGAAGTGTGTTAGAGGCTCATGTCTGATTTCATGATTAGGACAGTAAGAGATGAGGATTCTAGGGACATGTTAATTACTGGTATCATGTAATAAAAAGTGACTGAGAGCATCATCTTCTTCTGAGTGCCCTGTGTTTGTGAATGCCTTAACTCAGACACCTTCCCTCTGCATGGACTTATTCTTGAGGTCCTGTGACAGCTGTTCTCCTTCCAGCAATGTTCATTCAATGTGAATGTCAGCTCTCTTTTCCAGTAATTTCCTTCAAGTAATTTAGAAACTAAACAAATATTCAGGGAAAGATTAAAAGATTGATAATCCTGATATGATCTGAAGTGAATATTTTGTAAACTACTGCACCAAAAAAGCAATTTTTCATACAACGAAATTTTAGCGCAAAGAGTATCTGGGTAAGTTTCTGAACTAGAGGAATACTTATTCTCCCTGAGCCTCTGATCTGAGTCCTTTAAGATTTAATCATAATTTCCTATTACTTTGAATAAAAGGAATAGAAATGCAATTGCTAGAGATGAATAAAGGATTCATTCTCAAAATGTAAGTCCAACATTCTCACCCAATTTATCTTTAAACTACTACTGGTGTTCTTAGGCTGTGTCTTTCACATTTCTTGGTCTTCTATGCAGGGAGTGTTTACTATTCACAGCACACAGCCAACTAAATATAATCAGAGAAAGACTGTCAACATCATAATTTTTTCAGTTTTGTGCAGATTTATTTGCACCAAATTATAGACAGAGTAAAATAAGGGAGGACACTTCTGTTCTAAACTCTACATGTGTAATGTTTAAAGGAAACCTTGTAAGGAAGGTTAACTGCAGAACAATCTCCAGTTTTGAATACCATATGAAACACTAGGAAGCTTGGTAAAGATCTGGTTGATATGCAGGAATCCCTGACAGATTAAACAGAATTGGAAAGAAAAAGGTATGTTTATCATAACACATTGTGTTTTGCCACCTCCTAACTGGATCACCACACACATACTGAAAGTCATTACTTGAAATGGTATCTTAAAGCAAATACTGGAATAAATTTTTACTTATGAAAGCTAAAAGCTGTAATGGGTTACAAAGTACAGTAAATCATTCTTGTAGAATTTATATAAGGTTTAGAGTCTGTCAGTTTATCTGTATCTGCTCTAACTCCTTCTTATTTACACTGCATACGTTATGACACATAAAGTAAATAGCTGATTCACACCTGGATGAAAAAAAAAGGAATATAAAATTAATATCCATAAAAGAAAAAAATATTTATTTTATGTAGGTCAATTTACATTTCTGCATTTTCTAAAGGCAAGTGCAATTTTGTGTACTAAAATACAAATTCATAAGAATAAATGACTTTTTTGTTATCAGAACCAGATTATTCAGTTCAGCCTGTAAGTACATTAGATTTATTTTGGCTACACTGCTCTATTTTTTCCCCCTACAGATCTTAACACAGAACTTTTGAGAAGCTCTTTTCTTCTAGTTTTTTTAACTGGCTGAAGTTTTTAGAACAAGTTTGAAAGTTGTGATTGCAGTGTTAATCTGTACAGATTAAAATTACAGTTAATTAATTTACAGTTAAAAAATAATTCTTTACCAATTCAGTGTGGATTAAAATACTTTGTTATTGTAAAAATAACAGTATGATGAAAATCCAGCTCCTAGAAGGAAAACCAAGATGCTCTACCAATTTCAGTATTGTTTGTTTTGCTTTGTTTTTGATTTTTTAAAATAAAACAGTGCTAGTATGCCAACTATTCTTGTTTAGAAAGAAAAGCTTACAGTAAGACTTGAAAAGACACAAGAAAGATAGAAACCAAGCCAGAAAGAACAGAATACTGACAGACAAATCAAAACAGAACTCTAGTAGCCTGAAAACAGAATGTGTGAAAGAGGCTATAAGGTGAAAGACATAGCTGAAGCTGCAAGTACTGCAAATAGTCTGCTGAAGTTAACCATACAGCAAATATAACATGGAAAAAAAGATAGCTGAGAAAAGGGTCATCTTAGAATCTGTTTAGTAAATTCTAGGACTGAGTAAGTCTAAATGAAAGCAGATTTAAAATTATGTGGGAAGCATATAGGGAATGTCATGCAAAAACAATCCAGCCCTCCCTCTATCTAGTATTCTGTTTTTAGCAGTGACTCTCAGTGCCATAACATGTTTTAAAGAAAGCTGGAAGAAGACATGTGGTAAGCAATTATAAAATCTGCCCTGAGGAAAAAGTTTCTTTCTGCAATCCATCAGTTAGATGTTTGTTTATGCCCTGAGGCAAGAAGTTTAATATTCCCACCAAATGCATTTGTTTTATAAGCTTTATATTTTTTTTCATAAAAATGTTCAATTTAATTATTATAATTTTTAATCCTACTGACCCTTTGGAAGCCAAAGATGTCTGCAACAATAAATTCCATCAAGTAGTTATTTATTTATGTGGCAGAACAGTACTTTATGAATTTAAAGGGCAACTGAACAAGTATGTGCTTCCAAAGACTTACTGAGGTCATCACTGACAAAATAGAAAGGTGAGAGGAACTAAAAAGACAAATGGTATTTAAGGGAAGGAATGAGATGGAATGAAGAGAAAATAGGTAAAACAGCAGCAGTTTCACCAGACTGTTGTCATTCATCTAGTCCTTGTGACTGCCACAAGTAAATGTGATAAATATTAACTATAACTAGTTGTTACTTATAATCTATTTAGATTGCATGAACACAGCAGCAAGACTACCGATTCGCCTAAGTTCATTTATACATTCAAATATTTGTAAACTGCAGTGGCATCTACGATGAAAAAACACCCCAAAAGAGCCATTTATGAAAGGTTTTTTTACTGTTTTAGAAAGTTATATGCAAGACAATTCAAGACACGCCACAGTGCCAGCAAAGCATTAAAAATTAAATAAATCTTCTCACGTTGTCAGTTTCTTAAAAATTACAATATGCAAGTGTTGGAGTTTTTTACAATATCTGAACTCTTAAGAGGTATTCAAGTTTTTGTGGGAGACAGGAAATATTTTCTGTTTTTAAAATGAAAAGCCTGATTAAGAGATAACGTAAAAATATGTGTGTAAAGAACAGAAACCTTCAGGTAAGTCAAGTCTCACAACAGTGCTAAAAAAACCCCACAATGTAAGACCAAGTAATTCTACGGTGATTCACATCCGTATAATATATTCTGAAATACATATGGGCTGCAGGAATCCCTCCCAGCCCAAATGTTTTATGCATCTATAAAAAGTACAGTGACAGAAAGAACAGTAGAAGATAGATGTTAAAGACTGATAGGAGGAAACAGTAACACAATGACAAATAAAGGTCTTTGCTGTGGCATTTAACCACAGAACTACAGTGAAGGTAATGAAAAGCTATCTTCCTTCTGGCGATGCTTAGGGAGCAATTAGATAAAGATAACCTTCTTTAGTTCCTGATGCCAAAGAGCTCTGCTGCTGATGTCAGTCTTTTAAATGGCCTGTGTGGCCTCCAAGCTAGTGACCTAAGAAGAAAAACTGCTATTTCGCCTTCTGCCCACTTTCTGCAGCACTGCCCATCCCCTGGCTGCTCGAAGAGGAAGTTCTTCCTTTATTCTCAATTCATGATATAAATAACTACTGCAGGAGATAGAGGAAGAAGGGCTAATGAGAAGTTAAAATATTAAGTAACTCTACATCCTTCCCTCTCAGTTCGCACCTCATGCAATATTTCAGTTGGAGATATTTGCAATTTTCTTAGCAATTCTATCTTTTTTTCCTATGCCAAAGTCAGGACTGCAGACTCTAGTTGGTAAGATCTTGTAGTTTAGGCTGTTGTGATATCTGAAAGATTGGCCTTGCATTTTTATTTACCCTGATAAGAGATAGCACTAAAGTGTGTATAATATGGGGGGGTTTGTGCTTACTTTTTCATTTTCTATTTTTCTCTCTAATGGCTTGTGCAGACATTTTCTGTTGATTACATGAGATCTAGGAGAACTTACTGTTTTCTTTATTTGTATAAAATTTCAAAGGGTTTTAATAAACAGGTAATTTTCTATTCCTTTAATTGTAGCATTCATTTAACTAGTCATATAGTTGAGGTAAATAGCATGAATCTAAGCCTTGCAATGGATAACTTTATTGTTTTACCTCATTTTTTCTTTTTAGTACAACATTGGGTGTCACTTTATGAGGCAGATTTGTTAGAAAAGGTTTAGCTACATAAACAGTGACAGTGAACAGGACACAGACTATATCCTAAGTGTGCTAGAAGTACAGTGATGAGCTATTGCCTGTTAACTGCACCTTGCATTTAAGCAAGTTCATTTCTAATCTTGGGAACTCTTTGGCACCTGCATTTGATCATACCTTTAAGACCCACTTGCAATCAACCCTGTTCCCATAAACACAGGGGGAGTATGTTAGTGCAATATAGAACTATAAAGGAGGAGGTCAGGACTTTTTCCTACCCCATGTGCCAGGTTTTATCATCCTTCAATATTCATTTCTCCTATTTGCCTGCAACTGAAAAACATAGGTTTTCACACATATCTGAATTTCATGATGTACCAGAATATGTATTTTTTCCCAGGTAGGTTGCCTACATTTTTATTCTGAATAGAACTGAGTAAAATTTCAGTCAAGCTTGCTTTGAAATGTCGGAGAGAGTTAAATAAATTGGGGAGCTTTAAAACACATTTGTGCTTCCCATATATTGTAGCCTGGGTATTACTCAGCTAGCCAATGTAAAAATGCAGTGGTTTAGGGTTGAAGAGGTATGGCATGTTGTAAAATAATTTCTTGTAAAGCTGTAAAAAAAAAAAAGCAGAATTTTTCACTTGGACAATGTGCACGCACAAGATAGAGTGGATGAGAAGAATATTTTTAGGGTAATGCATGGATTTTCAGAACTACAGAAGTAAATGCAATCTCATTTTCCAGAGATGACGAATGGGCTTTAGACTAAGAAAATGTGCAGGGCCTGCTGTCTGCGCAGTGGGCAGTGTCGTGAGGAGGTAAGTCAACATCACCTTGGTTTTGCAAAATCATGATGCTTTGGTGTGTAGTCCACTTTCATTAGTAAAAGCACTTTCTAGTCCCTTGCCCCTCTAGTCTCTTTGGGTTGTTCCTTTGAGGCATTGTTGCCTCTGGTGTGGACATGTGGGCCTTCTCTTTAAGGGCAGTGATGACAGCAATTGTATCAACCCTTTGAGAAAGACATTACTCTCAGCCCAACCATGTTGCACGTATCACTACTTGCACAAACAAATTCGAAGCATTTTCCTATACTTTCCCTAAAGAGAGAAATAACTGTCCCTCAGAATTTTGTGGCTGCTCACATTCCCTATGAAGGTGGTGCAATTTAAACATTAACCCTTGATTGAGGCCATTACTAGAAGTCCAGCGGTACCACAAGAACCAGGAATTTGGTGTCCAGAACAGGAGCCTGTTAATTCTCTAAACTGTGAATGGTCTCAGGGATTTTTTTACTTACTAGCTTAATAAGAAGGGTGTTTTGAGATTTATTAAAACAATTTCCAGTCGATTTTCAACAAATGCCAGAAATTTTTAAATAGTCATAAATATGTCACAGAGTGGCAATAAAAAAATGTAGCTTGATAGCAGCGGGACTCAGCCTTCCTTGAAATACTATTTTGGAGACTGTGAAAAAGGTGTTACAATTGCAGGAAAAATGGAAGTCTTCTTGGTTTTAAGACTGTGTCAATAGTAATATAATCCACAATATCTATAAAGTGCTGTTTGTGATGCTACCACCAGCTGCCACTTTGCAGAATACCATTAGAGAGTGATACTTACTATAAGAAAATATTCTTGAGTCAGCTTCAAAATAAAATCAATGATAGCTCACTTTCTTTAAATGAGTCCAGTTTTAAGATGCATTTGTATCTGTTTTTACTGAAATTAGCTGTGGACAGGGAGCATTCACTGTATATGGCTCTGCCTTAGGATATCATACAACAAAATATACTGGAATGCATGACAATATTGGTACAATGTTTAAACAGATAATAGCATTTGCAGACCTGTTGGGACTATGGTTTAGGTGCTGTACTTGTTTCTTCTATGTAGTAATTTTTCACCACTAGATGGGACTATGCAACTTCATGCAATAGTATTAAAAACAATTATTGAGAAGGTTTTTTTACCTGCAATTAATACTTTTCTTTCCTCCTGTCACTTTACTGAAAGAGAGTTTTGTCCCCAGCCTGTGCAAAGGGTGAAACCAGCAGACCCTCTTGTAAACAAGAATCTCTGTAATGCTAGTGGGAAAAAAAATAGTAAATATCTAATCTATCCTAATAAAAGATCCAGCATGCATAAAACCGAGTTTTAAAGTTGTAGCAAATCAGCTTATGCTCTGTGGATTTTTGCATTGTAATCATCCTTCTTGACTATGCACTACTACATATTTCTTCTTCATCATCTTTTTCCTTGGTATGCTATTATCTCAGTTGTTAACAGCTGAGCCTGACTCTCTAAACTATGCATTATACACATTCTTTCTAATCTTAGGCTCAGCCAGGGTTCTGTGATTCTTTATTCAGATTAAGATGCTATAAGAAGTAAAATAAATGAAAACCAGTTATCCCTCTTCCAGCTAATTCATTGCATTCATCTTTAGTTTTCCAGTGATTAGATTCACAGTGATTTGGAGGCTGTAGCAGTAAAGCACTTCCTACTTTGATGAACTCAGCAGGTTTTATTTCATTTAGAAACAATATTTGGCAGATGGAAAACTGATCTTGGTTGGTTATCATGATTTTAATGCTTCTTTTTCCTTCAAAATGTTTTTGTATTTTTTTTTTCATTTTGCTTGTTCTCCACTTTAGAATAGTGATTGTACATGGTTCATTTCATTTGATGTTTAAAGATGTTGACTTTAATCAACATAGGATAACACATTTAAATCCACAGGTTATTTTAATCTGGAATGTTCAGAAAAGGTTTTGACCAGGTATGGGTTGTTGCTGAATTTATTTTTGTTTCATGTTGGAAATGTGAATTTCAAACCCTGTGACTATCTTTTAAAAAACTTAACAAAAACAAAATGCAACTTTAATTTTTATTTGTCTGGAATGCCTGATAAGAGTAGCTACAGCACACTTATAGCTTTAGGACCAATTCTAACGAGACAGTGACTCTTCCAGTCCTTTTGTGACAAACACTATCTAATTTACTAATAGATCCACAATACATATGTAATCTATCTTTTACCATTTAAACTTAGGCACTGAATGCCATGACATTTTTGGTTTATTGTAGCCCACTGAGAATTTGTACTCCGAAATCTCTGAAATAATAAGCCAAAGGAACAAAACAGTATTATTCCATTTTACTTAGGCAGCACAGAATAGCAATGATACAATTAATATGCTGAAATAACATCCAGCTGACATGCACATGCATTGTAGAACAGTGGTTCTGCATGGAAATTACTTGGTCCACCATGGTTACTCAGATACTCTCAACAAGACAGGGAGATAAATTCCCATGATCCAGTAAATGTCTGTTCCTTCTAGGGTCCAGAGCTGTCTCAGAAATGCCTTATAGTTATTAACACAGATAGCCAGAGACAGAGGAGGCACAATGATCAGGTTGCCTTTTACCATCCCCAGGAAGTGGTTACTGACTAATGTAATTTCTATTTCTTACTGCTGTGTAAATGCTGTGTGCATGCCTGTATGCAAGAGATAGATAGATAGATACAATCATGCATTCTGTTTATTTAATGATAAATGCAGTGTGGTTGCAATATATTAATACATATTTGAAACCAACTCTTTTAACCTTAGCTGATTCTCAAGTTTCATAGTGTGTGAGAAAATCTCACTGGCAGGGTTCTTTGGCACTTTCAAAAATCTACAGGTATGTTTGACTCAGTACAAGGTAAGATTCATTGTGTGTATGAAGGAAAATAGAAGCTGTTCATGGAATTTATATACATGCACATAGATGTGTATATAAATTCATATGTGCATGGGTGCATAATTTCGTAAGTGCATATTGAAGACTACTTCTTCTGTCACTGTCTCAGATGCATTAAGAAAAGTTCCTGGTGTGTCAAATATACCTTGAAAAACTGACAGAACTCTTTCAGCAGTAGCACCTTTTTATTGGCCAGCTCTGCCTATCCTGCTTCATAATTGGCTTCAAGAGCTTGCTTTCCAGCTATACCCCACCTGTTGGTATGCACCATGGAGAAGAGAGAATATACAACAGCTGCAATTTCCTAAGCAGAGATGCCTGGCATTGCAACATGTGCTTACCTATTTCCCATTTTCTTATCACTGACTAATACGGGGAGGAAGAAGGTCACGTGTGTGTGCAAAGGGAAGACTGCAGTAGGAGACTGTTTCATATTTGAACAGGGACTTGATCAGATCTACCTGAACTTCTAAGATCCAGGAAGTTGGACCATTCTCAAACATATTCTTAAATTCTTTGAGTTTCATGAAACAGGTATGTGGAAAAAAAAACTCTCAAGCTTTCTCCCACCCAAAAACACTTACCCTTTTTAGAAAAATTTTTCAGTTCTTTTCTTCAAACAATAGCGTAAACTTTTACAGTTTCCTCCACAGAGAGAGATAATAACTGCTGCTCCTGCTGTTTACCTAAAGTAGAATGCAAGTATTGCCACTGTTTTAGACATGAGAGACCCTATAGAGATTCTATTTATTCTTTATCCTTATGCTTTTGTTTTTTTAAATTCTTGCAATATCCTCAGGTTTCCAGCAGATTCCTTCAGGAATAAAAAAGCCAATACATGCTCCCATTCATACAGTTATTCAGTATGCATTTTCAGAGACACTGTTCCCTCAGGCTACCACTGGTCATGCTAAGGCTTACAAAGAAAGTGCTAGAAAGGGTACATAACGGAAGATGAAACAATGGTAAAAAAACATGTCTGGAGACTCAGTGAAGCTGTGGAAGAGGTTGACTTGATAAATTAAAGCATACTAAGGCAAATGTTAAGTTGAAGTGAAGGTAACATACTTGGAAAATGCTGTGCAGCAAAATGAGCACACAGGCTTTATCAAACAGAACATGAGGTCTGTACTTACAGATGTCTGTAAGGAACTTATTGGTACAATCCTTTTCTCATAAGACAGCCCTGGAGATGTGTGGCTTATGCATCACTGGCACTAAGGAAAATTAAACAGAATAAAAATCTTTGACCTTAGTCTCTGAGAATAAAAACGGTTTGATTTCATTATTTACAGAAGGTCACTGTTAGCTGAAACTGACTATAAGCCACTTAGTGCATTGCCAAAAGTGACTGGCAAACAGCCTTTAGTGAATAGAACCATCATTTTCAGCTGCAAATGCATGTTTTTCAGAAAACTGGATCTGAGGAAAAAGTGGGTAGTTTGAGATACAGATTCTCAGGCGACTTGACAAAAGCAAGTGGGTAGGACTACGTTCCATACCTGGCCATCTGACACAAAGCAAGCAAACAGACCTGCCCTGCAAAGACAAAATGAGGGGTGAGTCTTAGTATTACTACCAGGATATCTTCTAAGTAGTAAAACAGACTATTATGCTTAGACAATCCAATATTTTAGTAGAGGATTTTGTTGAAAGATGCCTGAAGAGCTGCAGAAGAATATCCTAATGGGAAAAAAGAAGGTGATGCAGAGATGGAAAATGTCCTAAAAAAATTATATTTTATACACCCAGAAGACTGATACTAAAGTATTCATAATGTTTCCTTTCTGTACATGAAGAATAGGGGATAGTTTAAGTAGTTTAAGGACAGCAGTTCTTATAGATAGCTCCAGAAAAAGTGGCTGCTGAAGTAATGTATGCACAAGTGTTTGCACCTAGGAAAAAAATATTAAACCTCTCTACCTTGCATTCATTCTGGGCTGCTCGTCTCTCTTCATTGTTAGAAATATGCATTTACAGACATATCTGTGCTGTGCAAATCAAATGCATCTTCATCAAATATTAACTATATTATATAATAATTCACAGTGAAGTTTAGGAGGTATGAGATGAGCCATTTCCTATCTGTCCTATTAAAAAAACCCTGTTCAACTCATCCTGTAATGTTTTCATTGGCACTGTCAAATAGTATAACAACAGAAAAGGAGGGTGTGTTGTTACCTTTTGGCAATTTCATCAATCTAAACTAGCAAAATAGAACACTTTCCTCTGTTAAAAACTGATATCAGAGCACTTAGGGATCTGCAGTTAAAAGGGCAGATAAAGCAGATATAGAAACTGCCGAACCAACCTCTCATGGCCACAAAGCTTATCAATCCAGAAATAGATGTACTCCAACTCAGAATGTTCTGTATATCTGTAAATCTACTGAACTCTGCTTCCTTGTGGAACTTCTTTGGAAGAACCAGATTAATGAGGTACAGAGAGCTTTTTTTTTTTTTTTTTTTCCCCTAAATAAAATAGGAGTGTGAGTGACGATAACTTTTTGGTATGCCACAAGCTTTTTGAGATGACCTGTATGGTTACTAACCCTGAAAGATACTATCATCTTAGAAGAGTAGGAAGAAGGGGGAGTGTTGACCATGTTTGCAACAAAAATAGGTACTCACCAAGCCTCTAAAAGTTTATTTTGTTATAGCCCATAAACCAATACATCCTTTTATCTTTGGCAACATTAATTTCCAGGATTTTTTCCTGCTCTTTCCAAAATGTCAGGCTCAAGCTGATAAAGTGTTAGATGAGCTCTTGCAGCCCTCTCTGCAGATGATCTGGATAACATCTGGAAGATAATGGGTACTCTATTTTAGGATTGCCAGGCTGCGAGTAGTGTCTCTGAGGAAGTGTTGAAAAATGGTGTACTGTCAAGCAATGTGAGCCTGCCTGTGACTGTCACATCTTGGATAGCTGAACCAAACTTCCCAGGGGAAAGCAGTTCTCTCCTCCTGTGAGAGTGTGCAAAGAACATATTTCTCACACATTTCTCTCTAAGGAATCCTTCACAGCAAGACAATTTTGCACTGAATGCCCAAATCATCCTCAAAAATAGGCTTTGCATCTGTTATGGTTATGTTATCTGGTATGTTATCTGGTATGCATAAGTCAACCTGGGACATGGGGGATGACAGTAAATACAAAGGGATGTAATGGGCATAGGCTGCAGACTTCTGCCTTATGCATCACAAAGACCCAGGTGGACTGTCCTGGGGCAACTGTGTTTTCCTACATGCTCATAGCTGGGGCTGCACAGTCCTGTGGGGACAGAGAGAGACCAGTGTGGTCCGACTCATTTCTGACTGATGTCTGGGGTACATGGACATGTGGCTAAGGAGATGAGCAACCACTGCCATACGGCTGCAGAGAGATGGCACATATGCATGTCTGTGGCAAGTGGCATGGACTGGACCTCGCCAAACCAAAGGCTGGCTGGGTTGCTAATTTCCAGATGAAAATCTCATTTTGTAGTTGAGAGAGTTGGACTTGGGATCTAAGCAGAGGTGAGTGTTGCCTGCAGGCTTCAAAGAGCTTGGTGGGCCTATGACTGCAGCCGTGTAGTTCCACCTCTATCAGCTCTCAGTTTCAGGTAAGAGACAAGATCTTGCTGCTCTCACTTCATGCTATTCTGGCAGTAGGGCATGGATAGCGATACTGGTGTCAGTAGCCATACTGGGCTGTCTTGTGAAGTATGTCTTGAAAGATACAAATTATTCCTAGTGCAGGGAGTGATCTAAAGTGCCAGGAGCAGCCCTCTATAGAATAATTTAAAGGACTAAAACTAAACTAACATTCATGCTCAGGCATGCCAGGATTCATTTAAAGGGCTCACTGTAGGTGGGAGATGTGGCACTAAGGACACTGCGAGGGTTAGTCTAACAAAGCAGTATATATGCAAGCTGTAGCAGAGCTGCAATGCAAAAAGAGAACTGGTGAGCTGAAAGATGCCAGAACACTGAATGTTAAAGTAAAAAAACCAAACAACTCAAACCAAACTGCTGAAAGACCTGAATGTTTGAAGTGAGTGGCTGCAGTTCCAAAATGTTAAACCAAAAACTACAGTTACTGCCTAAAACTTCTTAGTTTGGAATTTTTTTTTTTTTTTTTTTTTTTTTGGCTGGTGATCATAATGTTTTCAGACAAAGGAAAGTTGAAGCAGAGTTCTATTATGAAAGGCCATGCAAAGTTGAAATGATTAATTTGAATACGCTAATATAATAATGTCTAACCTCTTGATTATTTTTGTTTGGTTTATTTTTTTTTTTAATAATTGATTTGGATAATATTATGAGCAATCTCTCAAGTTTGTTCAGATCCGCATATTTTGATTCAAGAAATGAACCAAATATTGACACTTGGTGGCACATTTATAGAGTCATAGGACCATTTAGGTTGGAAAAGACCTTTAAGATCATTCAGTCCAACCGTAGTCCTAACATAGGCAAGTCCACCACTAAACTATGTCCCCAAGTGCCACATCTCCACATCCAGAGATGGTGACTCAGCCACTTCCCTAGGATTCAAGGTGTGGCTTCACCATTGCTGAGTCTAAGGGGACAATCACTGCTCTGGTACTGCTGGTCTCTGATCCAAGACAGGATGCCACTGGCCTTCTTGGCCACCTGGGCACACTGCTGGCTCATGTTCAGCCGTTGTCAACCAGCACCCCCAGGGCCTTTTCCTCCAGGCAGTTTTAAAGCCAGTCTGCTCCAAGCCTGTAGTGCTGCATGGGCTTGTTGTGACCCAAGTGCAAAACCTGTCACTTCCTCGGTTGAACCTCATACAATTGGCCTCAGCTCATCAATCCAGACCATCCTGATCCTTCTGTACAACCTTTCTACCCTCCAGCAGACCAACATTCCCACTGACTGAGAGGGCACTTGATCCCCTCAACCAGATCATTGATAAAGGTATAAAACAGGACCACACCCAGTACTGAGCCCTGGGGAACCCCACTAGTGACTAGTCACCATCTGGATTAAACTCCATTCACTGCACCATCATTTCATTCTTTGATCCTAGGATGTACTTTTTTTTAATTTTTTTTTTTTAATTGCTAAATAACTTGCCTCATCTGTGAAAAGTTTTTTGTTAAAACTTCTGTGCAGCCAAGACTTAATAGGAGTCCCAGGCAGTCTTGTATCATGGACAACATGCCCTAGAGTACATATGAAAAGAGAAATGATGATGGAAAGAAAAAAGGATTATTTATTTGTTATACTTTGGTCATCTTGCTGTAGAAAAGTTATATTTATTCTATTCTGACCTAAAGCAATTTTTTTGGTAATCAACACTGAGAAAGAGAGCATAAGACAACCAAGAACACAGAATTCATGTGGTAACACAGATGCTTTTCCCAGCAGGATTTCAGTGAGTGAAAATTTTGCTCATCTTTTATAGTCAAGAGCAAGCTTCTCTAGCTTAACCACTCAGATGTTTGCTCCTACAGTGTCTTACATAGCAAAATATGGACTACAATGTTTTAAGAAATGTAATCACAAATTCTCTGCATCAGCAAATTTCCTTCTTTTCAAAAGAGCTTATGCATTTTCTGTGCAATACTGAAACTGTAATAACTGTTTTTAAATAAGCAATTTATCACTGAGAAAAATGACAATATTATTTCTTTACACTGTTTTATGTGTGTTCTTAAAAGTTCACATCTTAGATTTGATGCAAAAACTAATACATGCTCAGTAACGAAGGTAAAATGACACCTAAAAATTGCTTTCTTGAATTCTCACAAGTTAGGGGTTTTATGGTGGGGGTTTTTTGTGTTTTGTTTGGTTTTGTTTGTTTTTTTGTTTGTTTGTTTGTTTGAGGTTTTTTTTGGTTTTGTTTTGTTTGGGTTTTTTTGGCTTTTGAATAGAATAGTTAATTTCTGAAGTCAAGAATTTTTCTTTAATGTATTTATTATA
>JAWWMO010000138.1:32267182-32284873 GCA_035047845.1 Dendrocincla fuliginosa
TTGTTTGTTTGGGGGTTTTTTTGGTTTTGTTTTGTTTGGGTTTTTTTGGCTTTTGAATAGAATAGTTCATTTCTGAAGTCAAGAATTTTTCTTTAATGGCTTGATTATAGCCTATGAAGACTCCTGGGATAGAATTCTAACATAACTAGATTTGTCCTTAATGTATTCAAGCCTCATCAATTTTGCTTAAATGATATTCAAGCATGAATGTTAACTAGTAGAACTGTAGTCTTTGGATTTCTAATCGCTGTGGATTCATGGCGGAATAAGGAAGACAAGATTGTTTTATGGTTCTGACTGCACTGTTCCACAGGGACATTGGGCAAATCACTAGATTTAGTAGAGACTGATTCTGAGGGAAGTAAAAACAGGTCTCCCCATGAACCTTTTTAGCATGTAGTTTACTTGCTATGATACTGCTTTTTCATTAGCAATATTGTTTCCTCCTTGTCCCTTATTGCAAAATTACACAGAATTTGTGGAAGAAACAAAGAAGCAAACAAATTCATAGTAAGCAGCACAGCTTTATGCTTTTTACCATCAAAGAAGGAGCTATTCCGGAGCTGTCCAGAGAACTGAGCCAGCCAGTGCACAGTGGGTTGTTCTTCAAATATGGCTTCTGCTCTGATGCATATTTTCATGTTGACACAGCTTGTTATATATCTGGAGAAACTTAAAATGTGTAACAGCAGTTAGGGCTGTGTACTGTTTTGTGATTTATGTATAGAGAGGGCCTCTGTGAAGGATGAATAGGAAGAGCTTCTAGTATGAGCTAGAAAAGTCCCCAGTTCTGATATAAACTCTGTATTTTGACATGCTTTTGCTCTTTTGTGTTGGTGATCTTTATGACTTGGGTTTTTTTCAGGGTTGATAAGCTGTTCATAAGCTGTCAATCTTTTATTAGACTTTCCCCCTTCTTTTTCAATAGCTTGATCTTGTATAGTTTTTAGTTCTACACACTTAGAACAGCTGAGTTGAAAGAATGCTTCTCTGCATCCCTGCTGCTCTGCTGAGGCAAATCTTCCAGTGCATAAGTTGGCCTGCAGCTTTGCTTACCTTGGTGGAGTGTTGTGGAGGGTGCCAGGTCTGAGGTGCTTTATGGCTCGGAGACTTGCCTGTTTCTGACAAAAGAAATGTGTTTAAACAAGAAGAATAATTTCTGAGCTATTTATATTTGAGTTTGAATTAAACCATTTAAGGGTAGGTTAAGATAGAGAGCACTTGCTTTCCCTAGAGCAGTTTAGCATCTCAGTCATCCTCATTCACCATCAGTTAATGACTAGAAGACAGTGCACTGATTGTGTTGATACCATGATATAAAGAATTCCCCTTTTGACTTGTACCCTAACCTATATAGTCTAAATAATTTCCTAGCAAGGCTGATATAAGGGGGCAGAGCAGTTTGAGTCATGATTTCTGACTAGGAAATAATCAGGAAAAAAAGAAAACTTTACAGAATATGGCATTACAATTTTTCTACATTATGTCTTATTGATGACATAATGGAAATTAAATTATATGGGGCATATAACAATAAAAGTTGAGAACACACACAAAAAAAGACCCAATCCCAAACATATAGAATGGAGAATTCTGTGAGAAAAGGTTGAAGAGATAGCGAAGGAGAGGTCAGACCTCAATACATGGACAAACAATGAGACTTATGTGTGAAAAGGGCAGGAAGTCAGAAGATTGGCATATGGCATTTGTTGGGCAGTAGGTTGGGATGTGTAATAATTTGAAATCGGTGATAGTAAGGCTAACATAGAGGCATGTCTGAAACGCCACTCGACTGCTGTGTCTTGGGTATAACTTCAAACTTTTTAATCTTAAAATGCCAAGGGCTAAGTCATGGTCTATTATGCCTGTGTACCCTCTAGCAAAAGCACTTGAATTCAATGAAATTACACTGGCTACTAATCAGAGAGAAAGCCTTCTGGCTTGAAATCAACATGATAAAAGAGAAATAAAATAACTGACAGTTCAGAGTACGAGAAAGCACTGAAAGTGAAATCCTAAACCCTAGTTTTATATTACCAAAAAGGATCTATGAATACTGCTCTGATAGTCATTACATAAGAAAGAACATACCTGAGAATATAATTCTATTTTGGGTATACACAAATCTTTGACCTTGCTGCATTATTCACTCTTTAAAATTGAAGAATTCAAAAGTATTGCATTATATATATGCCACTGTTTAAATTTTTTATTGGTCCTTTTCTTCCAACATTATTTTAAAGTCTACACAGCTAACAAAACCGTTAGTTATTAATGATCATTTCTCCTGAATATTTGTGCCATAACTGAATGTTCTAAGAGGTACCATTTGAAGAATGGTTGCTGTTTACTGTGTTTTTCCTCAAATTTGCTGGAAGTCCATTTCTACCAGGAGAAAAAAGTTACTAAGAATTAAGTTTTAACTATGCCAGAAAAGAGAAGCAAATACAAAATAGGGGATGAAAACTGCGGCTGATAAACTCCCTGGTCATAATGTCAGAACTCGTTGCCATGAATGTGATATTGCAGTGTAAACAGTGTCTGAAGCTTTTTTTAACAAAACACTGGACAGTTTGTCTCTTACAGCAATATAATTTGGAATTATTTTTCAGAAACTTCAAGATGAAGACTAAAATTTCTATCCTTCAGGAATTCAGCTAGTGTTAGAAAGAGAATAAATATTATGATTGTTAATACCTTCCTTTGGGATTGGAAGAAAACATGCTTTTATAAACTCATGAAAAAGCACTGTTCATTGATGATAAAGCAAAAGATACTGTCCCTGCCCACAGTTATGTTCCTTGTAATCTGAACATTATTAAAAGCAAACAAAAAGACCCACAAATTCCGACACATATTACATATTGTATTTTCATTGTTTTACTGTTTGAGAAATGAGTACACAAATGGATTCAGATTTTAAATATTTCATAACTTATGTCAATAACTTTGGAAATTTAAAAAATATTTGGCATTTCATCCTTTATTTGAATAAGAGCTGACATTAATTTTGGATTGCTAACTTTCCCATGTAGCTAAAGCTTTTCTTTAGAGATGTAAATTTCTTTGCAGCTTTACTTAACTGTGAAATTTCCTTGACAATCTTGAGTTCTCTCCTATCTTTCATGCGCATGAAAGTGGATAATAACTATGACCACTGGATGAATGCAGCACATGACACTGAAATACTGGGCAAGTCTTGTATTAGAGTACAAAAAATAATGTCATGATTCTAGATGCAAACCGTTCTCTACTGCCAGTAAACCTAGAAAAAGGATAGAACTGTGAGCAGTTCAGCAAATTCAGACCATTAACCCTTCTCAGGACCTGTGTTATGAAAGTAATTGTGTTTAAATTACTTTTCAAATGTATTTAATTAGTGTAAATTATACTGACAAAGAGAAATTGCTCTTTCTTAGTTTAACATACATGCAATACCAAAATATTGAAGTTAACATCTCTTTTTGAGATTTGCATTGTATTAAGTAGTTTTACTGATGTTCCTCAAAAATGCCAGACTTAATTCCCAATTACCAAATTCAAAGGTGACAACCTTCAAATGGTTAACATCCTCATTAGATAGTTCTTCTCTTATTCACAGCACCATATGAAATATTAAGTGCATACTTCAAAAAGTAAACTAATGAGGACTAAATATGTAATTTGTCTAATAATGTAGTCAAAGTATGTGACTGATTTCTTCATGGGCTTAGTCTTGAAAATATTGGCACAATTAAAATGCTGTTATTTTCAGTCATTCTATGATTTTACTGAAGGCTATGTGAAAGCTACTTCAAAATTTCCAGAGTGGAATTCTGGTCTGGACAGCTTGAACAAAGTGGCATAGATTCACTTAATGTTTAATAATTTCGTGGGAACTAATACAGAGTTAACCTGAACTTTAATGGAGCCTCTACGCAGCTGTGCAAGAGAGTTACTATTAATGGGCCACCAAAAGAGCCTTACGTAATTTTCCAGTAATTAAAAGCAGATGGTCAATAACATTTTTTCACAGTGTTACAAATGTATTAGCTATTACTTGTGTAATCAAACACTATTTGCTTATTTATAAAATTATTTAGTGATTGGATAAGGATAAAAACAGGTTAGAGAAAAATACAGATCTCAGTAAGATGATATTATTCCATTGAAGACAATAGTCAGTCTAGCCTTATAGCAATGTAGAAGATAGCATTACAATTCCTAACACTTAATTTTGAGAAATTCCAAAGAGAGTGAATGTCTTGGTCCAGAAGCTTTAGAAGTATTCTCTACCATAATTTACATTAATAATCAACTTTTCCTGAATACAGTTGCTCCTTCTTCCTCCCTCCACTGCACCTGACTAACATTTGAGATTAGATCAGTTGGTTTGCTAACAATGCCAAGGTCACGGGTTCAATCTGCTGGATGGGTCATTCACTTAATAGTTGGACATGATAATCCTTGTGTGTCCCTTTCAACTCAGAATTTTCTGTGATTCAGTCTAACCTATATTGTTAAAGAGAAAACTTTGCAGATTTGCATAGCTCTGGCTGTGCTTCTCAATTAGATCAATACACCTATTATTCAAGTTGATGCATGTCAGCCCTAACAGTAATTTTAGAGCTTTTGACATTGTTGGTACCCTCAAGTACTACAGTGAGAGAGGTTGCATGTGTTTCACATCCATGAAGAAGTGATAATTAAGGGATATGTCTTCAGTAATGTTTAATTTTGAAGAACTTGGTTTGTAATGTCTTTGTCACAGAATCTGCATTCTCAGATAATTGTGAAGTTGTTGAATGCAGGGTTATAAGAGCCTGTGTGAGTAAAGATTTCAAATTCTTAAAGTATCCCTAAGAAATACCTGAATAAAGCATGTATAATTAGTTTTTTTTAACAATCTGTAAATGCTTCCTTTTACAGACAGATATTTCCTTTTTGTATTCCTAGAAGTCAGTGCCTATACCTGTAAAAATGCTCCTCTATGCCTAACAGCTCAGTAGTTTATGCACACATACAAAATCTGAGAGGCAGTGAAAGAGAACAGAGAAGGAATTTTTATGCTTGAGACAAGTTACCATCCATTTAGTATTCTTTAACTATGAAAAAGGTTGTTTGTTAAAATGAGGAAAATACTTAGAATTTCTCGCATATGTTATCCAAATTTTCATCAAATAATTCAAGATTCAGTGGGTAAAGGAAAAATGGACACTACACACAAAAAGAGTTATAAATCTCCAAATACTTGATAGGCAGGTGTATATGGGGAGGGACCTTGAGTTCTATTTGAGGGTATCATTTCTATAGGAGAGATTAAAAGGCTCTGCAAGCAATATACTCAGCAAAATTCATAATTTCTTGATCCTGGCAGAATTTGGTGAAAATTTAGTCAGATTCTAATCTGTATTGCTCTCTGCTCAAAACACTTTTCTGGATATAACAGACCTCAAACACCTAAATTCATTAAGGATTTTGGTAATTAGAGGCTTGTGACTTTCATTATGCATTTCTTAAGCAGAATACAGAACTAGATGTATATGTCTCCTTTTTGTAGTTTTGTCCTAAATTTCTTCATTTTCTAGGAATAGCCTTCCAGAGGCTATCCCAGAAGCCAGTTTATGAAGATGAAATAGTAGCTGTAGCTTGTTTAGCTGTTAGTAAGCAAAGCTGCAACCTATACTTTCAAAGTAGCTGGTGCATATATAAAGAAATAAACTCAGTAAGGTTATGTTATCTGGGCTATTTGTAACTTCATTCCTTTCTTCCACCAGGAAGATTCTGGGCAAAGGGTAAGAAGTTGAAATGACTTGGTCTTTGTTATGAGTTTACATCATTATCTGCAAATAAAAATGAGACTAAATGGTAATGTAAAGAGATGTCACCCATTCCCTTTTAATTTATTTTTTAAATTTAATATTTAAAACTGATTTTGGCTGAATATGGATTCTTAGTTGAGACACAAAATATCTACTCTTAGGTGCTCTGGATAACTTTATAGTGTTAGTAAAACTTGAGTATCTAATAACATTTAATCTGTCAAAAGGATAGAGTGATGCTAATGGCAATGATGATAATTACGTTCAAGGGGTTAAAATCTATTTCAGTGATGCTTTTTGGCTAATGGAATTGGTCTTGACCCTTTTCTTGCAGATATCCCTGCACAGAATTGTATATAACATCAGTGCAGTTCTCAGCATATGTTTTGGTTAATTCTCTAGCAGAACATACACCTCTGAGGATACAGCTGATGCAGTACATGTAAAGAGGAGGAATTCTAATACAACAAATTGTGGTAAGACAAACATACATCGCTTCTGTGTGGGGGTGTGTGTACAAATATCTGCCTTCCTTCAGTAAAATCTCTGAGTCAGAACCCAAACCCACATAAATCTGCATCTCTCTGTGGAAGACACACCTGATTTATAGCTTGTCCTTATTGGGTAACTCCTCTTTTTGTCTATCACGTTATTTGTCTGTGGAACACTGAAGGTAATTATACCACAGAAAAAAAGGTAACTTCTAAGTTGTACTCAACAGCTGGGCTGCATGCAAATTCTTACTGAATATTTTGTTCATTTCCATGGGTGTGAAATCGATGTGTAGAAAAAATAGGGGTTTTCTCTCAGACATAGTTGTTGACCTTATATATATATATATATATATATACATATAAAGTCAAAACTCAAAGTGTCACCTCATAGGTTTTACCTTCTACTATAGTGACTTATTTTTTTCCTCCAAACCATGTTTCTGATTCATGCTACATTTATATAAGTACACCTAAACAACTATTTCTAAATATACTGCAGGGGAAAATGTAAAACAGTAAAGTGGGGCCTTATGAAGCTAGTAAAGCAGGGTAAGGCTTATCTGTACCTTGTACACTAAGAGAAGTAATAAAATGAGAAATATGCATAGCAACATTTTTCCTTAAATGGTTCACTGCAATATCATTAATTTTCTTTTAAGCTGATGGAGGTAAACCAAAAGTAAAAAAGATTGTTTCACTTGTGCTAGGAAAGAGGCCTAGATATATTTGTATCCTCCATCCTCTTTATCTGGTTCCTTGGTACAAAAAGTTTGGACTGTGATTTATGCACCAGGGTTTAAAGTAAAGTTATAGAAAATATACTGATGTTCCAAATAATATTTTATTATTATTATTATGTAAAGAGCATGGGAAGGAAAAGAACAAGTGGCAGAGATTTAGACTTATTTTATTATTTCTTTCCATAGCAAATATTTCCCTCAAATATAGAATCCAAGACAATCTGTTTTCCTAGAGATTTCTCTCAGATCAGTTTGACTTTGGAGTCCAGGAAGGTTTAAAGTCATCCTGAAGCCTTTCTCTAAGGATGGGTATTTAAAGGATATTTTGCCTCCATTTTCATTGAAATTGTAGAAATGCAATTATTTTTGAGACAGTTTCAGCTCTGTCAAATTCCTCTGAAATTGTTCAGTTCACGTGAAAGTAGTTGAAGACATATTCAGACATTGACAGTGACACAGAGAAAGTTATTGAATCAACTTGGTGTCCATGGGAAAAAAGCTGAAGTAAACCAAAGGATAGTTCATGATAAAAGATATGCATTGCAGCTTAGAGATAAGGAAGCCTCCCTTCCTGCAAGATGAATTTCGTGCATCAGATGTTCTTATTTGTGCTAGTCACATTAGTTTGTATTTTAAATGCACTGTATTATTTACCAATGGGTTTCAGTGTTGCTATTTTATTTGCCTTCTTGAAACCTGTTACCATTCTTGTTAATGCTCTTGCTTTTCTAAGAATGAGAATTGATGTTATTATCATTACCTGGTATCTAGAGGTCATCCTTTTCAGACTCAGAGCTGATGAAATCAATTTCTAGTTTCTGCTTTATAAAAGGAGCAAGAATATCGAGAAATAAAGAAGCACAACCTGAACTCCACCATGTTAGTTTTCTGAGGTGTCTCAGAAACAGTATTCTGCAATCTTTCAAATGATCCCGAAAATATTTCAAGATTTGCAACAAGCTTTTCTCTCAAAAAACATTCCACCTACCCCCTCAACTTAAAAAAAAAAAAAATATAGCTTTATTTTGTTGTTGTTTAAAGTAGTAACTTTTCAGTGACAGTGTTCAATAATAGTCTACAAAAACCATTTTAAAGCATAGATGTTAATGTGCTACTGCCATGAGTCTGCATTAAAGTGATCTTTCACTTCACTAATCTGTATGTTGTTAGAATGCTTTAGTATAACCAATATATAAACAGAGCTGGAGCCACAATGATTTCAAATGAAGGGATGGTAACAATTCCTGCGGTTATGAGTTACTTTTCTGCAAGGGAGTTTCTGGCTAGTGAGCTGGAAAAAGAATATTATAAGTGATAAATAATGAGCCTGAGAATCACTCATCCATCACTATATTTTGCAATGATAATTTTCTAATAAGTAGGAGTCTGTAATGCCTCAGAACTCTTTCCAAAGTTCCTTAAGACATCCAATTATTCAGTATAACACTTTATTCAGACACAACTAAATTCAAATGTGAAGGTTTGTTTTGAGTTTGTGCAATGTGAAGGTTTTTTGTTTGTGCAACTGGTGGTTTATTGTTTGTGCAATTGTGAAGGTTTGTTTGAGTTTGTTCCTTAATTTTCTGAGTTTTACTGCATTTATTTAGTAGGTTCTACAGTCATTTTAAAAAAATAACAGCAATGGATATCTAAACAGTCATTGTGACTATACATAATTTAAGGGCCACAATCCGAAAAAACATTTCTTAGTACTAGATTAACATTGAAATACAGAACTAAAACTAAGCCTAGAGACTTGTCATGATTAAATTCCAGCAGGAAGGAAAAGAAGCAGAACAGTCTGAAATATTGTAAAAGAAATATCTGAAAGAGAAGATTTACTTTTTTTTTTTCTTTCAGAAACCACTACATATTTCAAGTAAAAATTGTGATATAATCCACACCCTATGTGCTGGAGGTGTTTTGAAGCTAGAGTCAATGACCACTGTTTCTCTACCCATTTTTTCTTGTCCTCTGGCCAATGAAATATGTAAAGGAAGGGTGAAAACTGGAATCCAGGCAACAAACTGTTACCTTTCACAGCCTAGTCAGTAGAAATTTTGCCATAGATACTGTTTTCTTTCATGACAGTTTTAAGGCCTTTTTTATCATTAGTAGACTATTGATCTTATTGTATTTAAATTAATGGAGAACTACTGTACTTTGAATGGATAATTTGGATGTTAACTGAGCTAAAACTAAATTTTTAGTTCAACTTACAAAGTATGTTCTACTTTTGCTAACAAGACTTAAATTATAGCACTTTTGTTAAAGTCTTTATGGAGACAATGGTATCCTGAGCCATGCAGAAACATATTTGTTTTGCTCGTCCATTTTTTCCTCTTTCAAGGTTTTAACTACTGGGCAAAGCTGTGGGTGAACTGGATCGAGAAGCAATATATGGGGCATAAGAGATCCCCAAGCCAGAGAGAGACTGGTGTTGCAGGGATGTAAGGTACAGTCCTGCTGTCAGGGTAGCCTCCTGATATGAACAGGAATATTAAAAAAAAAAAAAAAAAATCACATTTACTTCATTTGAATTCTGGAGAACCAAGAAGTTTTTAAATGCTTATACTCCACTTATTTTACCTTTAGGTTTGTGTAGAAATCTTGGACTGAACATCCTGTGTCTGGTTTCTTGATACTCCTTCTACATTTGTTACAATCTTTTGCCTTTGAATTTTTTGCATCTCTCAAAGGGGAATCCTACATTCACAGAGTTTTGTTTTAGGAATCTTCTGATTTTTCAAACCTGCCAAATTGTATTTGTCAACCCTCCCCATAACACGGCTGATGGGAATGCTCTCCCTCTCCCGTCTTCCCCCCAGGACCATGCGGTCAGCCACGTGGTCTCCAGAGGTCCCAGTAAACAGGTCCACACACGCCAAAGACAGGAAGCAGAAAGAGAGCTTTATTCTCATGACCGGGTCTTTTATAGACTTCCTGGCAGGGCGGGATCAAGGGAGCAGATACAAAAAAGGACCAATCAGGGGAGGTTTCACACACCCGGGGTGGGATTTACATATTAATTAGGAGGATAAGGGGTTTCCTTTCAGGGGCATGGGAAAAAGGGAACTTTCAGTTTGCAACACAGTAAAAAAACCTCAGGTTATAATACAGCTTTACAAAATGCTTTCATTGGTTTCTTTAGTGGCCCATCTCCTGCAGGATCTGTTCCACTCTTGATATGGCAAGTCTACTCCCACATCCCCACACCACCACATTTTCTCATAAGTGTCTTTCATCTTCAGTGATATAGTCAGCACTAATTGGCTAATCAGTGCTCTCCAGGTGGAAAGGGAGCAACGTCCAGCAGTCAGCATCACTTATCTCTTTAAAGTGCATACAGTTCAATTACTTTCTGTAAAACTGTTGTTCAAAGTAGCATTTTTCAGGAGGATGCACCCATGTCTGTGACTCCATCCACCATGAAATCTGAAAGCACATGTATGAAGTGTATACTGCATGCTGTACTTGGTTATCTGCCAAGAACAACATTTGGTAGATGTACCTAAGGTGTAGTAATCACAATGCCTCCCATTAAACTATGTGAGTTGCTAGAAATCAATCCATCTAACTTGCCTACATACATGTATTTTGAACCTTTCTAGGGAGGGAGTGTTTAACACATGTTGTTTTACAGACCTATACTCTCCATTGAAGTATTTCTAAATTTTCTCTCCTAGGTAGCATATTCATATACTAACATATGTAACTGTCACACAAATGATCTTATGGGTTAATGGGAAAGGAGCATTTCATGGTATGCCCTTTTTAATAGGGTTTAATTTGAAATCTTCTCTTCAAATAGACCTGAATTGGTCCACTTTAGTATACATCATCTTGAGATGTGCAAGTTTGACATGGTAAGAATAGCTATGAAAAGTCTAGTAAGGGGCTTAGAAAAGATAACCCTCCTTGGCACCAAAGTTGGTTTAACAACAGCTGTCGAGAAGCTGGATTGCCGTATATTTTTTTTTTTTAATTCTTGTCTGTATTACATTTTGAACAACTAAGCTAGACCAAAGATTTTTGAAATTTAGTTTTACGAAAGAAACTTTTAATGGAGGAGTCCTACATAAGGCTTTAATTTCTTGGGCATGGAGGGAAGTGCAGAATTTGTTTTTCACTCTGACTCACTAAACAATGAATAATAACATATTCTTCCATACCAGACCCCCCCACCCCGAGGATATAGCGCAATATGCTTTCTTGACTTCTTCCTGTACCTTTTTCTCTAAAAATGTGGAATTTTCCTGAACTCAAAAGGCTCATGTGAGCTCCTAAGATCCATTTTTAACTACGGTAAAATAAAAAAAAAATCCAATGAAACCTGAATTTGTAAATCCAGAGTTCCTGATTACAACTGGAATAAGACAAGGCAACTATTTTGAATTGTATCAGTAAGTAGTTCAATAGCAAACCTCCACAAAGGACAGATGTGGAGAAAGACAATGTATGTGAAATAGGAGTTACATCCTGTAAACCTGTTGAATCAGTAAAAATGAACTTTATTTTTCTCGTTATATTAACTGAAATCTCAATACTATGAAAGTACCAAATACTATGAATTTGGCATGAAAGAACATATTCCTAACAATTAATTGAATTTAGAGAAAAAGGAGGGAGTTCATATTCACCTCATATTTTCAGTATTTCAGTCTTGAAAAATGTGTCTGAGTTTTTGTTGTCAGTTTAGACCTGACTTGGTTAGACACTTTCATGTCCATAACTGCGGAGAAATTTTTGAACCTTAAATAATTATATAAGATAATAACTGTTAGTTTTGCACTTCTTTAAAGTTTTTAGAACTATGCTAAAACGTTCCAGAATGAAAGATCTAATGCAGAATTTCAGCAATGATTAAATCATAAGCTTCTGAAAAATAGTGTTTGTAATGAAAATGCTGACACAACATTAACAAGAAGAGTGTAGTCATAATGAAGAGTTTGATAATGGATCTGATAATGCGTTACAGATTTTTCTGTGCAGTAGAAGTGATGCCATGACTAATTTATTTAACTTTTGTAACTGTAGATTACTATATACATTTATTCATCTGTTAAAATTCATTTACAATTGTTTTAGCTTTCTAAAATAAAGTGGTTTTCTATTCCAAGGTTATAATGTACTTGCTAATGGGGTATTGACTACAGTTTCTTATCATCTGTCTTCTGGTGGAAAGGTGATCATTACTGCTCACTAAGTAATTCCCAGTTTTCTACACATTCACATAAAATGCCTTTTGCTAGGAATTCATTCCCTTCATGCCCTTGCAGATAGCCCCTGCAACAGCTAGTGTCTAATAAAGTTATTTTCTGTATAGTGTAACATTGTAATTTCAGGAATTCATCAGAATTAAGAACTGGTTTTTCAACTTGAGATTTATGAATCATATGCACATCTTCAGACTTGAAATTTGGGTGCTATCAACTCAACAGATAAAGAAAATCTAATATCAATTTTATTTAAAAAATGTGGTGGTGGAATATTTCATTGAAAGGAACTGTTGTTGAAAAGCTCTTGAGAAGAATGAATATAATATAATATAATACACAATAAAATTCTCTATTTGGATTCCTGCAGTCTCCTCCAAAGACATGACATTTCCAAGCATTTGGTTCCATCAGACTCAGCGCAAGAAGCAGAAAATGCAAGAAACATCCATTTCCCTACTTTTTCAGTAGGTGCTTGGGATAGTATCATCTCATAATGCCTTTTCTTTCCTGAACAATCCCCAAAACTTTGAGAAACTACGCATATTATGTGTACGGTTGAATCACCAATGGCTTAAAGTCAAGCTGCACTTTCTAAAGTGGTGCTTAGAAATGAACTGCAGCTCTTTCTTGGGTTAAAATATTGGTTCCTTAGAATTGTACTGTTTACCTGAATTCAAGTGCATAAAATCCCCTCTTTGATTATCAAATAGCAACTGAGCCCAGAGACACAATTCTTTTATAATATTGTTAGATCCTCATAACTATATTGATTTATACTGGAAGAACTTTTCTTGAAAGTTTTAACAGTCCAGTTCATATTCTGCTTAAGCTGCACTTTAACTTTCTGATGAGCAGCCTTCAACAGTGCTCTAAAGGAAAGGCTGAGAATAGAGTAAAGAGCATTAAAAGTTTCAGTTATAGAGAGAATCAGTTCAGTGTTCAGAAATTTTCTAAATTTCTAGACAGAATCTGTAGCCAAACCAAAGAAAACTCTTTGTCATACAAGTTTAAAGTTTACTTTATCTGTGATCCTTAACTAAAAGCCATTCTCAGAACCTGACCTCAGTTCCCTTGGCAGTCTGTGACAACTCCAAGTCAAGAGCTAAAAGCTTTGTGCCCACAATTTAAACATCAGCATGTAACTACAAGATACCCTTTGTAGTGACTGAATTTTACTTTGCTAAAGCACTCATGTTCTGAGTTTTCTCCACAGTAGTGAACTTACTAAATAGAGATATTCTTTTCCTTTTGTTTTTCTATCCCTAGATCATCTGAGGCGGTGGTGTAGTCTTCCAGCCTGTATCTGTGGTAAGCTCTTACAGAGTTTTTTTCTCTGCTTAAAGAATTTCCTTCAAGTTAGAACATATTGAAAGGAATCGTGATATACAAAAGATAGTTCTTTATGTTTAATCAGCTGTATTTTAGTAATTCTGCCTAATACTGAGAAACAGACTGAACAGTGTACTACTACCTGAGAAATATTTAAAACATATTAAGACTGTGTTCAAATGTAGACACTAATATTGTCACTTTCTGATTACCTCTCATTATGAAACCACATAACAAACTTGTCCAACAGATGAATATAAAATTTGCAGGCACAGACATTTACAGAAAAGAAGAGCAAACAAAATTAGCCATATGAAGAGGAGTTTTTCAAAGACATTATTTAGAACTGAGTCACTGATTTCTTGTAGCAGGCCGTTGTGCCCATAAGTTAGCCCAGGTGCTAACTGGGAAAACAAAATAAGAAGCATCAAATGAACTAAATCTACACTTAGACACCTTTTTTAAAGCCACAGTGTGTAAAAAGCCACAAGCTGTAATGTGTCATTTCACCTGTACGACATAGATCAAAACTACTGATATGTATTTGATCATTTATTCCCCTGTGAGCAAAAGTCATTAAGATACCACTTTGAAATTAATAACTTTGTACTCTCTAGAAATATCTTATTTCCGAACTCTAATGTGTCTCCTCCATATGAAATGATTTTCATAGCTGATTGTAATACTGTCATTTGACCTCCTAAGGTCAGTCAGTCAGTGGGGTGGTGTCTTAGTTGACTTCAGAGGTGGTAAGATTTCCTAGCCCCCAAGTTTTCTGTTACGTTTGAATTTTTTATCTTTAACCGTACACTTGAAAAAAGTAGTTGTGGGGGATTCTCAGGCATTAATTGGAAGCTGTGTAGTCCCATAGACTCATAAGGGAACCGAAAGCAGCAGCCTTTGGAATGGAGCACAGAGAGAAAACTTTTTAGAGGACAGAGGTTTTCTTTCCTAATCTTGCAGCTCTGGAGTGAGATCCAAGCAGGGGAAAACTTGCAAAGCATGAACTATGTGGGGATGTCTGGTTACCCTGTGCATTTTTTCCATAATATTTACAATTCTTATGATAGTAGACTTTACTGCTGTTATAAGGAGCAAATTACTCTATATAACTTGTTTTGCTGCATGTTAAATATATCACCTGCATCCCAACATGACTCACCATGCAGAACTGTCTAATCATGAGGGAGATTCTAAAGAAATTCTAAAGAAATGTGGAAATTTGAGATTGTCCTTGTCTGCTCCTGGTATTTAGAAGCTTTTTATTCAATGCCTTCAAAAATTGCTCTGTTTCTTGTTTGACTTTTAAAAGCAAATGATGCAGTAGAGCAGCAATGGCACCACAAAACTTATTAAAACCCTGGTCCTCAGGGACTGAAGATAGAGGTTTGATTTTATGGAAATAAATGAAAATACTCTGCAAATGTTTCATGAACTACAATACATTCCTCTATTACTTCAGTGCTTTTACAATACAAACAGACTTTTAAATTCCTCTTATTTTCCATGATAAAAAGAAAATTATCATTCTGTTTATGTTCTAGCAAAGGGAAAAATGCACGGAAGGTTATGCTATGCATTTGCTCCCAACAAAAAAATAATGTAGTTGGCTCATTGGAACGTTAGCAAAAGTGATTATCGCAGTCGTCATTTTTAATAGGAACAATATTGAGGTCTTTGATCTGTGGCATGACATAGAAAATATTGTTGTATTACTCTGCTGGAAAAATTAATAATGCATGTTATGGCCCAGCATGTAGTACTACAGAAAGAAATTATTTTGAGAACCATTTTAGTCATCTGCTAAAATAATTGTGCTTCATACTTCGATGATACAATTTTGCCCATGACTTTCTCCTGTGCATTGTTACCAGAAAGAGTTAAATCTTATTTGCTTTGTTGCTTGCATTCATCTCTGTCTCTACTAAACTGATTTTCACAAGCACTAAAAATGTATGCTGTCTCTGGATGGAGCACTGCTTTCTGCACATCTGCTAACTTGTACCTGCATCAACAGTGATACATGAAGACAGCAGACCAGTTCTGCAGTGCAGAGAGCAGGACTCCATGGTATACTTGAGGGAAGCACTTCGTCTTGTATCACATAAGGTCCAGACAAATCTGCTTTTTAAAACATAGTTCACAATCCCTACAGAACTGCGGAGCAAACAGATATTGGAGTGTTTTATTTGCACAAAGCACATAGAGTACCCAGAGAGGATGAGCCAGAAATTTCTTCTGAGATATTTTAAATTATTGTGTATATATATATATATATATATATATACATTTTCTCATAAACTTTATTCTGTCCTCTGCCTGGTATAGCATTTTCTCATCACAGGATATTGTTCTGTAAACATTGGGGAAAAATTGTGCACTATCAAGGGAGAGATAAGTTCCTTGAAGATGGTCAGATCTTTTTAGCTTCCATTCTTTACAAAAAAAAAGAACAGGAACAAAACCAATTCTGTAGACCAGATTACTTCCCAAGCCCCATGTACAGCTAGTTATAGACAAGCTTATTTTTTTTCAGAGGAAAACAGTTTTACCAACACCTAGTCTGTCATTCCTACTCCATTGTTTTGTCTGGAATTTCACACAGGAGGCCCTACCTCTATGTGGCATAGGATTGTTTGGTTTACAGATAAAAATGTGTTTGAAATTAGAGAAAGTGAAGCATAAAGTGTGGCCTGGGAATACCTTTTACACTTATTTATAAGCAGTCTTATCTCTGTAGGCACTCGTCTCCTGTATATCAGAGCTTTGAGGAACATAAGATGTACCAAATTCAGTGAGGTTCAGTTTGGGAAATCTCAGCCTTTTTCCCAGAGATCACCGGGCTATGGAATGAAGGATTTTTAAAGCCACTACTTCAAAAATTTGCTTTATTGTGGTTATGCCTTTAAAATGATTATGGCAATATGATGAAAATATCTGGAGAGTTTTATCAAAGAAATCATGTATTCATTGTCAGTTCTGTGATGAGGGTGTAAATCCAGTCAAGGCAGATCAAATTGTACTGCACTAATTTCAAAACAGCAAGGAGACCATTCAAGTAAGATGTCAGGGCAGGCGCAATCAAAACATTGCCATAAGAGAGTAGTGCCATAGGGTACATGGAATATTTTTTGCAAAGCATTTTCTCAGTTGTTTTCCATGAAACCAAACCTCCCTCCAAATCTCTGAATATCAGTATTTTCATAAGTCTTGAGTTACCACTGCTGCTTAACTGCACTCAAAATCTGTATAGTACAGCTTCTTGACTGACAAGTGCAAAAGAAAGATGCCAGAGGCATATTTCTTGCTGCTGAAAGAAGAAATTTGTCCTTCCACATTAGAACTGTCAGCCATGAGGTGTTAGTAGGATGTGAAAGAACCAGGTACAGCAATACTACATGTAGCCTGCTCCTACTGCTTTACAGTACTTGAACAGATCATCCAGGCATTTAACTAGTCACATGCTTCCAACCACCAAGGAAAGTAAGTATAAATCACTAGATAGATAATTATGTTGGACACAAATCACCATACATGAATGTAATTTTCTAACATATCTAAGCAATTAAAAATTGTCTAAATGAAATAAGTATGAGAAGCTGTTAATTTGCCACATAAAAAGTTTATTTAGATCAACAATGCATAGGAACACTTTGTAACTTAGAGAAAGAGCCAAAATGAATGAAATTTAATTTCTCCAAGGCTTATGGTTTTATATTTTGTGTAGTTTATAGTTTTGGAACGAAGTGGAATACTGTGAACAAGTACAAATCCTACCTGCTTACTGTCATTCTTAGTGTCACTGAAGATTTGGGTTCTAATTCAGTATCATCACACACCTAGATTAATTTAAGTCCTGGCAAACCTTGAGGGATCAGTCTTGTAATCTGGCCTAGCATGCATGGGTTGTGGATCTCCTACTTCCTGTAAAGTGAAAGAGGGAGTGTCAGGGATCAGGAAACGTGTTCTAGACTTCAAAAAGAGAAATAATATTCCAAAACAGTGAGACAAAATTAAACTTAGAATATACGCATCCAGTGAGCTGGCAACCCAACAAAACAGGTAGGCAGAACCCTGATCAGAATATTCCAAACATTTTATTTGTGCC
>JAWWMO010000138.1:32284973-32313440 GCA_035047845.1 Dendrocincla fuliginosa
CATCCAGTGAGCTGGCAACCCAACAAAACAGGTAGGCAGAACCCTGATCAGAATATTCCAAACATTTTATTTGTGCCAAAAATCTAGATAAAATTATACCAGTGTTTTTCATTGTGTGCTTCCCCCCCACCCCCCCAATAATTTCAGTGCTAGTTTCTGCACTCAGTATTAGTCCCGCAGCTAAGAAACTACAGCCCCATAAGTTTCCAGTTCATATAAGTGTTCTACATTATGTTCAGTGTTCTAACACTAAACTGCTTGCTGCCACATACAGGGGAGAAGGTTGTTTTGAGACTTCGTATACAAGCTGCAGACATCCTTCAGCTTAGGCAGCAATGTACTATGTCTATTCTTTCCTGTTGTACTAAAAATAATATAAAGAAAATACAAACTGCTTTTTGGAAAAGGTGGTTTTACAGAGAACTAAAAGTTGCTACAGTAACAACAGGGCCAGAGACCTGCTTTTGAGACAAGATGCTCCTGAGCTAAGCATAATGACCAAAAACTTTATGTAAAGGCATTAAAGTAAAGGTTAGTCAGCAGCATCCTGCATTTGAAGGTTCTGCTGTGCCCCATTTGGGTAAGTTTTTTGTCATGCAACAGAGGGTAACAGCAGAGTCAGCTAGTGGAAAGTGAGCAGCTGTCACAGCAGTTTGCAGGCTCTACCCTCAGGAAATATCTTCTGAGGGCTGCATTTTCTGGGAAATTCTTCTGATAGCTTGGAAGCCAGTGGAAGTTAACTGCTTGAAATGGGATATAAAGAGAACCACAGCGACTGCCAAGCACAGGCACAAGGGCCCAGGAGGGCTCTAGGACTTCCATCCTTGGGATGTCCAAGTCTTGACTGGATATGCATGTAAGCAATCTGGTCCTACCAATTCTGCTTTGAGTAAGGGGTTGAGTACTTGACCTCTAGACATCATTTCCAACCTAAATTGTACTATGATTCCAAGATCTTCCAAACCAATTGTTAGCACTTAAAATATGTTGAGCAACCACTACTGCTTTGTCTGGCACCTGAACTATTTAGGAAATCTTAAAAAAAAATAAAAGATAAACCCCTACTTCACTATCTTTTTCAAGTATGTCTAATCATCTTTGGTGTAGTAGCATTAGACATTTTTATTTTTTTTTTAAAAGATTGCTGCAATGGCTATGAGAAAATGAGTTTGCCTAGAGCTACTCTGTTCCTATTGAGTACTAACAAGGTCTTTATCTGCCCAGAATGTGCCCTTTTGTGTTTTACAATACCTGAGGTAGTTGTGCATCTAATGTTATTGAGTTCAGGAGCACACAAAATTGATACTGCTGGCATTATATGAGTTAGAGGGGTGGGATGTTGTTGATGCTTTTATTTCTATTGTTAGAGGGAGTTGTATCAAAGAATATAGAAAAGTGTGAGGGGTTTTAATACTGTATTTTATTGATGTTTCATATGGTAAAGAAAAGTCTGATAACTAAACAATTTATAGAATTAGAAAGGTAGAAAGCAATCGTTTCTCGTTCTCATTTTATTTGTGTTATGTATATGTGGAAGTGAGAGACTTCAGGCCAGCCTAATGCATTACTCACTGAAGAATCTTTCCAACAAATAAATCCAATAATGAAGTAGTTGGAAGCTCTGTATATTCACATTCGTAAATGGGAAAAGTATCCGCAAAGGCATGTTATTATTGATTTTGTAATAAGCTGCACTAATTAACTAACTAACAGGCCAGCTGGAAGTCAAAAGGGAATTTTTTTTTTGTCTGTGCAGGTTGAGAGAAGCAACATTACCAGTGAAAGTATTGGAATTTTGTTTTATTTCAAAGTCCAAGTAATTCTGCAGTATGGTTTTTCAAAGAAGGCAATAAATAAGCTGAATGGCTACAAAGAATCATTTCTTTCTAGAAAAGTATGTGTTTCTACCTGACTTGTTTAAATTAATTTTCTTTACTGGGAATGTCATCCATTATCGTGACATGCTTTATGGTGAATAAAAATCCTTGATTGCAGCAGCATACAAAAAGAAGGAGTTTTACCACTTTTTGCAAAAAAACTATCTTCAGAAATGTCAGAGGCCATTTAAATGTCATTGCTTGAGAAAGTACTTTGAGAATGCTCCAAAATGAGTTTTTCTTGGAGATGCCAACTCTTGGGGGAAAAAAAAAAGTATCTCTCTAGGCACATTGGAATCACTTTTATACAGGTTTTCTTGTATGCAAATAAGAAATATATTAGACGTGCTCAAAGCCAGAGACCTCCCACAAGTCAGAACATCTGAACATTTCTCATAAAGAGAAATTCACAGGTTACTTCACAAGTAAGATTAATTGGACTTATTTCAGTTTGGCTGCCTTCTCATGGATAGAAAAATAGGATACAAAATTGTTGGTAGATTGTTTGATTCTTTTAACTGAAATTTCTATTATAAAACTCTGATACTCTGAAGTCCAAGTGCTGAACCTCTATTACCTTGCAAGTGTATAGCTTACAAGGCATTTTGGAAAAGTAACTAAAAATTACGGGGGTTTTTGTTGTTTTGGGAGGGGTTTTTTTGTTTGGTTTGTTGGGATTTTTTTGTGTTTTGGTGTGTTTGTTTGTTTGTTTTTTGTTTGTTTTTTCCCTAGTGTGGTATATATTTGTATATCATTCTGAATACCTCAGAAAAATCTTAAATGTTCCTTTATTAATATTTAGGTATTTCAGTTCATATCATGAATTTTGAGGTAAGATATCAGAAACACCATGGTTTCTGACTTACTTTGCCACAAAAGTTATAGAACTTTGGTGAGCAGTGTCTGACTGGAAGATCCGCAGTGATCACTAGTCACTGTTCCTAGAAAAATACACATTAGTCTTGAGTCTCTTATTTTCATTGATGAACAATGCTTATTAAGTTATCCCAACAGCTAACTTTTTTATAACTTTCTGTTACAGAAAAAACAAATTTTTTAAATTAAATTTATTAAATTTTAATCCAGAACTTGTAGAGGTCCCATTGTATTAATTTGAGAAACAGAGGAGATAGATTTAAGAATCTGGTTTCTTTGTCTTTTATATTCAAGTTGTAGGCTTCTTTGCCATGAACTAAATTGAATTAACTTTAAACTTCTCTATAACTCAAAGATTATTATTCTTTGATTTTTTGAGGGGGTTATCTGTTTTTTTGTTTTCGTTTTTGGTTTTTTTTTTCAATTTATTGATATTCTTCCTGAAATGTGAATGTTATGCCTGGACATAGTGTTCTAATAGTGATCATATCACTAGCACAGCATACACAGAGATAACGTAACCCTTCTGCTTCTGTGGCCTACATGAGGACAGAGGAAGCAAATAATTCCAGGATGCAAACTCTCTGTGCCATGGCCCTGCAAATTCACTCTATGATGTGTCTGAAGAAGGGCAGAGTTGTGCCTAATAAACACACTCGCTATCTTTCAGAAAATCCACTTATATTCAGGAACTTGTGTTAGTGGTCATGGTGAAACTCCCTGCCTCTAAGAAACTTTGATGAAACTTTCAAAATGTTCTGTACCTTTCTGAAGCTCCCAAGAAACAGTGAGAGCAACAATTACAGGCAAGCTGCAGAACCTAAGGAAACTGTGGAAGTCCTAGCAGCATAGTGCAGAGATCCTTCCAGCTAGCTGGGGTTATTTGCTTCAAGGCAGCTGTATGAGTTGTAGTCTCCACGTAAATTAACAAAATGCTCTGTGGAGGGGTACCTGATCGGCTGCCATGCACTGAAATGGTGCTGTACTTCCAGAACTGGGGCATTCGCCTTCAGGCACAGTAGTGGTTGCTTTTTTGTTTTGTCTTTGTTTTTGATTTTTTTTGTTGTTTGTTTGGTTTTTGGTTTGGTTTGGTTTGGGATGTTGTTTGTTTGTGTTTTTATTTGTTAAATTTTATTTAAAATTTTAGTATTATAGCCACATCCTATGACACAATATGTCATAGGATGTAGCAATCCATATGTATAGGATGTAATCCTATGTAATTATGTAATCATACATAATCCAAGTGATAGTGAACTGAGTAAGAGGGTATCCAACAGTCTCTAAACCTGATGGCTGATTTTCTGAATACACATATTTTATGGACCTCAAAGTTTCCTACCATCCCTATTACTGCACCTTAAAATGAAGCTAAGACTTTCATGAATATAAAAAGGATTCAGTCTTTTGGCTTCAGTTCATAGATTGATACACTGGCTTTACATCTAGTAACATACACTAATGAGTTTAATCTGTGCAGAAAATGTTTCAGAGAGTGAGGGTGCCTGTTGCTGTGTTGGACTTGGTAATTACTCATGTAATAGCAACAAACAAACTTCCAACTGATCATGATCACTGATATTTATATGTAATATTTCTGTTACTTTATTTTGTCTGGTGACTTTGATTTTTATATCTACTCTTTGCTTTCATTTGATCATCTCCAGATGCAGTGAAATCTGGTTACACATTTCTGCTACGTGACAGGGCAATAAGAAAAGCATGTTGGGAACTAAATATGAAGTGAAGAAAAAACATTCAGTTGTTTTACAGGTCAAGATGCTGACTCTGCATCTTATTGCTTGCCTTTACTCTTACCGTTATTGTAAAATCTGTTGGTTTTCTGCTTTGGGGATGAGAGGGTAATAAGATAAAAATGTTGACCATTGCCTACCTAAATCTCTTATGCTGAAATCCCCATAGTATACACTGAAACTGATATAGCTGATAATGAAGAAAAAGGGAAAATATGCCTTCTCTGGCTCTAGTTAATTGAATTTGTCCTTTTTGCATTGCTCCACATAATTCCTAGTTTCACGTTTCCTTCCTTTTTCCCTGGGAGGTATGTGTACCTCCTAAGGGATGGTGCCCTGATGGCATTATCTGTTTTCACGTGGTCACTTGAAAAGCTTCTGGAATTGGAGGTGGAATATATGCCAACACTGCTCATGCTTTCCTATAAAGAGAGGTTGCTGTTTTGACAGAATTTGCAGGTTCCATTGATCAGACCAGTATTGTTTCAATGTACATCTGGTAATGTATGAGCAGGCTGTGGTGCTGTCCTTTACCATTGTTTGGAATAGATTGTCTTTTCACATGTTACCGCTATCCCATGTGGTCTTCATTTCCTGCAAGGGTGTGGAATGTTGTCATGGATTTCTTCATACTTCATGTTTCTTGATAGTATATTCCTTCGTTATGAACTCTATTGTAGGTTTTATTGATCCTAATATTTGCTCTTCACATATTTGTCTGGAACACAGTAAGAAAAGAATGAAAATAGCATAATAAGCAGAGCAGTCCAATTATCAGTATTATTATAGTAAATATCTTTTTCAGAAAGGACTTCAACTTACAATTAATTTTCTGAAAACTTTTTTTTTTTTGTTAGAAATCTCATCGCTTGAGCCATGAATGCTACTTTTCCATGGGAAAATTTTCATAATTGCACTGCAGTTCTATTTGGTTGAGTTTACAAATTTTTTGTGGTTCTTCTGACCAGTCAAGAGATATACCTTCCTCTTAGACATATTTCAGAGGCATTTAACTCCACAGAAGTGTCAACTACAATTTTTGTTTTCCAACTTAAATGTGTATTATCACTGTATTTTAATTTCTTCATGTGCATAAGCTCAAAACCGCCCAGCAGTGCCTCTGAGTAGTTGAAGCAGACCTTCTAAGGATAAAGTGAAAACCTGACAATTTCTTTTAGGGAAGAGCATTGTGAATTGTCAACCTGGATCTTGCAGTCTCTTAGTTAAACTGGTTGTGATTCTAATAGTTATATCATGTTAAAACCCCTCACTTTATATCAGTTTTATTCTCCTGATAATAAGGATACTAAAGACACTAAGACTTGCTGGACTAGAGGTTGAACCAGATACCTGTTTGCAGGATGCCTAGTTCTTACAGCATCCCCATGTATTGTATCAATAATTCATCATACATTTTTTTTACCGAAAGGTGAAATAAAACACTGACCTTGCTTCCAGTTGTATAAAATCTGGGACAATTCAGATAGTTTCCTAACCTGCTATCCTTCCTTTGACATGCAAAGCTTATACTTGTTCGCATTCCATACTAGATAAGAACAACAGTAAAAACTGTGAATGTCTTTAGTCATTATTGTTTCAGTATGTCAAAGATTCACAGACCCTGCTAAGTTGGTGATAGAATGACAGATGGGTCATTAATATTCCTCATAATATATAACTTGTCATATTTGGTTTTAAAACTTCAGCCAATTTTGGTCTGTATTTTTCCCTTCCTGACAATGTCAGCTCTGACATAGTTCTGCATTCTCATGTCACTTTTCATTTTATTATTCAGCTTGGACTTAATTTATAATTAAAAACCCCCAAAACATTATTGATTCACTGACTTATTGATCTGTTCACCAAATAGTTCAAATGCAGTCATTACCCTATTGACCTCTTTGAATTTGCTATTTGCTTTGCTTTCATTTTACCAGTCTGGATACTGCAGGGTTTTGTTTTTAAGAGGTGTGAAAAGAATTAGATTTGCAAATTGTAACCATGCTGTGATTCTCTATGCTTTTCTAAGGCTTCTCATTTAAGTGTTTAAGATTTTTCTCCACTCCAGGATAGCTGTGTTGGCAGAGTTGGTTGATTTTGTGTAACTGATTTCACATCAAAGCCCTCCTAGGGATTAGTATCACACTACCTCTGTATGGGTGTTCAGCTCCTGTGTAGCAACAATTTACTTTTCCCTTTCATATTTGCAAGGTTTACAAAGATGTTTTTCTTGGTTTTATTGGTAAAAAAAGATAATGAGGCCAATAATTCTATTTATTCCCTAACAAGATAAAGGAGACTTTTTTTTTCTTTTCCTAAAGGAAGATCAAATTTGCTCACTTGGTCTTCCCTCGTGTCTTTCGATCAGAAATGACTACAAGTTCCCAGTTTTTCCTGTTAGTCTTGGAAGAACATAATTTTTTTTTTCAAATGAAATGGCATGATAATCTGCAGTTTCCAAGCAAGTCCCTTCATAGCACCACATTTCACTAATTGTTCTGAAAATATAGATCAAAATGAGCCAAAATATAGATTTAACTCAAGTTTCAGTGGCTAAAATAATGAAAAAAGGTACATATTTATTAGGAAAACAGATCTTAAATATATTTCTATTTTTTTGTGAAAAATAGAATAATTTTAAAAATGAACATACATATTTGGGACTTATGCTTGCTTGCTAATATTCTTAAAATTTGAATACTGCGATTTTCTTCTAGTTTTTTGGAAGCTATCTTCAGTGACTATAGCACCATTCATGAGAGCTAAAAATACAAACAGGAAAGCACAAAAAAACCTTTTCCATGTGTATAAATGTTAGATACTTCCTGAACTTCCATTGCTTCTTCTTTGTTCATTTCATGGGGTAAAAAAAGCATTTGACAAAGTCTGTCATCATACTTGTGGCAGTGCCTGGAGTTAGATACACACGGTTATTGTGTATCTGAGAATGCTAGCACATCTACAAATGCTAGATGGAACCAGGGAAGCTGAATGTAACATTCTGGAGAGCATGCAGCACTCTGTTCTGCTTGCCTGGCTGTTCCAGCAGGGTTTTTAATATCAGGAATTCCTCAGGAAGCTTAACTGTGGCTTTCACCCCAATATTAATGCATCCTAGGAGAGTTGTAATAGAGACCTAAACAAAAGATAAATATTTCCATTGGACTAACAAGTCAGTAACCTTTGATAACACTTTACTGTAATTCACAATAGGTGTCATTTGCCTTAAATACTATACAAGGATTTGGCATTTGTGGATTATTTATTACATACATGCATATGAGAGAATGTATGGGGTTTGCATGTGTTTTTTTTGGTTGGTTGGTTGGTTTGTTTGGGTTTTTTTTTTTTTGTGGGTTTGGTTTGGTTTGGTTTTTTTTTTTTTTTTTTTTTTTTTTTTTACTTTCTTCTCTCTTAGTTCAGTTCTATAGTTTTGGAGGATAATTGACTAAAATAGAGCTATTTTTGATTTACAGCAGTGTAAGTCAAATGACAAGCAGTGTTGTATTTTTTAAATTTTTCATTTTTTTCTTTTTAAAAAAAGTTAAGACTTCCTATATCAGCATGGTGAATCTGTAAGAGATTTGTGCTCTGTTATACACACTGGAGAGAGAAGGACTTGGCATTTTCAGATGTGATTTGTAGTCTGGAGTAGAATATGGTCCATAAACAAGTCTAAGTCACAATGTCATCCAAAGTCCTGTTGAGGCCAAGTGGGATGATACAAAATTAATATAGGACTAACTTAAAATTGCAGATAAAGCACAGTCAAGAAACAGTGACTCAAATTTGACTATGATTGAGAAAGAGAACCCAGCAGATTTCTGGGCCTGATAGGAAGATACAGAAAAAAATTTCATTGCTGATCACTGTACTAGTTGTCTGTGTGTGAGAAACAACAGTGGCACTTGAGAGCATACAAAACTCTCCACAGATTAATCCTTTACCCTTGATCTTGTAATCTCTTCAAGTACAAGGTGAAACTATACTCAAACCATTTGTACAATGTCTTTGGTGCTTTTTTTTTTTCTGTACAGACAGCGTGAAATACTAGAAAAAGGAAAAATATTTTCTTGCTGTCACAGCTTTTGAAAGTTAACCTGATTGTCTATACTAAAAGCAAGTGAGCTGGTTTTCCCTTCAGCTTACGCAAGGCATCTCTCTTATTGGTTCTGTATTTCAGGAGAATTTTCTCCTCTGCCTTTAACAATACATTAGCAAGTGATATCTCATTTTCTACTTAATATTTTCAGATACGTTTGAGCAGTGGAAGCAGTTTATAGTACTTATAATATGCATGAATTATATCTTTATCTCTACCTAGAAATCTAGGTACTTCTTTAATTAAAGTTTCTGCCAGGCTGAAAGCCAAGATTTGATTTGTATGATTAGTCCACATATTTGATGAATATCCTTTGTACCATGCAACTGAAGGTACTGGAATGGGTTTCTTTTAATCTGTTCTTTATTTTTCTGGAAGTAATTACATATCCATTGATTCAAAAGAGTAACTCTACTTACCTGGAACATGCCAGAATCAACCAAGTCCATACTCCAACTGCTTCAGTGCAGATGCATGTGTGTGAGCTGTTCTTGTTTTGATTTGAAATGCTGTACTTAGAGATCTTCGTCTAAACAGAGAATCTTCCACAGAACATTCTGCTGTTGCTTCCTTTTTATCTTTTAATAGGAAAAGGTGTTGTAACCAAGAAAATTCCACGTACCTGTAGGTACTGCTGTGCCTACAACACAGTTTGTGATCAAAAGCAGTTTCTCTTGGTCTGGTCTCTGGTGCCACAGATATTCTGACAAAAGTATTTGGTTACATAAAATCCTGTGAGGAAAGAAAATAATGGAGGTATATTCACATCATCAATGTGGTTGTCTAAGGTAGGCTGTTCTCCCTAAACTTCCTGCACCACTGGAACTTGTTTTTCACTTCTCCAGATTTTCAGAATAGATTTATTTTGTTTCTCTGAATTGTGCCAACCAATAGGCTTTTTTTTTTTTTTTTCTCCAGGTACTGCAATGTATGTCTAAGGAGAGTAATATCTTAGCTTCAGCCTAAGAGAGATTGTGAAGATCAGGCATGTGAATATTCATCCTGTCAATGTGTAAATTTCTCTCATTTTCTGTTTCAGTGACTACAAAATGGAAAACTTTGAAAGGGGAGTCAATATGTTACTCAACTATGGAAGGTAAAGACCTACAGAATTACACTAAGAAATATTTCTTTTCTTGTTACGATAATTTTGGTCGACTTTGAGATATTTCCCTATCCTTTTGTGAGGTCCTGGAACACAAGAATTGTTTTTTTCTGTGTCATTCATCTCAAATGACTGCTCATATAATTAAATAGAATGAAATCCTGTGACTGATTGTACTTTAGAGATCTCTTTCCAATTAGGAAACAATACTGCATTCACTTGAGTCTGAGATAAATGCAAGATTAAATCCTAACACATGCTTTCTTAAGGGGAAAAGTTTTGCAGACCTGTTGAGTCCTCAGGTTATCTGACCACTTGGTACTGCTTAGGCCCAAGCAATATTTTCTTTTGCAGCTTATAGTAGAGTAAATGAAAACAATTTTTCAGACTCTCAAGTCTGTTCTAGGATTTTAACTACTAACTAGTGGTGCTGATTTCTTTTTAAATATTTCTTTGGATTGTAGGTGGTTCAGGTATAGATATAGCATTTTCTGTTGAAGATTTATATGCACAAACTAGCTGATAATTTAGAAATTTTCATTTTATTATCATTCAGTTATTCAGACTATGCACAGTCGTGGAAAATTTATGGGCAGTACAGGGGTTAAAAAAATAAAAATAAATTATTCCATGGGAATTAGATTAGATTCCATGTCAGAAGATTCGTTACTACACAAACAAATTAAATGGCATTTTAGTTAGAAACAGTAGAAAGTTTTCATTGAAATCCAACTCCAGTGCCACAAACAATTAACAAACACTCTTCTTATTCCTGTAAGTGAATTCTTATTCCTGTAAACTCCCATTGTGAGTTAATCCAGAATTTGTCATTGTGAAACTTCTTAGGAAAATATTTCTGAGCAGAAGAGAGTTTTATGTGTGCTTGTGTATGTGTGTTGGGAGGAATGAGGAGAAGAAACTAGAGAACAGGAGATGAGTGAAAATGGATGAGGATATCAGTATGGCTAGGGAATGCTAGAGGCTCTCATAACCATTTTTGCACCATAAATACTACACTAGCCATTGTAAATAGCTTGTAAATAGCTGCTCTATCTGCAAATAACTCAGTGAATGGTTCCTTGAAATCCACTGTCCTTTGCAACTCTGCCTTGTTTGTAAGCGCCTATCATTTGTCATGGAAGCAGCTGTCAAAACGAGACTGTAGGCTGAGACAATCTGTGAGCCAAATGCTGCTGTTAAACAGTTTTGTGAAATTTAGCTTAGGTTGCTCTTATCTGATCAGCATAGAAGCCTTTGAGGATGGAAAATAGTATTAACAGAAAGAATTTGATGGGAAAGGGTCAGCAAAATACTTGCAAAACAAAGTGAAATAGATTCAACAAGAACAAGGAGGAAGTCAAGACCGTGTAGAAACTGTTGAAAGCCAGTAATGTTTGAGAGAAAATGAACTTACAGAGAAATTGCCATCTGTACTACCTAGATTTTATTGGAATAACCATCTTGCTGTACTGAAGGAGGAAATGTCAGCAATTTTTGCTCTGCAAAATGACAGGTACTTTTAAAGATTATGCCTATCTAAGACTCACCTTAGAAAAGTGTATTTTCCAGTATACAGGGGTATACTTCTGTTGTTGGTTATATGGAATAGATGAGTCTAGGACTTTTTAGTCAGCCTCAGAATCACAGCCTCCCTGAAAGTATGTTTTGCCAAACAAACATTTTGGGTGTCAGTTTTTAGCTAGCTTATTTGGGAGTAGTCATTGTGTCTATATTTAAATTCTTTTATTTAAATAAAAAGCATAGCATAATAAATCAGATTCTTTGCTGTAGAAAGGTGAGTAATGCTGCTTCATACTGATTACGTATCTTATTTTCTCTTTGTAAATTCTTTGAGTCAAGACTACTAAATGCACAGTGGAAGGAAAAAAACCCACAGATATAGCGGTTATCTTGCAGAGCTTCACGGAATCAGAGTGAAATCTGTGATATCCCTGTTTTCTGGAGGTGTGCTTTGCAAGTTCATCATAAATACTTGTTTTAAGACAAATCAGAGATTTTAGGTTATTGATATGCAGCTAGTGTCAAAAAAAGTGCACAACGAGAAGCATTAGAGTTTTTCTCCAATTCACCTCAGAAGACTTGGGAAGAAGTCTATGGTGATTTAATTGTAGGAAATAGCTTGCCTGAGGTCCTATTTTCATACAAAGTCTTTAAAGCCATATAAGCTTTCATATAAGCTGGAGACAGTAACTAAGCATGCCAATTTCATTAAAATTAAGAAAACGTCATTAGCTCTAAGTCTCATTTTGTCGAAAAAGTGGAATATAAGAGAAAGAATAGAAGAGATAAATCTAGCATATGGGGGGTTTTTTTGTCATCCAGTGACTAGAACTAGTCCAAGAGCTGGCAGTCACTACTGGAGAAGGGAAGTAAATCAAAAAAGATGGTAGAAGTTACTGCTTTGCAGTTATTTATAACCTTAGAAAATGGAAAACCTAAGAACTTGGCCAAAAACTTTGATGTATAGCTTAAGTTTTTAGTGTGATATGCCTTGCCTCTGAAATAAATGTTTATCAGCTGATATTGTAGAAATAAAATAATGTAGGTGGGAAAAATATTTGCAACTTTTCTGTGCCTGGACTCCTAGTGAACTCATCATATCAAAAATTGTTGTTGCTTATGTGCAACAAAATATTCATAGTCATTGCTGTATTTCTTTGCTATAGGAAAATGAGTATTAAACTGAAAATTTTGATGCCTGCTCTACTAGGTATCAAATATTTTACTTAACTAAAATTTTAAAGTTATGTTTTCTATTATTTATTATTAATATAAAAACATGTACCTTTACAAACAGTTTTGTTTGCTTTAAAAAATAGAATCAAAAATATCTTCATATGCACATGGGATGGATAGTTTTAAAACACAGGAGTCCAATAGTATTACAAGCTTTTTAAAAGACTCTTCCTTGCCTCTGTGTCACCTAAACCTGGGTGTTGTCTGTTGTGGAGTGCTCAGAGGGAATGGAAATTTTGCCTTGAACTCTTCTTTGCAAACCCTTTCAGTTTCCTGACTGTACTCTCTCTCTGCAAGTGAAAATTTATATTTATATACATCATAAACCAGAAAAACATGATTTTGTAAATCTGAAAGGCTTATAAACTGAATGTTTGACTACACTTTTTTACCATGAATTCTGAATGATTCAAAAGAGCAAGTGATCATTCTCTACTGGCGTTCAGTTTTCAGTGTGGTCTTACTGACATCTAATACTTCCTATCTAGTAAGCACAGACTGCACATTTAGCAGGAGTTTTGCATTTGCCAGGAAGAAAAGATCCATTTTGACTGCCATCTTCCTAGACCAGTTGACTTCTGGAGGGATGGCAAATGAGAACATGATTTATATAACCAGACTTTTTTAATCGACATTTACAGTTCTACTGAGGTAAGTATAACAGTATGAGACTATTATATCATCATTAATAGTAGCAGCTCATCCTTCAGAGAAGATGGCTACAGTATAAACCATCTGTATGTTCTCACAGTGCCAGGAGAACTCAAACCCTAAACCGAGGAGGGCACATGCTTCTGTATCATTAACAGGCTAAGGAATCTTACAGGGAAAAAAATCTGCCATTAAACCAGTGGTGCAACTGTGAGCTTCTCCTAAATACTATTACTTACCAATCTTAATGAGTTGTCAGAGAGGAGAGAAGAGACCAATACATGAGAAAAAATTTGTTATGAAATAATATCTTTGGTTGTTCTGTTCTGTCTTTCAGAGCAAAACTGTCAAGAAATGTATAAATATTTTTATAAAGTAAATTTTTGGTCAGGCATTGTAAGCTGAGAGCAGTGGCTCTAGCTTAGACCTGTCAACATTTATTGGAGGTATTTGGTTTTGGGTTTAGGAACAATGAGGGGCATGCATCACAATGTGAAAAACCTATGTGATTCTTTCTCAAATCTTCCACAGGTGGCAAAAATGTGTAAATTATTTGGAAAAAAAGATGTATCTACTAGTTAAAATGAAAGTCTACTGAACGTTTAGGAGGTGATTCTGTCCCTCTGCTCTGTGTCAGTGAGACTCTACCTGGAGTACTAAATCCAGCTTTAGGGTCCCCAGCACAGGAAGGACACTGACCCATTGGAGTGAGTCCAGAGGAAGGACAACAAGATGATTAGAGAGATGGAACATCTTTCCTATGAGGAAGGCTGAGAGAACTGGGATTGTTCAGCCTGGAAAAGAGAAGGCTTTGGAGTGACCTAATTGTGGCCTTCCAGTGCCTGAAGGGAGCCTACAAGAAAGATGGAGACTGACTTTTAACATGGGTCTGTAGTGACAGAACAAGGGAGAATGGCCTCAGATGGAAAGACAGTAGGTCTTAGGGTTAGATATTAGATATTGGGAAGGAAGTTTCTACTATGAAGGTAGTAAGGCACTGAAAGTTTGCCCAGAGAAGTTGCAAATGTCCCATCCCTGGAAGTGTTGCAAGCCAGGTTGGGTGTATCTCTGAGCAACCTCGTCTGATGAAAGTGTCTCTGCCCATGCAGAGGGGTTGAAACTAGATGATCTTTAAGGTCCCTTTCAACCCAAACCATTCTGTGATTCTATGAGTCTGTGATTTATGAGATAATTATAAAAACAGCCACATATGAAAAAGAAACAATGGTTTGTATAGTTCTTAAATACATGAACTGCTCGGATAATGATTTCCTTTATTGTGTCAGATACAGTTTCTGTGATGCAAAAAATGAAAATAGGATAAAGAAAGGGCTTTCAAATAATCCAAATAGACCATTTTGATCTATACAGATACTGTTGGACAAAGATATAGCTGAAGAGAAAGAAAGGTATGACTTCTGAGATGCAATGCCTTGCCACAAGTGCTGGAGGTGACACCTTTGCAGATGGTACTGATGAAGGAGGTTTCTCATGCTTCTAGATAGGTGGAATACACTGTCATGTATTTAGCAGATGCATTTCTTTAGCACTTTAGTTTATAAACTTTAGTTTATAGCTTTAGATCTGTGAGAGCACAATATTGTCTTGGCTGATTTTCCTTGCTGAGAAGATAAATGAATCTGAACTAAATATTGTCCTGCAGCTGGCACACGCTGCTAAATAAGGCATCCCAGGAGTCCCTGCCAGACACCACATAGTCAGGTAGTCCTGTATTTTCCCTTCATCACTCCTGGGCTGAATGACTTGCTTTCAAGAAGCTGCTGCATCCTGGGAAAGCTGCTGGATCCTGGGAAAGCATACTGCTATTACTGTGAGGGCACAAAAACACTCCCTAGTAAAATACCGCAAGGGAGGAAAGGATGGAGAAAGGTCAAAGTGGAAGGGGATGGATTGAGATATACGTACCTCTTAAGGGTATAGTTTTTAAAATATTCCTGCAGGGTTCCAGTCTCCCTCATGGGCTGTGTTGCAATCAGTTACCTTCTCCCTTCCTGATCCACCCAGGACAGATCAGATGATGGATCATGACTGTTAATGCTGCATTGACAGAAATGTTAGCACAGATGTATAGAGTAAAAGCTAGACAATTGTTTGCCTCATGGCTTGTCTTTGTAGTAAGTTACCTATTCACCATCTGAAAAATCATACCTGTACCTAAAAATTAGGAAAAAATGTAATTTGGCTACAAATTTATCATATGTATTTTGAAAATTTACCTAATTGTAATTTTTTCCTTGTTAAGAGAGTGGTTTGTTTTGGTTTTTTGTTTGTTTGGAGTTTTTTGTTTGGTTGTTTTTTTTTTTAATATTGAATCTACTCATCTCTGCTGCTCTTGCTATGACCATGGGGTTAACTGGGACCAAAGAAACACGTACAGTAACTTTTGAAGTTATTCAGATTTGTGTTTTTCTTTTTTTCCCTGGGAATTATCCAGGGCAGTTGCTGCTTTTCTTTGTCCAAAGCACCTGAAAAAAGTAATGTCTCAATAAGGCTGAAAATTTCTCATTTTACTTCTTTGCTACAATGACTGTAATGCTATTTCATCCCACTATCCTGATACACATGTCTACATATGTATGCAGACATGTGAAAATATCACTGAAGCATTCCTTTTATGACTTGTTATGACTAGAAATGGAAGTCAGGGCAAAACTACTGGTTCAGCTGAAGTAATTTTTAGTTCAAAAGGCAATAACATTGATGCTCATTATTGCAGGATGTCATGTTTAGGTCACTTCTTTTAGCATTACCAGGCATTGTCAAACTTGTCACAGACAATTCTTCCATTAATGTTATTCTCAAAACTTGTTACCCAGGATAACAGAGTAAAAATACAATTGGAAGACTTTTTCTCAGTGCTTTTAGTGCAATTTTTATGAGTCTTTGCAGTCATTCTGCAAAATTTGGAATGACAGCACTTTGGGAAGGTTGCTCAAAGCTCTAAATTCATTAAAATATGTTGCAGTCTTTTCCAGCTCAAAAACATTAACTACTGGACCAAGTAAAACATGCATTTGAGAAAATTGTTTATTGGCATTTTTCCTAGAATCCCCTTTTTGCTTTCTGTTCCTGATGGTGTTTTGGATCTACATTATGCCCATCTGAGACTATTAAGGTGAGGTACATAAGGTATTAGACAAATTTATAATATTTTACAAGATATATATATATATATCTGTATATATATATATCAGCACAAAAAATGCAATAGCAATAACAAAATCAAGTCTCATTATTTCCAAAGGGAGATGAGACTAGTGTTTTCAACAATGTCTAAATAAAAAATAAATAAAAATAAAATAGTACTTTTAATAGTACTAAATAAAAATAGTACTTATTACTTCTTAGGAGACTATTGTTGTGCAAGCTGTAAGAAAACACCTCTTTACCTGGAGTGTTACATGTAGTCTCTGTCCTATGAATATACATTCAATTTTCATTCTGTAATAAGAATGAAAGCAACAAACCAGAAAGATTTGCAGGTTTGGTTTTGATTTTTTTTTTTTTTAGCTGAATTTGAAATGTGCACCAAAAAGGATAAAAATTGTGAAAATTGTCTTTAAATTCTGACATAAAATGAAGGAGTCTAATTCTGGTCTCGCAGCTCTTAATTGTATTTAGTGCATAAAAGATCAGTGGAATTTATACAATATTTGAAATTTGAGTCTATTATACATATACATATATATAAATGCATGAAATTGCAAAAGACAGCAGCCAACCTCAGAAATACTAGCTAGAGGAGTGGGATGAAATACACTAAAAGTATAGTGCTCCTTCAGACAATTAATTGTCATAATTAGGTGAAGAAAAACAGATATGCAAGGTGGGCTAGCCAGATTTAAACAGACCAGTGAATATATTTTCTGGGAAGAGAGTTCAACAAAACAAATATCCCAAATAAACAACTTATTTTTTACTAAATATGTGCCATTTTCTTATCTCTACAGAAGCAGTAAAAACAATTCTGTCACCGACCCTGCTTCTTCCTGAAAGCAGTCTTTACAAGAACTTGTGTTTCCTTGAAAGTCTACCAAACGGTATTCAATTTCCAACCTTTTTCTGCTTCAGCAAATGAAAAGTAAAGGAATTAAGCTAACACACAGAAAATATTATTTCTGTTAAGTCTCTGGTTTTAGGTGGATTTTCTTTTGGAACATCCAGCGTTTTTTAACCTCTTAGGCTACAAAGATTTTTTCAAGAGCCATTTTTTCTCTTTATGTGCCTTGGCCAGCTTTTAATTACCTAGCTGGATATTATCTGTCTTTGCTACCATCTATCTAATTGAAGAAAATGTAGTATATGGTGGTTTCCAAAAAATTTTCTTGAGTGTTTTCTATAATTACGTCCAGTGAATGAAGCACTTTTAAAGAATATTAGTTACTCAATGACTGATTTGTACCTGCATGAAAAAAACCCTCATATTCTAATGGTATGAATGTAATGCATATTTCAAAAAATTATTTATAATTTCAGCTCTGATAACTCTCCCTCTGGGGTGATTAAAAGGGAATAACTGAGTGCCTTAGATTTTTTCTTTTTCAAAGCAATCTCCAATATATGTCATAGTATTGCCCTAGCTAGACAGTCCACCTCAAACTAAGAAAGAGGTCACCTCTCAGATGGAAGTTGAAACATGAGAATTGTCACCCCATAAAATATTAGGAGGCTTACAGAAAATGGAGCCCTAAAATTGATGTAAGAAAACTGGAGAATTAGCAAGTAAAGCTCCTAAGCTAGCGGCACAATAATAATTCTTAATAGAAAAAAAGGACCAAATAGAATAGTTAATAAAAAATTTATTATACAATTGCCTATAAAAGAGCTATTAAATCTGAATCTAAAAAGCTCAGCTCAGAAACTTGGGTCTACCCTAAATAGAAGCACTAAATAATGACCTCCTCCACAAAAAAAAACCCCAAAACAAAAACACAAAAAAACCCCAAACAAACAAAACAAACAAAAAAAAAACCTGAAAAACAAACCAACAAAAAATCCAAACCATGAACTTCTGGAAAAATACTAGTATTGAAATGATATATCATTGCAAATGCCTATGATTTTAGTCCTTAATAGTGGTATAAGTCAGGCATAAACCAGGCAAAATGACATTATCAGGAAAACACAACAGATCATTAAGAGGACTGTAACTTTGCCTTGTAGAGGACACTCCAGCAGTCTCTTGTACTGCATGAACTACAGCTGACATTGCTGCAGGAACTATTGAAAGGTTTTATGCTTAGTACCATCTCTGTTACTAGAAGGAGATAATGGTAGTTGAAGCAATTCCTCTGCTTAGCCAGCCATAAGAACATTTTTTATCCCCTCAAGCCATGTATTTTATGTATAATCTGATGAGGTTATTTTTAACTAGTTTGTGTCTTCCACCTTTAGCTTTATACATGCATCTATGAATTGTGGCTTCTGAAACAATAGAATCATAATGTCATGCTATGGCCTTAACCCAACTATTTTTGTGTATTCAATTCAAACCTCATGAAAAACTCTCTTCAAATTCTGGAAGGCCAAATTTTACTTCAGATTTTTAGGTAAACACTAAACGTTTTAAATCCCCAGCTGATAAAGCTTCTTGCTTAAAACTGGATCCTTAATCCAGTTGTTTTTATTGTTAACATTGATCCTTTCCCAGGATCAAGTTCCTTGTATTGAGTAAGGTTTCAATCAAGTTCTTTGTGATAGAGGAAAAGGCAAAAAGTCTGGAAGATGATTTGCTTCATTCATGTATTGATTTAAGTATGAATATGGCAAATATAGTGACAGTACTACACTGGTTTGGTATGGAGTAAGTTTTGCTTAAATCTGAATATAGGAGAAAAAACTGACTGTATATTTTATTTGTTCTTCAGCTGAGACACCAGAAATCAGCATCCACTGTAATATCAACTTCTTCTTTTTGCAAAGACTTACGTGACATTAATGACAGCTTTGTGAAGATGGCCCTGTATTTATAGTAATGATAGAATTATTTAAAGTTTTACTTTAATTAATTGTGGCTGATATCAAAACAACGACTCTGCAAGATACTTATTACTGTCATTCCCTATTGCACTGAACCTTAGGATACCAAACATATGCAGTTTAAGTAATTATCAAAAAAGCATTTAGGGACATGTGATTATGTGAACATAAACAGAGCTGATGGTTGAGTGGTATAATTGTTATAATATAAAGAAGAGTATTTAAGCTCTTTCATTTTCTTAAACTACTCACTGAAACACAGTTTTAATGGCAAATATGCTAGAAGCATTTTGTCCTCTTCATAAAACCAGAATTCTGTCCTCCTAATGTAGAGTCTCAGTTCATCTGAAGCAGCTCTCAGCCCTTTACGGAAAAGATTCCCTCTTTGAATTTGCAATCTCTTTTAGAGATGGACTAGTTGTTGCGCAGCTGGCACTGTTATTGCACAGTCCCATTTTAGTAATCTGTAATAGCCATCTGTGCACTCTGAAAACCCTACCAGATAAAAATCAAGCATTTCTACAGTCCAAAGGTGTATACTAATGTTTTAGGGTGGATTTACGATGAGTATTTAATGGGAACGTAAAATTATGCTGTAAGGAGAAAATTGACTTTTGAGGAACTTCTTCTATGTATGGAGAAAAAGCATCCAGACCTTCACACTAACAAATCTGAATATTTTTTGTCCAACCTAGTTTTATTTTGAACTGCTGAAAAACTATAGCAAATTCTTACATTATAATGGTTTTCTGAGACTTTTTAAAGAAGGCTTTATAATTTCATATGGACTAAAACTTATGCAATTAATTTGACAGTTAACTGAGCTTAAAAAAATATAATTTTTAGAAGAATAAGGACGTTTTGATTATCTATGTCTTTTGTAAACCTTTGTCTAAAAGGAGATTTGGACATGTAATTGATATTTGCCCCAATAAATTTAGTTTCTTTTCACTCAGGTCCACAAGATGAGTAAGCAATGAATATAGACTGCACTTATTGTTTTGGGCTTTATTTTTCTTTTCCTTCAGCCATTTTTCTCTTTCTAAAATAAAATTAATTTTAGATTTAAAAAGAAACAAAATCACATTTTCACCATCCTGTCAGACTGAGTATTTTATCCATAAGTGAACTTTGTATCTGTACACTCAATAGATTTCTATATTCTTTTGTTTAGTTAGCTGGAAGATGCTGTTAAAATGATATAAAACAGAGTTAGAGATGCTTCCTGTTACAAGTTAAAAGTGTGAAATGGAGGACTGTAGTGTGCTATAGGTACTCATTCTTTCAGATACCAAAAGGCAGTGGAATTTCTGTTGCAGATTTAACTCCAATAATTACTAAGCCCCAGTTCTACCTAAATTATGAGTTTACTTGACTACCAAGATCTGCTTTTGTTGCTCAGATCAATGGGTGCATCTAAACCTACACTCCCGCTGAAAGCAGTCAAAGCCATTAAATGGTTTTTAGAACATTTTTCTGCAATAGATAACAAGCTTAGTGCCACCTGTTTCCCTCAGGGGAAGACAGTAAAAGGAGAGGGGAATTGTCCTTGCCCCTTTCTTGTATTTTACTGCCTCACTGTCTCAGGCTATTCTAGCACAATAGCTGTTTCTGCAGGGTGAGGACAGGATAATGAGGGAGATATGAGGTGTCTCAGTTCCTTCTACCCTTGCTCATAAAGGAGAAGTTTGGTTTCTTCCTCCAGACAAGTAGATACGTATTTATTTTCTGAAGCCTTTGGTTTCAGTGTGGTCTCTTCTGCATCTTCAGAACAGAAGGCCTTGAAGCAGCCTTTCTAATTTTTTTGCAAACTAAACAACCAGGTTTAATTGTATCTGGGTAGTTGCTTATTTTTAAGAATCAGTTGAATTCCAGAAATTCAGTAATTCAGAAAATAAAATGCAATTGTTATAGCTAGATGAAGTATTGGTGAATCCTTTTCAAGTAGTTTTATGTCTTTTCATGTAGTAGTGAACTCAGAGAACTTAATTTCTGTTGACGTTGCTGTTGCACATCATATTGTGACGTGTCACATACATGTATCACGCATATATGTTTGCTGCTGTGACTAGATTATATTCCCAAACATATACATTTCAAAGAAGTGAGAACAGGTTTTAATACTCATATCTGCTCTTTTCAGAAGTGAAACAAAGATCAGTTGTTAAAAATCTCTTATTTTGTAGCTTGACTGTAAAACCAGAAAAAATATTGGCAGCTAAAGATGGTATTACAAGCAGAAAGCACTGAGTCTGTTTTCTGAGCATAGAGGATGTAATTTTTAGGAGATTATTTAGGATTTTTTTTCCCACTCACTAAAGGAATGTAAATGAGCCATGGAATAGTTCTCAGAGAGATGTGGCTACACCATGCCACTACAGGAGAATAAAGGTGTTTTCTCACATTAATTAATTCATGTAAATTTTTGACAGATGTTGGTTTTGTAACAGAGTAGAAATCCCATATAGTCATAAACTGGATTGGAAGGTCAGATCAGGGCGTCTCAAAGGTGTCTGAAAAGTCTGATTGCTTATAGAAACTCTGAACGTGCCATTAATCTTGTCACAAACTCAAAGAATATGAAGCTGTAAAAGCCAATCATAGTGATAGTAACTTTCTACAATAATACAATGTATTGTTTAATTTATTGTTTAATCAGTCATTATGATGTGTCATTTATTTTAATCCCTCTGAAAGGTAATCATATTTAAGAATTACAACAGGATTTGAATAATATTCAGAGACTAAAGTTAAACTTCTATTTAACCATAAAATATTTTTTGCAACTGCTATTATACTATTTCAGTACCAAAATTAAAAAGCTACTATGCCTATACTAGTTTACTTGATTACAAAGTTATATGTATTGGCAAATTTGTTGCTAGTAAGCAGGTGCCAGCAGACAAATATAAAATAAAAATATTGTAAAGCACATATTTCTCAGATTATTCTGATTTTAAAATCTAGAATTAAAAAGACAAAATATAGAAAGTGAAATTTAACCAGATGAAAATTTAATAGAGATATATAACTTTATTAAGATTTCTGTATCAAAAGATTTGTGGTCTGTAGCTTCAGTAAGAAGATAGGAAAAATAAATCACTCTGCTTCCAGAACATTTTGATTTTACTATTCTGAGAATCATCAGCATTATTTATAGGTAGCATTCAATCTGATTTATTAAATGATTCTACAAATAATGTTTTACAGTGTAATAAAATCATAGAGCTTAACACTAAAGTGACCTTCATGTGAAATATGCATATGAAAATGTTCAGTTCATATAAAGATAGCCATTATTATTCTTTACCTGCATTAAATAATCATTTACATTCATAAAAATGTTGCTGATCTGCCCCAATAATTTACCCAATACTGTATCATCTAACTTTACTTGGTAGTAAAACCAAAAACCTAGACCATGCAAACATGGTCATATGGTTTTAATGATTTGATAATACAGTATTGAAACACCAGAGAAAAATTGCTTCTTGTCATTGAGATTATCCTTCAGAAACTTCTGTCTGATACAGTTCCTTTTATTTTACTGTATTTTGCACTTTCATCTAAGTTTTTTGCTGGCCATTTTGTGGCTTCAATATATTTATCTGATTTTTTTACATCCCCACAGAACAGTAAAATTTATGATCATCATTAATGTTATGGATTCCACTGTAATCCACTCTTCTCTCATAAAACACTAAGTCATGAAAAAAAAAAATTGTTGTGGATCTAGAGCATAAATCTTTAGACCTAGTGGTGTAGACATCAGGAAAGAAGATGTGACCAAAGTGAAAACTATTATGCAACAAAATGATTGCTGGCAAAGAAAATAGGGGAAAAAAAGGTGAGAAGTAGCACCATGAATTGAAAAAAAACCCCAATAAACTGACATCCATAGGGGAGTAGGATACATCCTCAAATGTTTCTTCTTGAGCAGTATCTGACTAGCTGTCGTTATCAGTCGACTCTTCAACTTTGCTCTCCCTGAGGCAAATTACATAGGCAGACAAAGCTACATATGTCGAGTTTTATGCTTTATTATTTAGAAATGCAAAGATCAGTTGCTACTATAATTTACATTGGCAAGAAGTAACAGTTGATTCATTGGCTTTAGAGAAATTATATCTATACGGATCCCTTCCAACTGTTAACTATTCTGTGATTATGTAATATGGAATACTTAGATTAAATCTGTGGTTTTTCCCTTTTGGAAAATGCTGATTGGTTGACCCTAAAAATATTAACTGGTAACATATTCTTTACAGTGCCTTTTATTTCAAACATAAGCCTTTCAATGTGGGGAAATGCTGTGCACTTTTTGAAAAACACATGTTCTTTTTTTGATGGAGACTTTGAAGAGGGTTCAGAACCATGATATTTTTGTCTGATTAATGAATGAATCAAAACATTTTTTCTTGCTTAAGTGTGATTTTAAGATGTCTATTCTTTTAGAGCCATATTTTCACTTAGGAATGGATATTCATAATCATATACCAATGATTCTCTTTTCTTTTTCTTTCCTTTCCCCTTCCCCCCACCCAGATTGCATAGACTTTTGCTCTTTTTTCTAGTTTTCCTGCAATGTGGCATTCTAATTTCGTCACGTTACTTAAGAGAAGATGATGGCAATTCAGATGCAAAGCAACTTATATCAATTAGGGAGATGCAATTTGATCTGGAATTAACTTGACTCACCATATACAATGAATCTTCTTTTAGAAAGCAATATGAAGGTGCTGGTAATGTTTGCCAAATTAAAAAAAAAAAGTACCCAAAAACCTACAAACAAAAAAACTTCAAAACACTGAAAAATTTACTTTTTTAAGAAACTGAAATCTCTCTTTAGTGTTTCTCAGGGGAAATTCCTAAGCAGCTCCTAGTCACCCTGTTACACAGCTTCACTGTACATGTAAGGTTTTATAGAAGCTTTTCAACTACCTGTAGTGTAAACATCTACATTCAGTACCCAGCAGAAGTAGAATCCTGGTGTTCTGCTTCTGGGGAGGATGTTGATTCTTTGGAATGATTGGCATTTACTTATTTGTGCAGCATGGAGTTATAAGCAATGAGCCTTGCTTCCAGGTTTCCACTGCTCTCTTTCCCCCTCTGTAAGTACACATGAATTTACAATATAGTTCACAGTTGGCTTTCTAGCCAACTGCTAACTTTGTCAATAAAGCAAGCAAGAGCTTGTTTGTGCAGGGTACAAGGTACAGCAGTGAGAGGAGGCAGCTATTTGAGTAGAGTAGGCTAGAGAAGGTCTCTTCATCAGTCTAAGAACCTTCCAGTACTTGTACTCTGCCGTATCATTTGGGGTGCACTTTATTCAAAACTAAAATGAAGTGTTTATTTAATAGTGTATCAACATAGAACAAGATTTAATAGGAAATAATGAACCATGCTACAGTCAACACTTAAAAATAATATCTGTAATTTATAAAGAAATAGAATTATTAAGAAAGTCAACATCACTTCACCTCTTAATCTAGTGAAATTCTTTTATTTATATATAGGGAAAACACTTCAAGAAATAGAATAGATTTGCCTTTGATTGTACTGTTACATAAGAGAAAGCCCCAGCTAACAGTAGAATGTAGAGCCCTAATAAAAATAAAGTCAAGTAACAATAAACTGTAAAGAATAAGAAAGAAATGGTGAAATACTTGTCTACCGGAAATATTTTCTCTGTTAACCTAGACACAGAAGTAATTACAGGGAAGGAAAATTCTATTTAGCCAAGAATTGTCTTGTGCACTCTGATATTGCGGAAACGTGAATATTTTATATTTTTGGCATGCTCATAACTTAAGTCCCTCATTCTCTCCTCATAATCTTGTTAAACCTTATGTGCTCATCCTTTGCTCTTAATTCATTCTATTTGGATTATTGCATAATGGAAACAAATAGATAACAAATAATGTGAATTTGGGTCCTTTATATTTTATTCCCATTTCACATATTTAGGGCCTTCTAGTGTCTGACTTTGCCAGCAGTAAATTCATTACTCTTGTTTAATTTAATTTCTCATGCTTCATGAAAGTAATTAAACAAGGATTTTATTCATTCTCTATAGGATTTACCTTACCTTTCAAAAGCTCTGTCTGGGTTAGAGCTGTCATATCTCACCCCTTGTAGGTAATCATCATCTGCTCTGAGTGGTTTATGCTTAGATTCAGTGTGCTGTGTCCTAACTTTCTTATTATTATGAAAGAAATTTGAGGCAGAAGTACTGTTAGCAACATCTTTTATTGTAGTTTGTTTTTACTTGGGGGTAACCTTTGCTAACTCAAGTAGGAATCTACTATCAAACATGATTTTAAAAGTAATACCCGTAAGGATAAGCTGGTATCAATATTCTGCTCGCAGCACTGATCTTAGCATTTCCAAATACTACTTCACAGATAGCTAGGATATCTTAAGACTGTTGAGATAACAGTGCTGACATATTCGTATATGTCCCTGAAATAAACTATGTTCTAATAGTGAATGGAAAATACTATGTTCAGAGTGTATGTCTTTAACTTAGCTCCTACAGAAGACTGGGAAATCTCCTACAGAGATTTAGCACCTACAGAAGACTGTAAGGAAGAGTGCATACCTAGTCATGTCCACACTGCAGTCCATGAACCCTTTCAAGTTGTATATATCAATCTACCTTCTTTCACAAATTAGGAGAGAAGTAGGGGTAAGTGGGAGAAAGCAGGTAAAGAGGGAGAAGATGATTTTCTTTTAAAAATGTGTAATTCTCCGACACATTTTCTCTTTTTTTGAAAGCCTAGAGTTTGGAATTCATATTGAAATAGAGTGAGGCAAAAGACCATTTCCATGTCTTGTGTGAAGAAACTCAAACTTGAGTTTGTTATGCCAAATCAGAAAGAATGTTAAAATTATTGAGATTGAAAGAGAAGAGCACAACTACAAATATGGCTCAATATCCTGGTGGTTAGAGAACACACAGGACAGCTGTATTTATTTAAGAAAAACATGGGGAACATGATCTTGGAAACTGTGCTCAAACTCATTGAAAGAAGGCTAAAGTTTATAGGATTAATAGAGTTAGCTTGAAACAGAAACAAATAAAAGATAGACAGATACTTCTGTAGGTTATGCTAATTGATAATAGATTCATAGGAAATTTTTAACTACAATTCTCATGCAGCCATCAGGAAGTTGAAAAAGAAAATCTGGACAATGCAGTTCAGGTACAGTCCCCAAATCTCTTGATGTTGATCAAGACTAGGGAAAGGTAGAAACATGGAAATTGATGAGGAATTTAAATATCTATGGTCTCAAATTTGGTCAGTTTACTCAGTGTACTAGTCTAGTGTATGGTAGCTTGTCCTGCTGGTTCTGTGCCAGCTGTGTTGTAAAACTGACAGAAGGTTTCATAGCTGTTTCAAAGACCAAGACAGCTTTCTTACCTTTGGAAACCAAGGTGAAAAAGGATACATTCAGAATTTTGATGTTTGTTGGGTCTCTTGTCCAGTCTTGCTGGGCTATGTTTCTAAATCTTTTATGTTAGATATAAATTTAAAATGATCTAGAGGGAAGGAAACATTTTCTTTATATTTTGGCAGATAATTCTTATTTACTTTTAAGGATGGCTCAAATTTATTTTCATGAGTTTTTAACAAACAGAGGAATTATTTACTCTAAAATTAATTAACTTTTAATTTAAATTAGGGAAAACAAACATGTTTACATTATAACACACATTAAAAACATTGCAGAAGCAGTTCCTAAATTTTGGAAAGCCAGCACCAATTTCAATTTGATATTAAATATATATTTGAAAATGTAGAGTTCAGCAGCCTGCAACAAATTAAAAAGGAATTACTCAAATTAGGTGTTTTAACCATATTAGTATCAGAATATTTTATGCTTTTTGCAAAGTTGCAGAACTCTATAAAAAATCTGGTAGGATATTAAGACTTTGAAGCACTCAAGTTTGAAATTTTAAATTGATATTCAGAAAAGTTTGGAACAAAAGTAATTCTCTCCATTCTCAAGAGCAATAGCACTTAAAATAGAAGCTTTATTTGCTGTTGGCATTATACTAAAATACTTGGAGTTTGATTGTGATCCATGGAGGCCATGGATGGGCTTTTAGTTTTTGCAGTTAATCCTCCTTTGAGGATGACATATTACCCTGCAAATCAGTGTAGATTCACAGACTACTAAGTATATCGGGCTTTCAAAATAAAACACATTAAAGATATAACTCATAGAGATTTCTCTAATCTCTAAATATATAGCTGTTAGTTTCTCTAAATATATAGCTGCATTCCTAATTATATTTTACATCTTTCTGAACTATTGGATTACAGAATTCTTCCTCAATCAAAGAACTTCTTGCCATCAGACAAAATACCGTTAACACTATGTGAAGTTCACTAGACTGGTTCAAGCATTCATTTTTTTAAGACGTGTTTTGCTGAAATAATAGTAGACATTTTTGATTTTGTTAGCAGAAATAACAAAAGGAGTAGAAAAAGTGAGATGTAATTATTCCTTCTTGATTTATTTAAATGCTGCTGTCATACTGTCAAGCATTAAATCATGCTTCTGAGGTATTTTTATTGCACAGAGTGTTTCTGGATTTATTTGCTTTCAGCTTCTAGCTCTGCTGTTATGTTCTTTTCTTGTAAGCACCTGCAAAAACCTGCAGTGATGAAGCAGTATTTGTTATTCATACTGTTTTCTGGGGCAAGTGGGAGACAAGGAAGACCATAGGTTACCATAAACCTTTCAGGTCAAGCAGTTTGGATTTCATAATCCCTCAGGGCTATCATCCTCCTACTTTCTCAACAGCTAACAGCATGTCATAAAACGCCAGTGGTTTTGGTGTCAAGAAATGAGTAAAAGCAAATCCAGAAAATAAATTTGCTTCCTGTCTAATCTGAGCAAATGTCCTGAATATTGTTGCAGTTCTGCAAGAGTTGTTTTAATTTATTTCCAGTTGGCTTTATCAACAGTCCCTTAGGATGTGTGGGCAGATACTTGCTGACTAGAATCTAATACCACCAGTGTTCAACAAGGACATGATGTAGAGAATCTATTGCAGATGTCACGGAACTGGGAGGGACTTGTTGACTCCCTTGAAGGCAGAGAAGCCCTACAGAGAGACCTCAACAAATCAGAGGGCTGGGCAATCACCAACCATGTGAAGTTCAGCAAGGGAAAGTGCTGGTTTCTGCACCTGAGATGGGGCAACCCTGGATGTACATACAGACTGGGGAATGAGATTCTGGAAAGCAGTGTCATGGAAAGAGTTCTTGGTGTCCTGGTCGATGGCAAGTTGAATCTGAGTCAGCAGTGCCCTGGCAGCCAGGAGGGCCAGCC
>JAWWMO010000138.1:32316463-32338594 GCA_035047845.1 Dendrocincla fuliginosa
GGGTAACTTTTTGTGTATCACATCTACACAGACCAGCACACAGTAGGAAGAAGGGGAAACTTGTCAGCTGCTCAGAGATTAGAAGGAAGGAAGAGTTGTTTGGGTTTTTTTTCTTCCTGTAAGACTAGCAAATTGGTATGGATTTCCAGCACTGAGTGTGTGATGGAGACTGATGTGGTTGTGTTGGTTCCTTCTGTAGCTCTGAAACCCTAAAATAAAACCAAAACTTTTAGAGTGCACATGTATGAGAGGAAGGAATCATGATTAAGATTACAAATTGTGAATGGACATCTGGAAAGGGAGAAAAAAAGACAATATAAAGAACAAAAATAGAGTGGGTTTCTTGAGGTACTTGAGCCTATGTTCCCTTCTGCACTCTATTTTCACATATGTTTATATTACTAAACATTCACTTCCCCCTTATCAGAGTTAACAAAATGCTTTTCAATGCACTTTCATAAACCTGAGATGAACAGAAAATAGCAAAACCACTAATTGTAATTTTCCATAAGATTAAAGCAGGAGAGGTCAGATATTCAAACAGCAGTTGTGCTCCTGCAAACCTCACTTTTGAGGTCAAAATAATGCTTAGGAAAGGCTTTTAAACCCAAGCTTTCCACTTTGCTCCATGATCACTTGTCATGTTTTCTCTCATTTGCAAAGAACAGAAGTACTCCCTCCACATTTTAATTCCTACTTTAAAAGTTCTATTTGTGAAGGTCTGGAAAACACTTTTCATTTCTACTAAGTTATTATATGCAAAATTTGTATTAATGTGACCACAGACAATTCCATCTTACAACAGAAATAATTCTATCATTTTAATATTTGCTCCTGCTCCTTCAATATTTGCAGACTTTATCAGCTTCCCTTTCCAGTTTTACTTCTGTAAACTAAACAATCCAGGTTCTTTTATTCTATTTTTCAACTAAATAAAAAGTTTTTCAGTCATCTAATAATTGTATTAGTCTTGTTATGAAATACATTCCAATTCAAATTCACATTTTTTAAGTACCAGAAATATACACAATATTCTCAGGTTTGTCCAGTTTGGAAACTGAATCTGAACTAAAGTTAATTTACCAGCAGTTTTCAAACAAAAAATGTCTTTGTGTTCTTGTATTTGTTACATTATAGAATCACTTTTAATTCTTTTTCTGACATTTCATGTAATTTAAAAAAGAAATTACAAAAGTATTAGTTTCCCAACTGGTGTCGATGCCTTAGGATTTTATATATTTTTTATACATGTATATATTTTTACATATTTGTAAATATTTATATAGCTTCTCCTATTTGATGTAGCAGCTAGCAATTTCTACCTCTATGCTACATTCCTGAATCCCCGTGTTAAGATAGTGACTAGAACATCTTGCTTGGGACTCATGTACCAGGACTAGAATAACAATACATATTGTAGTTAAAACAAGATGGAAGACCCAGGGACCTTGGAGAAGCTCCAAGGAGAGAATGTGGAGTGAAGATGATGATGGTGAGGAAGTAAGTGGTCTTGAGACCTGAGGGTGGCACCATGGTGGATGGTTCTTGGGTTGGATGTAACCTTTAGTTATGGTAATTAAATAGTGTTAAAAAATTAGTAAGTACCCCTATGCAGTGCATGCTTTTATATACTTTGTGTATATAGTCTGAAAAACTTTTTAATAAAGAACTATTCTCTACCTCACCCAGATAATATTGCCTCGAAAAGTTTTTCCTTGATTTTAGGCAAGAGAGTTGACTTTGGTAAAAAATGTCATCACAGTGCCATCATAATCAGAGAGTATATTATAGTGCTAAAAATAAATTTGCTGTGAGCATAAATACATTACTTGTGCTGTCTACTGTTAAATATTATGAATAGCTTTAGAAATAAAGGTCAAGGTTTACGTTATCTATAAAGTGTCATAAATACTACATATAAACATAGCTGAGAATGTTATTGTAATAAAGGATATCTATTAATTAAATATTATAAAAATAAAGATATGTCATATTACTGGAACATTTACTTTAAAAAATTGATAAAGCTGATATATCAAGTGTTTTCTGCTGATCTGATACTGCCTGTGGATTTAAGTATATTGCCTGTGTCCATCATGCAGCTATAGAGGAAAATACCTGAAAATTATAAAACTGACCGTATGATGCCATGCCTTGATTGTGCAAGACTGAGCAAGTAAGATTGGGAAAAGCAAGGAATTTGATCACAGTAGGTTAAGTTTCTGTTCTACTTATTATTTTTCTTACCATTTCAAGAGTTAAGGGATAAAAAGGCAATATAAGGAAAACATTAAGCAACAATCTATTCACACACATTTCTGACAGAAAACATAAAAATACCAAAATGCAGTTCCAACCACTGTTAGAGGAAATGATGCAGTATGAATGGAAGAGAGGATGCAAACTCCAGGCTTCGGCTTTGATTATGTTTTCTTCGGGATCAACAGTTCATCTGATGATCCAGATACAAGTGGAAATGAGAGGGAGCCACCAAATATTTTCAGTTATGAAGTATTTACTAGTCATGATGACAGATTCCTTATTGCTACTGACAGGAATGCTTTTCAAGATATTGCTAACACTTTCCTTTTACTCCCTGTCAAATACTGAACATACCTGTTTAAGCATTTCATTTGATCATTGTTGCTGGATGCCCTTGGCCATAGATTATCCAGCTATAAAAATTAATGTGAATAAACCAGTATTTATTTTTCAGAAAAATACACTTCTGAATTCTTTCTCTGAAGAGAAAGAGATTGGTAGGGAGTGGTGAGGGGGTGAAGAATTTACTTTTCTATAGAGGGTGACTAAAAGACCATTTAGGTTATAGTGCTATCTTGAGCAACATGTAAGTGGGACTCAACTAAATCATAGACTTCTTGTTGACCTGTTGTGCTGAAGTGAATTCTATCCAGAGATCTTCTGTAAAAAGAGTCAAGAGCAGCAGCATAGTTTAATATTAAGAAGCCATATTCATATGTGATGTAATGAGTGGATCTTTGCTTCCTCAGTAGACTTCCAGTGGCTAAAATACCAGATTTCAATTTAGTACAAAATACTTGAACTACATTCTTATTTGTGTCACATCCATCACAGAATGATTTGTGTTGGAAATGACACTAAAGATCATCTAATTCTAATGCTCTTAACAAGACCAGCAACAGCTTCCACAGCTCAAAGCCCCATCCAACCTGGCCTTAGCACATACAAGGGCGGGGCAATTTTCTGCTGGTGTTGTGCCTCATCTTCAGTAAGTTGTGTAAAAAAATAAATCCAGAAATGCTAATTAGCTGAAGGTAATGACAACAGAATGAGTCGCTAACCACTGAAATATAGTCTGAAAATTAAAACCAAAATTAATAAATCATCACACTGTCAAATCAAATCAGTCACTATAATAAACCAATGACAGTGCAGTGCACTGTAGAGAAAATATTGAGCACAAAATATCACCAGTGATTAACTATCATTGTACCACTGACCATAATTCACCTTTTTGAGAAAGCAGTTATGATAGAACATAGTACAATAAAGTCTTTCATAAGGCACCATTGTAATGAGGAAAACTGACTTCATAGAGTCTACACATCTGGTGAAACTTCTATCACTTCTAAAGGCAACAGCTTCCTATGCTGAATGCAGTCCTTTAAATTAAGTTTTCCTTCATTTTTGGGGACTAACCCTGTTGAAAACCAAATTATGCAAAAAACAGCAGTCAAGTTTTTTCTGTGCTTCTCTTACAAATGTGAGTATACTTTGGCCTCTAACACCATACTTCCTACCCCCTCTGCCCCCCCCTCCCCCCCAGTTTGATAAATAACGCTTCCTCAGTATTTTTAATTATCAGTATCAAATGCTGGTCATGCTCTATTCACTATGTGTTTCACCTACTTGTTATGCTGTTATATGCTTTTTTCCATGTACATCATAAAAAAAGTAATTTTGGGAAATGGATTCATTAATAATTGCAGTCATAATGCTCTAACTTTAATTTGTTCAGAATTGAATGAATAGCTGCTGTATTACTTTTTAATTTACAAGCTGGATATCCAGGGAGCACAAGGAGGTAAAATGTTTTTTTAGAATTAAAAAGTGGACTCTGCATGTTTATGAATACAAGAATACAATAGTAACAGTAAGAAAAGGATTAGTAAGACAGGTAAGGTGCAATATAACTAACTTTAAATTTATCCTGAGGATGGATAAAGTATATGCAATGTGTTTTACAAGTTGTTACTACTGTGGCAATGTAGATTTTATCAATAGCACAGCCAAACTAGGTGTTGTAGACATGCATTAACAGCAAGACCAAACGAAAGTGGCTAATGTGCAATGCTGAATTTTGTGACATCTGTGACACAGTTGATGTCATCATGTACTCTGCCTTGTACACAACAGGAAGGTACATTTGCATTGGAAGACCCAAGTGTCACCTCTCCTGTGCTCCTGGAATCTTATGGCCAGCAAGGTAAGTCTGTGGTTTGGCCTTTTCCATTTTACCCTTATTTTGCATCTAGGGATTTCCTATATAAAAAGGTGCCAGTAATAAAGCTGTGTTCATTTTTATCAGCTCTAAAAAACCCTGAATTGGTTGAATTCAGTGTGATGATTCATTTAAAAACAAAATACAGATCAGCCAATGCTCCTCAGCAGTCTGTGGAAGTATTTTCATAAGATCTAAATTTTAAATCTCATCCAGAGACAGCCAGTAGCACGATAGGAAAGGGCAACTTCCAGCTGTGATGTTCCTTCTCAGTGGTCAGCTCAGCAGTTCTGAAAGAAGGAGTTGTAAACCAACAGTTCTGTAGCGCTGCTGGGCATCACCAGTCACTGTGGGCAATACTCCCCTTGTAGGTGACTTCCAGCAGCACCGAAAATGTTGGAATGTAGTTAAACAAGTGGCTGGTTTATGAGTGCAATGGGAGAGGTTGCTAAGCATTGAACCCTCCAGCTAAGAGAATAGTTTAGGTGTGGAAATTAACATGGTATGTCTTGGATTATTTCAATTTATAAATACCTATAATGACAATCCTCACTCTGTGCCGGGTCTTGCTGAAACTTGAAGCTCCTGCCTCTTCTTCACTGGGTTTATACAGTTTTGTTTAGTTTTGGTTTATAAGTGATAATTATTCTGAAAGATGATTAGTCTGAATGGTTATTTTGGCAGCTTTGATTAGGTGCCAACCACTATGAAATTTATGTGTAATTTTGTGGGTTTGTGTATTGAGTGTCTTTGCATCCAATAATGACTGAAATCAATTTCTATTACTTTTGCAGGATTTAGGTTTCTGTTGCTATTCCTAGAAATCTGCTTGTGACATAATTTCTCAAAATAAGGGAAACACCTTTGTACATTCTCCTTGGAGTTTTTGTCCATTGAGACTTTCAAAATCATGCTTTTGGTCCTAAAGTTCAATTGAAAAGAAAGAATGGCAAGTGTGAGGTATTTTGGTACCCTCCATACCTTAAAAACAGTCAGTCCCTCTCCTACCTTGGCAGCACTGATTTACTGGTTAATGGGCCATCTTCTTGCCTTTGTATGAAGCAACTGCTCTCAGCTCCTGCTGAATTACCAAAGGAGCTGTATAACTGACTGCTGCACATTGTAAACGTTTACACCACTCAAAACTCTGTGAGAACCACCAAATCATATTATGGCAGCAGTTCCTGGCTCCTGATGTGTTTCTGAGGCAGATGACCTATTGCTCCCAATAAGGACAATTTGGTAGCTTGAGACTGTGCAAATCAATAGCCCTCAGTGGACTGATTTGTACCCCAGTAAAATATTGTGCTCACGCTTCTGTCAGCTTTCATTTCTGCTATGTGAACACCACTGAGAAGCTGAGTTAAAAGGATTCACACAATCATTATGCCCTCTTTGTATTTCCACTGAAACTCAAAGTAGGTCTTAAGAAGTGAGTAGTTAATCAGTTGACTTAAATCAGTTGTCTGGTGTCTGGGATAGAGAAATTGCAAGTGTCTTGGAAATGGAGATGGAAGAATACAATTCTATTTGCTACTGACTGACTCCTTACATCAGTGTGGAAATAGGATATTCTGGAGGTTTCATATCCTTTCCAAACCCTTCAATTAGACCTGTAGCATTCATACCACTTTGACTCTTGAGAGTATATTTATTTTATGTGCAAACCATTCACTCATCACCTAAGTGACCACAAAGTACAGATGTTCTGTAGAGTTTGTTTTCAAAGAAAACAAAAAGCCATCCTCTCCCCCCATTTTTTGTTTGCTTTGTTTTTTTGGTTTTTGTTTTGTTTGTTTGTTTTTAATGCAGGCAGCTTTCAAATGTGCTTGTGCATCCTGCCCACCTGTTCAAGTCCAGCTGCCTTGGCTTTAAATTCCTCTTCTGATGTTTGCCTTCCTGAATTTTAGAAAGTGCGGAGAATACTAAATGTTGCCTTCTACTTCTTTTACAGCATTGACTGTGCCCAGCTCACTTTTTAAAGTCTCATTTGTATCCTAACAGTAGTGGTATTATATTTTGTAATTTATATTGACAAATTCAATACTGTTTGTGGCTCATATCCAAAACCATCTTTTCATAAGGTTGGGGTTAAAAATGATCATGTGTGTAGCTAGCTATCTAGCACTGAAGTTTGTATTTCACTCTTGGCATCAGAGGTTCCTTATAAGTGCCCATCTCACAATTTGACATATTGCTTGCAAGGTCTTCAAGATATTATATGTCAACAAGAAAATCAATTGAAGAGAAGTTTCATTAACTGAATAAGAACAGATGTGTACATAAAGTAACTTATTCCTCATTAAAGGAGAAAGTGTATGACCTTTGCAGCACTTGAACCTGAGACAGCTGATAGGTAGATGGTGTGGAAGGTTATCTTTCAATTAGGCTCTTGTCTGAGCCATTTGGAGTTAGTTGATATGTGAAAGTCTATGTTACATATATCAGCCAGCTAATACTCAGCAGATCTTTGTCATACTGCAGAACGTGTGACAGATTCTGACAGAACCTAGTTTATTTGAATAATAGATAATACATATACTTATGTATATGGTTTTCCATGTTTAGCTTTGAAAATTTTTTTGCATGGCTGCGATGCAGAGACTTGCAGAACGACACAGTTAGACCTATGCCCCAAATTATCTTATATTCACACTACTAAATAGCAACTTGGTTAAACTGCAGTAATCAACAAGTTTGTTTTTCTGAACTAGTCCTCAGTGACTATTTGACATTTGATTACTGATCCATGGTGATTTACACGCACAGACCCCAGACCACTTCCCAGCAAAAGCGCAGACAAGAACAGTCCCATTTTCCATGGACATTTTCTCATTGAGTAGATGTTTGAGATAACTGCTAGTAGGATCATGTCTTGCAGTGGCAACAGGAAAAGGTGCTCACACTGTTCACTAACAATCATAAATTTTTAGAGATTTCTTTTCTCAACAGCTCTACTCTTCTGGTTTGCTGCGTTTCCTTTAATGATACCCAGTCAGCACAGACCCTGAAGATTCCCCACAAATATAATCACCAAAAATAAAATAACTCTAGGCCATTTAGATAACAATAAGCTTTTTAATCTTTCCTTTCTCAGTTTGCACCCTTTGGAGAAGGCAAGGCCAGTGAAAAATAGACACCACTTCTATCAACCCATTTAGAAGACTCTGAAAGCAGATAGTCTTTTGTCTGTGTGGTAGTGTATCATCATCTGCCTTAAATCTTTGAGCTTACTTACCAAAGAGTCTGTCAGCTTCAGTTCTCTTGGTTTCTTTCTCACCCCATGTTAACCTCATGATCTATAGTTAGGTCTTTCAATTTTCATCCGGATTTGAAAGACAATAACTTTTAAAGGAAAAAGCAAAAGGCAAACACACAAACCGCCAGAGGTTCTCAAAATTTTATGATTTTTTAAAAGCTCCCTAGCCTTCATGGTGGGGTTTTTTTTCACCATGTTAATAAAACCAACAAATACAGTGCCAGTAACAATCTTAAAAAAAATAATCCAACCCTTTTCTATTACATTGCTGACATGCTGTAGAATTACTTTCATAGTTACAAAACCCTACTTTTTTCCTCTTGAGTTTAAGAATTTGCAGAAAGATATCTGTGGTTAATTTGAAACTTTCTGATAAAAATATATCTTAAAACCTCTTATACAGATTTAGAGAGGTATCTATTATGTTTGTCTACCCCTTGTGCTTTCAACTTTGACATTTAAGTGTTTATTGCTCAGTTCTGGCCACAAGTGTGATATAGATCATTAACAAAAATATCTCTAATCTGAATCCAGTCTAGGTTTTACTTAGAATAAGTATGTCATTTTTCACTCCAGCCAAAAATTTCACTCTAATACATCTTACAATGTCCCACTTGTGTGTATTCCAGAGAACATTTTTCCTAATTCTTCACAAATCTTACCCAAACTCTGGAAATTACTTATCTGTGTAGGACTTTACTTTGACTCCCAGTAGATCCACAGAAAATTGCAAGGGTTATTTTAGACAAGGACCAATACTTCTTCTGTCAGTTCAGGGACTGTATTTCTTTATTTGCTGGGTCTGAAGGCAAGGGCAATCTTACTCTGTACTTCAGCTTTACTTACTGTGAATGAGAGGTGATAGAATATAACAAAAATTCTACATAAAACATTAATTTCAGTTGCTATATGCTAGTTAAAACAAGGGTTAGGAAATAATGTATAAACAGCAGCTTTTCTAGTTGTAGCTCAAAATTAAATCCATTTGGAGTGCACTTGTTCTAAATAGAAAATGTTTTGTAGATGCAATTGTTCTGTTGCATGAAATCACATCCAAAATTATTGTTTTTCTGGGTATAAAGTACTTTATATAACTGCAGTTGTGTAATGAAGTGAAGATTAGTATACTGCATATAGGAGGCTTGTACTGTAATTGCAAAGAAAAATTACCTTCCTTGCATTCAGCCCAGAATTCTCTAAAGTAGTCATTTGCATTTATGAAGTCAAGCTCAAAATGCAGAACTTTTTTCTTTTCAGAAAATTTGAACCTAAAACTGAAGCATAGAAATTAATTAAGGTGTGCTGCATTGAAAATTTTATCTGGACAGCCAGAATCAAAAGTTCCAGGAAAATTAATATCTTTTTAACCTGGAATTATCAGAATTCTAAACTGAAAAGACAGGAGGTTTGAGAAAGATTTCAGTAATAGCATTTTCTAGATAAGAACGTATGGCATAGTTCAGAAATCTGTATTAGAGGGCTAATCTTCTCAGTGTTCAATTAGTTAGAATTATTTAACACATTCTATTTAGCTGAAAAATCATTTCAACTGGGATTGAGTTGTTTCTATTACAGAAAACATTCATTGTTGAGTTAATCCTAGGGAAGAGAATTGATAATATTCAGTCTTATCCATTTTATATCAGATCACTCCTCATTAAATTGCAGAATTCACCTGTCAGTCACAAGTAAATTTCTTACAGGTGTTGCTTGTTAATTACTTTAATTTACTTAGATGAAGAGATGAGAGAAAAAGCAGAACATTGAAGATAACAACTGTAAAAGAAACCCCTTACCATGCATGGTCATATGTTTATTTTAACATATGGATATCAATATAAATGGATTAAAAACTGAAGTTAGCTTACGGACAGTTCAAGTGAAATAATATTAAACAGATGAAGGTTAGAGAGAACACTCTGAGGAGAAAAGGGGCAGGAGAGCAGGTAGAACAGGAAAAAATGTAGAACGTAGGAGGAAAGGTGCAGTTGTAGTTAATCTGCTAAAACTACTTAGCATTAGAGTAATTCCATTCCCTAAGAAGTGAGTGGGAATTTTACTTCTGATTTCAATGAGAATGTTTAGGTGAAGTTGGTCAAGAACCTGACTCAGTCCTATGATGCATCTTAAAATAATTTCAGTGGTGGGCTGTTTAGATTTTATGTATAGCTTTTCACTAAGCTTCGCATTGTTCTTTTAGGGGGCTGTCAAGGAAGTGGAAAAGTGGTAAGAAAAGTACTTGTAGTGTTAACTGTTCAAGTTAATAGGCTAGGTTAATGGGATGATTGGAAAATATGTAAAAATCTTGAAGGACAATAGCAGAGGAATTTATAGTTTTTTGGATTACTGTAATATAGATCCTAAGGCTTGTACAGGAAAGTTGAATAACATTTTAATGATGTGTGTCTTGGTTTCAATGTTATGAAAGGCAGAAGCAGAAGCAACTATTATAATGTTAAAATAGCTCATAATAATCTCTCTTCTATTTTGTGCTCCATTCTCCTGCACTAATTGGTGAATCCTTGAGCACACAGCTCCTTTGGGAGCATTCCTCACACCAGCTTCAAAGTGCCCTCATGACCTGGCACAACAGAGACAAAGAGCACCTTCTCGGTCCTAGTCCCATTGAGTAAAGAGAAGTGGATTACAATAGCTTCTTCAGGGTGAGACAATCCAATCAAAAGATGGGATTAATAGAAATGAGTATAAGCTTCTGCTGCTGAATCTTAGTATGTTTCTTTCTGATGTGTGTTACCTGTTGGAAACACGTGTCTTCTGATTTTGGTTAATGAGAAAGTTGACTAGCTCCTATTTCTGACCTCCTCTGCAGCTTTTCTCAAGTCTTCAGAAAATAGTTCAGGGTCAGAGATATATTTCTCTTCACCTCCTATGAACAGATGATAAGTATTGTCCTCCATTGTTTTGACTCCAACTGAAGCATGGTGTAGAAGGTCCACTTATTTGGGACTCATATCTTGGAAGCGCTGTCTCTAAATCACATATGCAGTGTGCATTCAGTCTGTAGCTTCTTTTCAGTATTTCTTATAATGTATAGGATAATTGCAAAAGATATTTCTAATTCAGACAGAACTTACAAAAGAGAACTGAAAAAGCATGCCTGAGTCTTTTTTGGATTGCCACCACAACAAGAAGCTGTTTTCAATATAATTGCTTGGAATGTTTAAAAATTTCATTGATTTTGAGCTTAACTACAATTATGGTTTTCTCAGTGCCAGACAAAAACCCATGTGATTTTAGCATTTTGTGAAATATACAGGTAAAATTATTATAGGGTATTTGTAAGTATCAAAGGCTCTGCTTCTGAATGAAAGGAATAATTCTTGAGTTCAGGTAAAAGCAAAACTAAAAGAAAACAAAAAAATATCTATCTAATGAAAATTTGATGTCTTTTATATTGCAGTTAGTGTTTGTAGAAAAATCACAGCTAATTCCTTGCACATAAAAATATGTAGAAATTCATAAGAAGCATAGAGTTCACAGTGCTTGGGCAGAACAATCTTTACAGCTGTCACCAGACCAAGCCTCCTGTTCTTTACCTTGCAAAACTGGGCATAGGTATATGTAGATTGTTGTACTAATTTGATTAGTCATACGAAAGTCCTGAACCACGGCTCTTCACCTGATCCTGTATTTTTGACAATCACTGTCAGACCATGAGCACAAAATTCACAGCTACCTTGTGACAGCCCTAAAACTCAGTACAGATGTAAGTGATGTTTTCTTTTGTGCACAGTATGGGCAGGGAGCCTTTGCTCCTGGGATTGTTCTAAAGATTAAAAAGAAAAGCAATGTTAGTGCTGCTACAGAGAACAGTGCTCAACTGCTGAGATGCATCTGAAATGGTTTTTCCATTGGCAAAAACTATTTGGGGCTATATTTTTTCAGTTTTGTCATGAAACAAGGTAGTTCCTGAACAAGCAAGCAAACAAAACCAGAAAACCAAGGAAAAAACCAAACCAAAACCCCCAAGCCAAATCAAATCAAATTAAAAAAAACAAAAAGTAATCAGAGTTTCTGGTTTACTCCTGGTAAAACCAGAAAAGAAAACCAGAAAGAAAATCAAGAGATAGTTTTTTGCTTGTTTATTTTTGTTTGTTTGATTTAAAAAAAAAAAAAAAAACCACAACAAACTCTGTACTCATTTGAGTCAATTTTGAATCTATGGCTCAGTCATGGCCTCCATGTTATAAAGGTGATTACATTTTTCTCATGAGTGACAAAACTAAAAGGATATTAGTATTGTCCTGAAGGAATGAGTTGCTAGCATTATATTCCAATTTCAATTTGGTTAATTATTTTCTCATTACCTAACTTTATCTGCAGTTCCAAATAGATGAAAGCTTCAATTCCTATTACAAAGTATTGTGTAAAATCACTATAGCTCCTGCAATTTCTCCTAGAACTAACTGTAATTTTTGGGTCTGAGAAGATTCTTACATGGTGTACATCAATTTGTAAAGAGCTTTGAGATCCTTGTCGAGTGATATTTGTATACAAATGCATGACATCGTTAAATGTTAGATATAGTGGGGATTTCTAACTAAACCAAGTAAATGTTAGATATAGTGGGGATTTCTAACTAAACCAAGTCAAATGGTATAAAGTTAGCCAAACCTTTCATAGGAGGGAAGGCATCAATCCATTACTCTTTAGATCTCTTTTTATCTTCATTCACAGTTCTTCCCCCATGCAAAATTTGGTACCAAGAGAAATGCAAGATCTATGTCTGCAGAAAATTGTTTTGTTATGTAATTGCCACATGAATTTAGAGTCCTCTTTTTATAGGCTTCTATGATTTGAATATATTCTTTGTGTAGTTGAATACTTGATTTTGAATTTATGAAATGTTTATTGCTCTTACCGTTCTCTTTTAATGGTGTCACCTCTCCACAAGTTTTCTCTATTGCAGTACCTCTGACTCTTCAAGATGATTTGAAACAGTTACCAACATGCCCTTGAACACTGAAAAACTAAGTACTTGTGGCTAAGTCATAATGATACTTATCTTTCTGAGCACAAAAACCTGTTTACTTAACAAATTATACTGATTTTAAATCCTTAAGCCAAGGATCCAAAATAGGATACTGAGACTGAGTTCCACCATTACTGGAAACTTGAAACTTGATCCAGTTGAGAATGTGAAATTAATTTGGTTTTGTCTTTTTTTTTTCTTTTCTTTTTAGTTGTGAAGTATACATTCCTTCATCAATATAGAAATTGTCAATACTTTATGGATTTTGTATATTTTTTCCTCTTAAAAGAGTGTAAATGACATTCTTTTTTCCAATCCCCATTCAGATCAATGACAGTATCACCCCTGACTTAACCCCCCGTCCCCCATCTCACATTTTTATGTACCTTAAAGGAACAATTTAGATAATTTTTGATGACAAGCATCTTACATCAGATGTAATGAATTCAACCCATATTCCCCCGAATCAAGCAAAAGAAAACCTAAAGATCAGGTTTGCTGATATGATAAAACAGTGAAATCAGTAATTCTACAGGTTTAATAGATTCAAATGGCACATCACCTTTACAACTGTGCATTAAAGATGTGATGTCATGTATTTTAAACTTGTTGGAAAAGCAAAATTTTTCTTTCTATTCTGTACAACCTAGAGAATAAAAATAAAAAATGTGGCACCAAGTACTTTCAATGCTCTGACTTGTTAATAAACACTATAGATAATCAGTATTTTTATCAGTACAAATTAATGCCTATTTCAAAGCTAGATTATGAATTTGTATGAAGATTATATAACTTGAGTAAAAATTGTAATGTCTCACTTTTCAGAGATTTTAATACAAGTTGCCAACATGTCTATATCTAGATTTTGTCCAGAGATTTGAAAATCAATTTTCTGTATAATTATAAAATTCTACAAATCTCTCTTTCTACATGCACATCCTGTTGTCTCTAATTTTGCATAACTTATATCAATGCAATTATTTCTTTTAGTTAGGCATCTTTATAGGCATCAGTGATTGAACCAAGATGTTTCTATTATTTTCTCTGTGTAATATTTCCCTTTTTGATTATACATTTGTTTGCTTTCACCTCTTTGAATTGTTTGTATCATGTATGCAGTAATTTTGAAAATGACCATTTTACAGGTGCCAAAAGTCAAAGTTGTCTCATGACAAAAGACCAATAAGACAGTGAGTACTGAACCAACAAGCACAGTGTAATGCTCTGTGTCCAGTGTAGTTTGCTTACCTATTTGGGTAATTGTCCTCTGCATGTGATTAACACAATCAATACAGGTAGCTTTCTCTATTACTTGGCAGTATTGATAGAAGAATGGAAATATGAATCCCTCTTCTGCTGCATACTTATTCTTTCAAAAGGTGAGGATAATGCACATCAGAATAGGGACACTGACACATGACTTGCAGCAATGGTGTCTTAAGCTGGATGATCAACTTGGCTGTAAAGGTGCCTGAATCAGTGATTTAATCATTGCAGTTTGTGAGGCAAACTATGAAATATCAGATGTTCCTATTTATATTCTGATACCCTGGTTAGCTAAGCATGACTATTTTTTTTCTTTTTACTTTATTTAATACTACAAAAAGTTGCGTTATGTGATGCCAGTAGTAATTTTATTAAAGTACACGTTAAAAGCAATTTGGTGCTTGGGCTTCCCAGCATTTTGGTAACAAGGTGCTTGCTTTGGATTTCCAGAACAATTTCTGTTCTTCATGCCCAATTTATACTCATTTGTCCTTGTCTCGTTACCCTGGCTATGAAATAACATTTCTTTCTTTTTGATACGCTGCCTCTTGATATGTCTGCAGAGGGCAATCATATCAAACCTTGGACCTGCGGCAGACTAAGAGCCTCGTTCTTCTCTTCCATCTTGCCTGTTTCCCTATCACATCTATAGCTCTTTTCTGTATTTGTAGCAGAAATGCTCAGAAGATGCATTCGCTGAATTTGAAAACCCTCTGAGCCTCCTGTGTTCACAGGAATGCTTCTTTCTCTCTGCAGATGTTGAGAAACCCTTGGCCAGTTTCCTCAGAGGAATATTGTTCTCTCTGAACACAGTGTGGTGGTGCTTTGGTGCTGAGTGAGGCAGGAACTCTGGCATGGTCCTGCAGCAAAGAAAATCTTGTCCTCTCTTATACCTGTGACACAATAACTAAAATGCTTGGATGTTCATAATCTGGCTCAAATGCATAGTAAAAGGGCTTGGCTTAAAACCCCACAATGCTGAGTATCCTGACCTGAAACTCTGTTAGTATTGAGAGTGTCCTGAGCACTGTTGATTTTTGTGTACCTAAATTACTGAATTATAACTTGTAGGAGAATAGAAGTTTTAGAATGGAAGTAGAACATAAGTAGGTGTGACTAATTTCCAGGGAAGTCATAAGAAGAAGTACTGTCATACTTCTTTTACAGTTACAGAAACATCTCAGCTGCTTAAATTCAGGTTGAGTTCATTTGAATGCTTTGAGTTCCAACATGGAAGAAAAATAAGGTCTCAGGAAGGTCTGCCAATGGAGACAGACTGTCAGAGACAGAAATACTATTTAACAAACAGAGGTAGGGATCTTTAAAAAGATGTCTTTGAAATAATTTTCAACAGGATATGAACAAAACTGAACAAACACAATTTATGCAAATTGCATATTATTCCACTCTATGTAAAGTTTATGTGACACTGATGGACACTGTAGTTTCACCATTACACTGAAAATTTTTCACACTGATTAGACTAAGGTCAAGATTATTTTTTTAGTAGTACAATCTAGGCTCATTTACAGCTATTGTGAGATGATAGATGCTCTCATCCTTTCATTGTTTTGTAACTCTCATCATGTTAGTGTGACCAAATGAATTGAAATTCTTATCCTGAAGTTATGCATGGCAGTATTCTTGACAAATTCAGTGAATACATTTCTATTTATATATATTAAAAAAAAATAAAAATGTTATTAAACAAATATACCTGAATGTAGTTTTCCAAGTTTAGTTTTCTAAAGACTACCATAGATCATGCAATTTTTCAAAATTAAATCCTTTAAAATATTTAATTGTAAAAATTAACATTAACAATATTACAACATTTACAAGATGTTACTGCGTTTTTTCATTTTGTAAATTAACAGAGAAAAAGTGAGAAAACAACTCTGTTTCTAATCCCATCTCAAGACTTTGAGATTGCTTGGCTTCTTTAAAAAAAAGAAAATTAAAATAGGTCATTATGTGCTCTGTTGTTTGGTTTATTTATATTTTTTAATTAAAGCATTATGATATTCCATTAAAGAAAAAAAAAGCAGTGAGGCAGCTTACCAAACACTCAGAAATATGACATGAAATAAAGTCAGACTTTTGTCTACTTAAATGTTAATGTAAGGAAGAGTGTGATTGTATTTAAAAATAGCTGCAGAGGAAGATTATTTAATTTTAGTTGATTTCAAATAGGATCTATAAAGAGTAAAGCTTCATAGCAATGTTCATCCATTTTCTTCTGATTTTTTTAGAAAATCAATGACTTAATAAGATGTTGCAGAATATATAAAACTCTCATCAACTCCTGCCATTTAAGAAATTAACTGTAATTCAGGAGTAATAATAATAATAGCAACAACAATAAAAAATGTAGTTTGGCAAAATTTTGGGAAATTTGGTGCAGTGGGGTTTATTGTATGTATTTTTTTTTAATCGCAAAACCATTTCAGATGCATGTAAGCAAAATACAAAAACGTTAAGAAATTAAACTTGTTGCGGAAAACCAGATATATTCACAGAATCACAAATTCTGTCAGGTTGGAAGGGACTACAGGGAATCATCTGTTCCAGCCTTCCTGCTCAAGCACATGGTACAGGATTGCATCCAGACAGTTCTTGAATATCTGCAATGAAGGAGACTCCACAACCTCTCTGGGCAACATATTCCAGTGCTTGGTCACCCACACAGTAAATAAATTCTTCCTCACGTTCAGGTGGAACTTCCTGTGTATTGTTTTCTGCCCATTTCCTCTTCTTCTATTGCTCAGCACCACCAAGAAGATCCTGGCTCCATCCTCTTGGCACCCTCCCTTTAGATATTTACACACATTAATGAAGCCCCCTCTCAGTTGTTTCTTCTCAACATTGAAGAGGCTCAACTCCTTCAGCCTTTCCTCATAAGAGAGATGCTCCAGACCCCCAGTCATCCTCACTGACCTTCTCTGAACCTAGATGCAGACTGAATGATTTAATGACAAAGGAAATAAAGGGTAGTAATGGACATATGAGAAATGCTTTAATGATCTACTAGAAAATTGAAAAATAAGACTTTAAATTTGCATTTTGTTAAAATGAATCCATGTATAATAGCATACAGTTTTGAAGAATACAAAAATAGTGTTTTCAGCAGTCTGGTTAGCCTTGTTTATCACAGACATACTGTAATATCAGACAGTGACTGGGGAATTCATGATACTTTATTCTTCTATTCGTCATATTTATTTGGATATAACTTTGGAACTGAGGCCATAAATGTTCCTTTACCTACTAAAAGACTTTGTTTTTTATTCAATAACTATGCTGCCCTTAAAACAATGAGAAGCCCAATATCTGTGGATGTATAGATGAATATATACAATAACATATGCTTCATGAATTATAATTTACTAATCATACACCAAGCTGCATTTTGGGATAAATTTTGCATCAAAGCATAGCCAAGGTAAAGATAAAGTGTATGATTCATGGGACAACTCAAATGCAAAAGAAGGAAATAATCCCAAAACAGTTACACTTGAAGATGCAAGAATGAAATCACATAAAAAGTATTGCTTGATAAAAAGATCATATAAGCATCATATAAGCAAAAGAGCATACAGTTTATTACCTGGATACTTTAGCAGTAGGATTACTTGAAAGATACTATTGATCTATTTCTCTTGAAATATGTATTGCCACTCATATATTCTAGATAAATTTAATCTCCTTTGTTTTAGAAATTGGGATACTGGAGTGAGTGGTCCAGGGGTCTGTCTAGTCCGGTATTTTCATTCTGACCTTAGAAAGGATATTATTTGCTGTACCTGTAGATACAGAAAGGAAAAAAAAAAAAAAGAAAAAAAAAGAAAGCTAAAAAAAAAAAGTGTGAGAATTTTCAGACTGGTTAACCTAGAAGAATTTTCTTTTTTCCTTTCTGATCCTCTAGGTTGCAAACTGACTTCTGCTGGATATAAAGCTTTTAATGTTACATCTGTAGTTTTAGACATATTCCAAAACAAAGTTTATTGACTCTTGTAAGAATTCTGGGTGTTCATCAGATACATATGTTTTGGATCTCTAAGATTTCAGCCTCAGCGACTTCGAGGAAGAGCAACTTGTATTCTGCTATGTGGAAGAAAAAGTATTTGTGATTAATTTACTCTTTAATTGAATTATTTCCTGGTTATTTAATATAGGAAACGAAGAAGAGAAGCTCCCAACCATTTTGAGACTATCAGTGCATATGTTTTTATTCTGATGGGTATACATTAAAAGCAAGAGTAACCTTTTTCTTTCAGCTTTTTAAGTAAAACAATTCCAGCCTTATTGAGCCTTTTCCCATCCATTTAATAATTCCTCTGAATTTTTTGCAGAGATTTGAACTCCCTTTTCTGAACTTCTGTGATCAGTGCTGCACATATTATTCTGGAGGACATGGCACTTTAGATGGATATGCGGTAATTTCTTGACTGTAATGGCACACTGAGAAATTGATGGGTTTTATTTCCTCCTTTTCTCTTTCTTCATTGCCATTTAGTTTGGAAGGCACAGTGTAACTTGCTCCAAACTCTGTATATGAGTACCAAACAGAAATTGAAAGGAGATATGATCACTCTTTTTTATTTTCTTGCTCCATATCAGTGTTGAATTCAATTACCTCTGTCTTTGATGTTTTCTGGCCCAACTAGAAAGAAAATCCTCTCTTTTGATAAGTGATCTGATTTGAGGAGAAGTGATGAGATGGTGGCTGGGGTAAGGCATTGCACTGCTTTCCTCTGGAAGAGTGGAACTATGCTAGGGGTTGCCAAGGACAGATGCCAGGAAAGTTTTTGATTGCAGTCACTTCTAGGCCCTTAAGTTGTGTGTAACTGATTGGTGTGACAGTCCCTGATCTGCTGCCCTAGATTAAACCTATGGCCAGGTGTCCCTGCCCATGGTAGGGGGGTTGGAACTACTATGGTGTCTTCCAACCCAACTAATTCTATGATTTAAGAGAAAGAAGGGATTTTCCCTTTTGCCAGATTTTTGTAGCCTGTAGTGTTTTATATCATATTGTTTCAGGGATCATCTGGGGTTTTCTTCAAAAAGTTCCCTTCTATTGCAGAATTTCTAGATATAGGTGGTGACGTTAATGACTGCAGCCTTCCTTCTCTGGTATGTTTTCATTTTAAAGACTTTTGATCTTTTGTATTAAGGTCTCTATATCAGATGCTGAGGCATAATTTGTGCATTAAGGGTGTTTTACGGCTTGCAGACAGGATATTGAAGAATTTTGCACTGTGTATCAGAGGTGTGGTCTTAGACAGGAATACAGTCTCCAAACCTATTAATTGATGTTGCTTCACGTAAGTAGAATTTAGGCTGAAATTTGTCCCTCCTTGTAACCCATGTTCTAGGCTGCAGAGTACCTTTTCCACTGTCTAGTCCACTTGCTTTACAAACGTTATGTGGAGTTGGCTTCCAGCTACACTCTGATTTTTGTGTGTTTTGAGACTCCTCTTTGTCCTTGTACTTCTTAAATTGAATTTAGGAAACTAAGTCAGAGGTATAAATCTCATTAAAGGGAGCAAGTAAGAAAAATTAGATGTTTCAGTGCTGTGGAATTTAAACTTCTCTTAAATATGGATCTAAGGTCTGTCTCAGATATAAAGGCTTTCCGTAATAATGCATTCTACATGAATAGTCATAATCAGAAAAAAAGGTAATGAAAAATATACACACAGACAGCAAATTTCTCTACCATTTCCTAAAAAATTGAAGATTATCTGAAAATGAAGAGTAAAATTTAGGCTTTTATACAGGTTCTTTCAAGTCATTTGCTCACTTCTCTTTAAAGTTTTATGGTATAGGTGACCTTGGGCGATATATTTTTTTTTTTAAATGTAACAATAGTATTTCAAAGATGTTTTGCTTTTGTTTGCCATCTGTTTATTTCTAAACATTTGGACAGAGAAGCCAAGAAAATGAACATACAGTGCACACAGAAGCCAGGTAATAAAACCAACTTTTTTTTTTTTTTTTCAATGGCATTACTGTTTTAGCTTTGTTTCTTTCTGAAGTACTAAGCCGGTCATGAATTCTAAAATCTAATCTTCTGTAAGTGTTAGTAATGAGACAGTGCAGCAGAGAGGCATGGCTTCTTCCCACAAGGTTTTACTTTCATAATGAACTAAGTCATATGAAGTGTGGAATCTCAGACAAGGCATGAAATTTTTAGGCAGTGCCAGCTGGCATAGCTCCATTAAAATCAATGGAAAGACACCAGTTTTCACCACCAGCTTGTGACTCACTCCCAGAGGAAATAAAATGGTTGATATAAATGTTTCAGTCATGAGCCTTTTAGAGTGAACTATTGACACAGCAAGGACAGATGCTGGAATTCAAAATCAGAGATACTTTGTAATATTATATTCTGGATGTGAGAGAAGCCATAGGTTTTATTTCTATCCCCCAATATCTCTTTGAATCTGACTAATATTTGAACTTATAGAAAGTAGTTAAATAATGTGAAATTTCTTGGGGCTGTGGAGTAAACCAGGGCTGCTGCATAGCATTAGGATGAATGCTAGCTTTTCTTAAAGACTCAGTCAAAGAAGGAGAAAATCCAGTCTTTTCCTTTTCATTCATCATGACACACATATTGAATTTCACTACCAGGTCCTTTGCAGCAATATGTCTATTGACAGATACTGCAACTACTAAATTCAGTAAGACCACTTATGCTGATAATGTGCATGCCATTTTCTGTCTTTTACTGTAAGGTGGGAGTGGGATATTGTTTTCCAAAGTGCCAATATTTCCAGTGTGGCAATAGCAACAGCCAGAGGTATGAGGATTCATGAAAGGGCTTGAAAAGAATGGGAAGCAGCTATGGATTTTTGAAGAACCAGTTTGAGATTTTGCAAATTCCTACTATGAGCTCAGGAAACCACCAAGCAAGCAAAATCTAGAATAAGAAGCAGAAATATTGTTGATTTATCTTCTTTAACTTTACTCTTTAACATCAAGATGAGCAGGGCGAAAAAAAGCAAGAGGGAAAACAGAATTGTCTTGCCCCTTCACTGGGAAACTGATAGACCTTTATGGATCCTGCTTATTTGAGATGTGAAAATGTTTTATTTCATGGTCAGCTTGGTTTCTCCATTTATATTACCCTTGGATCAGCATATAAGCAAGTTTCTCACTTTGGAGTTTTATTAATGAAGCTATCCTTGAACAAGCAAGCTCAACTGTTTACCTTCCAGATGTAAAAGGAAACAGTTCTGTGGGCTAAGATTTGTCCTCTGGTTAGTCACCTGAAATCTCACCAAATTAAAATTTATCCTCTATCCAGTTTTAATATTACAATGCCAATGAATGGACTTCTAGCAGTTTCAAAACTGCACCATTAACTTTAATATGTGCTAAACTTTGTAGCAGAATTTTAATTTTCTGCCTTTCATTACAGCTGTACTTTTCCCTATAATGTGACTTTTCTGTTGAAGGGAATACTGGCACTAGAACTATATTTTTCCTGAATTCTTGAATTTATTGAAATCATAAGTCAGGATCATAGCATATTTCACACTGGAAAGGACTTCCTCATGCAATTTCCTACTCAAAGCAGTATCAGCTATGAGGTGAGACCAGGTTAATCATGAATTTATCCAACCAAGCCTTGAAAATCTTATATATACATGTAGGAGCAGAATCCATCTCTGTTTCTGGGGTGACAGGGGGATCCCAACAGCTGACTGTGTTGGAAGCTGAAGTGAGCCTGATCGGAAATGAAGGGCAAAAACACCCCATTGTGACTGGTGCAGAGGCCCCACACATCCTTGGCATAAGTTACCTCGGGAGAGGGTATTTGCATGCAAAATGCTCACTGAGACCAACCTGATGTGACCAGCCACAGCCAGCAGCAGCCCACCCCAACTCTCCATCCACCACTCTTGTTCCAGAACAGAAGAGGAATGCTCTTCGTCGAAGAAGAAGAAGAAGAAGAAGAAAGAAGAAGAAGAAAGAAGAAGAAAGAAGAAGAAGAAGAAAGAAGAAGAAAGAAGAAGAAGAAGAAAGAAGAAGAAGGAGAAAGAAGAAGAAGAAGAAAGAAGAAGAAGAAGAAGAAGAAGAAGAAGAAGAAGAAGAAGAAGAAGAAGAAGAAGAAGAAGAAGA
>JAWWMO010000138.1:32338694-32402805 GCA_035047845.1 Dendrocincla fuliginosa
AAGAAGAAGAAGAAGAAAGAAGAAGAAGAAGAAGAAGAAGAAAGAAGAAGAAGAAGAAAGAAGAAGAAGAAGAAGAAGAAAGAAGAAGAAGAAGAAGAAGAAGAAAGAAGAAGAAGAAGAAAGAAGAAGAAGAAGAAGAAGAAAGAAGAAGAAGAAGAAGAAGAAGAAAGAAGAAGAAGAAGAAAGAAGAAGAAGAAGAAGAACAAGAACAAGAACAAGAACAAGAACAAGAACAAGAACAAGAAGAACAATAACAACAATAACAACAATAACAACAATAACAACAACAATAATTGTGTCTGGCAATAAGATGGTATTGAATAAGCTTAGGGTTTGGCCACTCCCACTCGGCTTCAGGCTCCACCCCCAGGTGGCTATGGCAAAAAATTAATCCTGCCCTGGCAGAAACCAGGACAATCAGTAAGAGTGTTTCCTGAGGTCAGGTACAGTTCTCTAGCACCATGAGCATGTGTACCATCTCCCAGCTACCCATCAGAGAGTCTACAGGAGCATGACTTCCGGCTGTTGGCAGACAGTGTGGTTGGTGGTCAGGAAGAAGTGAAGTGCTGTAGGAATGAGTCAGCTAGTGTGACCTTGAGCCCGTGTGACTATGTTTCCAGTGTAAGCGCAAGTTTTAATACTCTTTCCATGTAATTGAAGTACTAGAAATAAGATAGCAAGACTAGCTCAAGAACAATGTTTTATATGATAAGGGCCAATTGTCAACCCATTCAGTTACCAAACTGTGCTACTGATTTATCAGTACTCAGTTTATCTGATTGTCTTGCTTGCTTCTGGGCTGAATTTGTTTTGCTTGCTCTCTTCCACTGCATCGTTGAGTGTGGTTGTATTGTGATCATTAATGAACTAGTAAATGTCTATGAAAGTAAGCAATTAATATTTGTGATGCTGAGTATTACACTAAGAATAAGGCAAAGGATTCAGAAATAAAACAAAACTAAGAAAAGTCTTTATATAGGTTTCAGGACATCTGAGGATGACCTACAAGTCCACATTCACTGTTAATCAGGACTGCGAACCTAACTGGAGTATGCTCTACACCTCATCAAGCTCTCGCACTTGTTTCCTTTCTGGCACAGGAGGATGTAGGGCAGGAGATATGGCTGGTGCTTGCTTGAATGTGACAGGGAGCTGACAGTTGCTCTTAAGCCTGCTAAACAAATATTCCTACCTGTCTTGTTCGCACTGTTCAGTTATGTGGCCAGAAGACATTCCTCATAAGAGACACAGGTTGGTGCACCTAATTAAAATTGCTGATTTAACTGAGCAGTCAGAAATATTCCGTTTCCCCTACTTTCTTAAGTCGTGTAGGCAGCTTCTGAAAACACAGCTAAATGGCTTTTTCTCTGACACCATCTCAGGGAGGTACTAGTCCCAGCTTTCAAGATTCATATCTCCTCATCAAATATATTCCTGCACTGCAATAGCTGAACAGCTAAAGGAGATGGAAAAATATGTAAAAGAAGTTTTGAAAGCTGGAAGCCAGACTTGATTCATGCAAGTAATGAAGTTTCCTCTGACTGCAGTGACTTATTTTAACTGGGATTGGAGAATATTGCTTTTTTTAAAATATAAACTATCATGTTATGTGAAACTTTATTTCCTGGTACCTGTAAGGAGTGTACTAGTAGTGATTTTATTGACAACTGTCTAAGAGGTTTTATTTTTAACTACCTGCTTGGTCAACATGAGGCCATTCACTTGAAAAGGTGGCTGTAAAATTTTTGTGACAGCTCACAGTTATTTTTGTTCAATGATGGAAATAATTAATTACTTTCATGAAAAATTCATGTGAAAACATATATTGTGGAAGAAGAAAGGTTTCTTAGTCAGATCTCTCTGTATTCCGCTCCTCAGAAAACATCCAACTTCGGAAACTTTCCAGTCAGAAACTTTCCAAGTTGGTAGAACTTAGAGCAACATGTTGCCTTCATAAATGCCTTATTGACCAGGGAGCAATATGAGCACTTTTGGTGTCAACAAGTCTACAGTCACAGACAAAAAAACAACAAGAAAAAAAAATTGGTCCGAGCAAATTCAGCACTATATGTAAGTCTTCTAGACTGACTGGAAGGTCAGGAGCTGAGTGATCCTTTTTTTGAAATTCTGCTGAGATTTTCTTCAAATTAGGTAAGACATGATTCAGTATACATTAATGCTGATTTAACAAACATTTAGTTATGAAAGTTTTATTTACTTATGCAAGTTGCTAAAGGGAAGCCTTTAGCTCTTTTGATTTCAGTCCTGAGGAACAGGAAGCAACTCATGCATAATAACTATCAATTTCATAAAACTAATTAATTCTTACTGCTTGTAAATAATAATTGTGTATCAAATGTGAAAATATGCAGTAAGAGATTAACAATTTGTATAAGCACTGACAAGATCTCTGAAAGAGAATCATAAATCAGTTTTCTAAGCAACATTTTCAAGTTATTCTTTACCTCTGTTGCTTTTAGATGAGATAGAAAATAGTAACCTCCCTGAGACAATTGGATGTTATGATGCATTAGCACATTACAAAAATAAAATGAGGAAACAACCCATTAATCCTCTAGATTAGTCTGCATAGGTTACCTTCCCTATTGTTCCTGCATTTAGATTACACATTCATCACTATCTTAATTCTTTCCTGTGTGTACTGGATACTTTTAATAAGCACATTTAAGTAATACTATTTTGGTAAAAGTTCTTAGAAGTGCTTAGAGTTTTAACCCAATTCTACTGTGTTTGTACTGCAAAATTTTAAATTCAGAAACGGCTTCAACATATTTTGACTTTATTCAGCTGGGTACAAAGGTTTTGTTCTCTCCTTCTGCTAGTCTCATTTTGGTACCATCGTAATAGACTATGTCAGTCTCTAAGTGTAACCAAAGTGTCATTACACAGACTAGAAGTCAGCCAGAGTGAAGTGGCACTCTGGCAGGCCTCTGCCATCAAGTCTTCACTTATATTTCATTGCCACAAGTGGATGTTGTAGTTGCATCTCTGTCATCAATCCATCATTAAGGGATCCCCTTAGCTGCTAAACCAGAGAAGTTTTATAACTCCATTGCACATTCATAATGTGCAACATATCAGGATAAAGATCATAACGTTTTTCCAAAACAGTGCTTAAGCACTATAAAGTGGGCAATGGATGTATTTTCTCTAGTCATTATCTTCTCTTCTGTCAAACAATATTATAGTTCCACTACTATATTGTAATATTATTTTATAATGAATATAATATAATATCTGCAACACTCTACCAATAGCTATTTTATGAGAGAAGCCCATATATGTAGTTCTTTTGCCATGTAGAAGCAGAAAAAAATGTATTAATTTGAAGGAATACCTCATCAAACTCATAATGGAATTAAAAGTACAAATAGCTTTGGTGAGATCTAAAGAAATATTACGACACTTAACCCACCTAACCAATTATGGTTTTAACTATACTAATCAAAGTAAAAGTTAAAACCAAAGATGTTCACACAGACATTTCAAGTAAAAAAAAAAAAAAAAAAAAAAAAGTTTTGGTTTGTATTTGCTGTACTTCTAGGGTTGTTCTAGTTAAAAATTAAGAATAAAGTGGCTAGTAATTACTTTACTTACGTTATTCCTGCCAATACACTTGAATAGGTTTCTTTTGATAATGTCCTCTATTCAGCTACTTTTCCTGGTTGCTTTTGATGATATTTAGAGTGGGGAAGATGAGAAGGAAACAAAGGAAAATGGAAATCAAGAAAATGAAGACTCACATATAATACCTGATAGTGGAAACACTAAATTTGGACTTGGCCAGACTTCAAAGCAATGATTTCTCTGTAGAAATAAATGTTTGAAAGTCACTTTCTTGCATACACTAAGTCCTTAATGATGGTTACCATAAATTTATTTTATCTGATTGAATTGATCCAGAGTCATTTCCCTGTCAAAGGAGGCAAAATTATCTTCACTTGTGGCTGCTTTAATTTGTTGCTATTTGTAATTCAGTGTAGGCTGAAGCAACCCTGAAAGTCTTCTAGGTAATTCTCAAAAATCTTGACTGACTTAATGACTAGGGACCTGAACAACTGCTACAGAGCAACTGTTCTCTACTTCGTGAGTGTGTAAGACAAACTATAAATGAAAAGTTGGGCTATGTAATTCCATTTTTCTCTTGGAGTAGCCAGAAATGTTAAACGTTCAAATTCATATAATCATGTGTAATTTTAAATACAATAAAGCTCAGAACAGAAATGGCTTCCTTTGGTTGTTGAATTGCTGAAAGAAAAATGTCACTGGTATTAATGCAGGAAAATTTTAGCTGTGAAATTTGATTCCTTTGCTGTTTTAATTCTCTCTGCAATTAGGAAAATATTTTAAAAAATAAAGAGTTGTTTTGTAAGACCCCTTGGGTTCAAGACAGCCGATGTGTACTTTGATTATATGATTAATAAGTTCTTGCTTTGCTAGAGTACAGATAGCATTATTTTTAGAGAAGTGGCTGCCATTAATAAATGATTCAGAAATGCCAATTCCAGTGTTAGCATTTCTAAAGAGTGGGTGTATAGGTATGGTTTCTCTATAGGTAAAACTACCTTTGAACTTTAAATTTGATGTGAAAATTAATAGAAAATATTTTTGCTTGTATTTCATCCTGAAATCTGATTGTTCAGTGTATTAATGTGAAAATTTGGCATCAGCTTCAATTTTGATTTTCCTTTCTCCCAGGTGTGTTATAATCACTGTACACATCTGCCAGTGGAAAGGCCCAGGTTCAGGTTTCCTGTGCCCTTAGAAAAAATGTAACCTTGTAGCAGTGGCTGAGCAGTTTCACATAGAAAACAAGTAATTTTAATGTCACAGAATGGGGAATACAATTGAATACTAACTCTATAAACTAATGGAAATTCTTGTTACCTGTTAAGTATTTAAATGAAAATACATGCCCTCATCAAAAGATTTCTGAACCAGTAACTTTCTTTGGGTTCCTCCCCTGCCATTTGATGATGTGTTGTTAATGAAATTGTGCTCCCTTGTTCCACTGCTGGATTGGTATCTTTCACTTACTGGGAAAAGGCCCTGAAAAGTTCGTAAGTAGTTGAGTTTTTTTTGTTGGTTGGTTGAGTTTTGTTTTGCTTTGTTTGTTTGTTTGTTTTGGGATGCATGTACTTCGGTGAGAGGAATGACTGAATTTTAAGTCCTTTAGATAATAATGATCACATGTAAGACAAAGTACATTGTGGTTTATGGAATATTTCTATCACTATTTCATAACTGAGGAAAAATGGGGTCGGGCAGTTCACTGAAGGTGTGGTGGTTTAGTTTTCTTGGTTTTGGTCTAGGCTTTGCCTGGTAACAGGGTCATAAGTGAGGAACCCCATACCATTCCTTCACGTAATCAGGTGTACAAAAGATGAGGAAAGTTTCTCCCTCTCTCTCTCTTTCAGGTGTTTGGAGGACAGCAGGTCTCAGTGTGTTGGCTTAGCTCTTATCTATGTGAGCTGAGGCCTATCTGAGAGCTGTTGTCCCAGCTGCACGGAGGTGAAGGAACTGCTTCTCTTGAGGGGAGTTTGGTGAGAATTTATTGTGTTAGTTACTTTATTGAGCTTTTCCCTGAGTTTACGAGTGTGTGTGTGTATCTCTTTTGTTTTTACCTATTTTTGTCCCTCTTCCCTTTCCCTTTTCCCCCTTTTCCCTTTTGGAGTTGTTTGGAACTCTTGTTCTGTATATTCATAATGTTTAATTGTATATAACTGTCATATATATGAAAGTATATATATACTTTGACTACAATTTTCTTTCAGTACTTTTTTTCTCTCTCAGGAATGGGGGGGAAGGTCTGTGTGGTCAGCAGCTGGGTTTGGCAGGGAGCCAACCCAAACCTCCACAGAAAGTTACTCTGAAAGTTAGTGATGCTTGTGCTAAAACAATCCAAGCTGTGCAGATTCTCCAGATCACACTAAGTGAAAAGCAAGAAAAGTTTGGAATATATTGGCTTTTGGGTTTTTTTGTTTGTTTTTGTTTTGTTTTGCTTTGTTTTCGTTGAGCAATATGTGTGCTATTAGAAATGCCATATACAAATCAGATACCTTTCCAGAGGAGTTTAAACTCTGCAATGCACTACATGAAGAGAAGATAATGGAGAAACTAAGAGCAGTCAGTCTATTTGATTTTATGCCAGTTCCCCAGATAGCTATTTAGAAAGATTGAGACATATAGAGGCATATGAAACTCTCTTTCCTAAGAGAATTTAATTGACAAGAGTATCAACATATCATAAACAAATAAATAGATAGCCTAATTTTAGTTCTTTTCAGTCATCACTTTCTTGAGCAAAGATCTAGGTTCAATAGGACAGCTGGAAGCATTGTTTCTCAGGGGAGAAAGCTGAGGCAACACAATGGATGAGAACAAGTAAATAGATAAATATATAAGAAAGAATGAAAACAGGATGTTTCACTGTGTGGAAATGTGATGTGTTTTCCCTTCTCTTCAGACAAAAAGGGGCAACAGAACTCTGTCTTATTTCTGGGAATGTCAGTGAATCTTTGCATTTGACAGCCAGATCAATACAGTCCTTTTTATTACTTTGCATCAACATACTCCTAGAGGAAGAACTAGTTCTCTGTTAGGTCACTCACCAATGGGAACAAATGCACTGCAAAGCTCAGCCATGCCCTGCTTTAGACCCACAGGGTCTCTCTGCAGCTCTCGCTCAGCAGCAGATAGGAGAAAGTTTGACTCATCCAGAGCCTGCACAAGGTGAACAAGGAGTCCCACGTGAGCAGTTGTTTTTGATGACCACTATTTATATGAGAACATTTTTCTTCTCTCACCCTTCCACCCCTTCCTCACCAACTCCATCTCAGGCAGCTTTTCCTGTATTTCAGGGCTATTCACTCTGGTTTGTTCCCTTTAGAAGATCAGAATGGACTAGTGCTGACAAGTGAATCCTTTGTAGACCTTCTACAAAGAGTGGTGTGCTTCAGGCCAGCTAGTCATTTTACCATGAGGCTGTTCTCAACTGAGCCAGCAACATCAGGCAAGATCAGTCTGCCTTTCGGTGTTGATTGTGGTAGAGTGGCCAAAGAGAGTTGCTGGGGAGTTCTGGATAATCAAATCTGAGTGCTTGGCAATAGTGTAGGATTGGACCCTACATATGACGGAACAAACAGGTGGGAGATTATTGTAGTTGTGGCTGGCAGCCATCCATTCAGCTTGCTGCTGAGGACTTGAAAAGTTAAGAATTTCTGATTCCATATGAAATCTAATGAAATTTCTTGACAATATAAGTGAATCGCTCTTCTTAGATATGCTGGTGCTACTGGAACACCAGTATGTGTTTCATGTACATATGGAATATGTAGGCTAGTTTTGTGACTTGCATCTGTATCACAGAGACAAGTTCCAAGATGTGGTTTTTTCTGCAAATATTTCATGAAAATGTAATTCTGTTTCACAGCTTTCTACATATATTGGCAGACTGGTAGAGAATCAGGTGGGAATGCTGCTGAGGCTGTGGCAGCAACAAAGAGAAGCAACAACTAAGGGACTTTTTACTCAATAATGAATGAGGTGAGCTAAAACAGAAGTTCAGGACTTGGGGATTAAATGTGTTAGAGCTATTAATTTATTAATAATCTGTCTTTTAAAGCCGAGAGATCATCCTAAATTTATACTAAAAGTTTTGTTACATTATATCTAAAATGTCATACTGTGCAATTGTGAAGGGAAAGTAACTCATAATCACTCATAAAAGAGTATATCTAAAAATAAATCTATAGCTTGGGCACAAAAAAATATCTGGCTATTTAGCTAGGGTGAAAGAGCAGGGTGGGGAACAGATTCTTAGAAGGAGAGTTATTAAGTGAAGTTATACAATGGACTGATTTTAATGGCTCAGTCATAAACCTCTGAAGGTGAGGGTTTATATAGTAAGTGCTGACATTCTCTTAAACACTGTAAAACACTCTGTAATGGTACCAGCTTTCTGGGATTTCTTTATAAATATATATATTTTAATAGCTAAATCTTTTGAAAATAAATAATATAGATTTTAGTAAGAACTACAGATGGAGGAAGGTAGCTTTTTCTTTGCTGCAGTATAATAGGTGTCAGTACTAAAGATTATTGATTTTCTAGCAACATATTGTAAGTAATCATAGTAAAACTCTTGACCTTCTGCAGTTCAATTAAAGCCTTCAAAATGAATTACACTTTTAAAAATACCCTTTTTAAAATAAAAGCTACTTACTCAGTTACTTGAAATAATTCTGCTGACTATTGATTTTTTCCTCATTATGTTCACACTCCTCCCTTTGCTCTCAAGAAATAACTTTTTGCTTCAGAAATGAAATATCCATTAGTGTCACATTTCTTAGAGATGAGTTTGCATGCTTTTAGATAACCATAGTTCCACCCATGCACCAAACTTGTAGTAGTACTTATAGTTGTAAATTCATAAATTTGAGCCAGATGTTACATACACAGGAACACTAATTTATTGTTATGAAAATCCTTTGAAAAAAATCTTTTTGATAGGTAAAGATTTTTAGACATGAAATCATGTTCAACAGCTGTTGGGTTTTTTTGTTTGTTTGTTTGTTTTTTCTGTTCAATGTTGAATATTTTTTATCTACTGCTATCCTATTATTGTTAATTTATAAATGGTGTATTATGGATAACACTGTATTGTCCTCACCTGCAAAGTTGAACCTTGCTAAAAATTATTATTGGGAACTGTTGCAGAACTTCCAATCTGATCAGTAATTCCTGATTGATGACAGCCTTAAGGCTTTCTACAGGTGATGTGGGAAGCTGTGCAGAAATTGTTATCCCTCCATCAGCCCTTCCCATCCTTCCACAGTAATGACTGATCATGCCCAGCCTGGTATGAGCACATAACACCTTTTTTAAAAGCAAGATGCCTCCTTTAAAAGAAAGAACTGAAAACCAGTATTCACTGAAGTAGACATAGGTTGAAAATGCTGAGGAAAAAAAGCACTGTACATTCTTCAAAATTACCCATTTACATTTTTCTCCAAAACCTAATATCATGAGATGGTGGAGGTAAAGCACATTTGTGCTTGTTTTCTTGTGTCTGCTTAACTAATGTGATGACTATATGAGTTTTAGGGTACTGGAGCTTCTGCTCCAACTATTGGAAGCTGTGCTGTTTCAAGGATCTGGTATCATCAATTCTAGACTGTAAGTACCATCAGCCTTTACAGACAAGGCTGTTAAAAGTCTCATGTTATATGACTTCAGGGGCATTTGTGTGCTAGACTGAACATAAGAAATTGTTTAAGCATAATCCTTTTCATGCTGAGTATAAGGGATGCTTTGTTGGTTTTTTTCTTTTTTTTTTTTTTTGTCTGTATGATCATGTGGTACAGCATCTGGAAGGTGGAAAAAATGTTTAATAAAAATTAAAGTATATGTTCTTCTGATAGTAAGCATTCCTGAATTAAGCATTGTTGGTCAAAACAACAGGTTTAGAGTAGTGGAAATAAAGGTTTACCAAGAGAACTTGTATTCTAACTGCAGCTGCTGTGCTTAAATGAGCAACTTCCTTGATATTGTCTTCTCTGGAGCTACAGAAGACAAAGAAAGGGGGGGGGAATGAGTAAATTCTCTACTATGGTGTCAAGTTTGAAAAATATTTTTATGGTCTTTAACTATGTCTAAATATCTGTTTGCATAAAGAAGTTTGCATATATCTTTACAGACATATGTTTTTCCTCTTTGTTTGTGAACGAGTTGTGAATGTTTACTCCCACAAGAATTTTCATATGCATAGAAAATTTTACTTTACTTGTTTTTTTCTCTTGAAATTTCCAACTGCTGCTTCCGTGAATTTTATGAAAAGACATCTAGTATGGTTGCAAAGACCCCCAGAGTGATTTCTTATTTTTCTGGGTTTATTTCATGAAAACCTTTTTGCATTTGATTTTTTTTTTTTTTAGCCCAGCTTTAAGGTTAAAAAAAATTTAGGTTTAAGATTAAATGTCTATTTTAGATTCACATTTCCATTTCCAAATCAGATATGGGAGCATGAGTTTCAAATTGAAGTATTGTTGCAACATTTTGTCCTTATTTAAGCAAAATGATATTTTGGTCTGCTAGGATTACCCGAGAGAAAATAAAAACTTTTTGTGGTTAATAAGGTGAAGTACACAAATACTTTTTGATTTAGCTCCTGGAATGTCAGCTGATAGGATATATTGAAGTTTTCCACAGATACAGAAAATTGTCTAGGAAGAGAAAGAGACAAGGGAAAAACCTTCTCCTACTTTTAAAGACTGATCTAAGACAAGTGACACTCTAAAAAAAAAAGGAGCCTTAAATTGAAGGTGAAAACACATCCAAGTGGCTTGTACCAAAACCAGTACAACAGAAGATGAATTCTGTAATGTATTGATGCCTAAATTCCTGCAAAATAATCTCAAAACAACATTAGTGGAGATAGATAAAGTAGTTCTTTTATTAGAAGCTTCTAAAGTGCACACTAAAAGTATGTGCACACGTGTCAGCCAAATGCTACAGTTTTTATAACTTTCAGTAATTAACATTTGATAGTATTTGATAGTATTTAGTATTTGATATATATAGCCAGCCCATGGTACCATTTTCCCCTGATGCCCACCCTCAGAACTCCTCACAACTGCCACCTGGAGCCCCTCTAAGGGCTCTGAGTTGACTCTTCTGTTTTGGCCACAAGCTATCTTATTGTCTCAGTTACAGTTCTTCAAAACAGCATGTCCTTAGTAGTGTGTGTCTAACAGAAGTTCAGGAATGTGTGAGAAAGTGCTCAAAAGTGCTTCTAAATACCACTAAAATGTGAGAAATTTAGGAAAACTTGTTTAACCTTTTCAACTCCGTGAAAATCCATAAAATACACATTAAAATCCCCACACATCAGTATTAGTCACAATGTGTGACTAATTGTTATCTTTCGGCTATTTTGTTATCCTTGTAAAAGAAGACTAGTCCACTGTCTCATAATACTATGTAGAGAAAATTAACATATGACACAAGGGGGGTTGTGGAAATTATACCCCTTAAAATGGTTTTTCAATGCCATGTTCCATTAGATTGGTCAGTCAGTCGTGGCCCTGTTAAGAAGCAAACCAGGTTATATTGAGAAGCCAGCCATGCCTTGTGTTATAATTTTAGTAAGTGCCAAAATATACTCACCAATTAGAACAGTTTAGCTCCTTATCATGTCTGAAATCCTTTTTAAGGTAGCAAGGTGATGAACAATGAAGGAATTATTTGGCTGTTTTCTATAAAGCTGAAATTTACTTTACTTTTGCAGTTCTAGATAATTTTTGTCACCAGTGATCTCTTTCCTTACACAGAACACTCCCTCATGAGTGCTTTTTTTTCTGGTGGTATTAAGCAAGCAGGAGCCAAGCAAAAGCCACAAGCTTAAATCTGTAGGATGTCAAAATGAGAAACTAGATTATGTATTGAGTGCAGATATAAGGGAGAATAAAGACACATATTTTAAAAATTCAAGTATATCACAATCTCTGTGCAAAAATATAGAAATAATTTGGTTTAGAACAGTAGCTGGCCATATCAAAGGATCTTTTCAAGTTAGTCTCAGAAAGAGTTTTAAGTGTCTGACATCACTGCAGTCTGGTTTTGACAGAGTATGAGATTTGAGGATTGGTTTTCTTTGGGATTTTTGTGACGATAAGACCTACATTTTCCTTAGAAATAGATTTTCTGGACAGTATTTATTCTTTTTTCATTCTACTGTCCAAATGTTTCCTCTCTTGATGGAAGTTTTGATTGCATTTGTGCTCGCTCTACTGTTCTCTCACAACAAATGGAGTTAGTGGATGTTTTACACTGCTGTAATTCGAACAATTATATTCTGTAAACTGTGGGTGTTAGTAGAAAACCAAGAGTAAAGAAATGTCTCAGACTGGGCAATTAAAAGCATAAAAAAATGTGAAACTGATGTAATTTTTAGCTGGTGAAGCACGATTTCCTTTCAAGGTTTTTATACTGAAAAAGATTTTAAATTAGGGCATTTAGTTTATGATTAAATGGTTTTAGAAAGTTTATGAAAGATGACACTTCATTCACCTTGTTACTGAAAATTGGCAGACCTATTTTGAAAAATTATGTTCGTTCATTATATTGAGACTATATATTGGCCTTTATTAGCCAAGTTCTCAAATTAACAGAGGCTCCTTGCTCCATTATTGTTTCTTCTTCATTATTGTAATAATAGACTTTAGAGTGTTGAAAACGAGTTAATGTTAAGGTCTAATTTCTTTTTAGTGATATAAAGAAGTAACAGAACCATTTTGATTTAAGTTAAAAGTTTCTTTCTCTCCTAACTAAAATAATGTTAATTTCTTTTTGTAGTGTCAGTGTTTATAAAAAAAACTACCTATTAGCTGTATGATCACACGAAAAACCTCCCAAAACTCCAAAACCCACAAAGATAGCCAAATTCAGTCCTTGCCCAGAAAAAGCTTGTCCTCAGTGCTCAGAAGACACACCAAAATGATTTATTCAGCTTGATCGTGAACAGTAGCCTAGATTTTCCCTGTGAGCAAAACCTAAACAAGTCACTTCCTTCACACCCTGCACCCAGCTTGATTGCTCCCCCCAACCACATTGCCCCTTGTGATGTTTGCTGCACTATAATGCTCACCACCAGGTATTATGTAGTATCCAGATGAAATCTATATTTAGTAAAAAAATAAAGGAAGAGGTTTTCTCCCTCACTCTTAAAAGCACTGGACCAAATCGTGCTCCCAGCTGTACTGTGTGAGCAACATTCATATAATGGAGTGAATTGCTGAGCCTAGTTACTTTATAATATCTCTGAACATGGCACGATGAGAAAAAGAAACTAATTGGAATAAACAAATAGGTCTTGATAGGGCTGAGGATCAATTAATAATTCTTTCTCTAATATGTCTCATGAGGTTATTTTAAATTCAAGGTCTTTAAGTTTCAAACTTTTAAGCAAGGAAACCTTGAAAGTGTTTAAAATTTTCACACATAATTGCATATACACCGCTGCATTTGGAGCTTTTATATTGCTAATGGCTTATTTTATCTAGCTGTTTTCAACAGCAAGTTCTAAAGCAGTAAGTAAATCTATAAGCCAAATTCAGTCATTAGCTAAATGCAGGAACCACTTCCAAATTTAGGGTCAGTACAAGGATTTTTCTGTATTTCTGTAGGTGGTGTGCTATTAATTTACACATTTTATTACAAAAATATTCTGAGAACTGATTTTTGTTAAAAAATATTCTATATATATAGTATTTCTGTATATAACACCATGTCATTTCATTAGACTTGTAGCCAGTACAGAATTAAAGTATCTGGGTGATCAAACTTCTGGAAAGGCTGGTTGCCCATTCTTAACCATGCTTAAGCCTCCTCAAACCATTGAAGATGTGGTCTGATGATTTATCCATTAGTTATAAGGAACCTGAAAGTGTAATTGTCTCTTCTTCTTCTCTTCCCCAGTGAAAAACTTTGAAATACCTTGCTTTTGTCCATGAGAACAGAAACTAATGTAACTTTCAGAAATGTTTCCTGGAACAGAAAATTTTTTATTTTTAATTCTCACTAAAAGGCAAGAGGCTAGAAGACCTTCCAAACACCTTTGAGAACATGCTGGAAGTGACATTCATGCCAAGTTATTGAATTTAAAAGCAATACAGTGTGATCCAGTTGACTCAGAAGTCAACTACTAGAAAGGTGGAAAAAGTTCTGGAATTGTCAGAAAAAGTGATCAAGTTGTATTTTCTGTATTAATGCAGCCACCCAGGAGGCAGGAGAGAAAGCAAACATGAATGGTGGTCTGTGCAAAGCGCTGACCTATGATGAGGATCAGGTTGTTTGCATCCAAATTTGCTTGTGAATTACAGGTCAGAAACCATCTAAAGATACAAGTATGCATATCCAAATATTTGCCCTACTCAAAGTCATGTTGAAATTAATTAAATGGTAGGAAAATTGTAATTAGTGTACTCAGGTTTAATACCATTTTCTTATTACAAGCTATATAAATCATATTTATACAGCCAGTTCAGTATCTTTCTGAAAAAACTCACTGCTAAGGAGAGTTTGCAGGGTTTTATTTATTTGTATTCATATATGGAGAGAGAGGGGAAGAGCACGTGCTTGTCACTGGGAATGGTTATTTTAAGAGATGTTAAACACTAGCTTGGCAAGTAATTTATATTTACTAGACACTTATGACTCTGACTATGGAATGTCTCACAAGCTCAGGTCTCATCATATCCCACTGTTTCTCAAATTCTGTCTCCTATTTCCTGAGTTTGTGAAAGCTCTGTGGGTTTCTGCCCACTGCACACAAAAGCTTTGTGAAAAATTAAGCAGAAGGCAATATTTTGTGTTCTCTCTCTGGCTTTGGATTAGCCTCCCCAGGAGCGGTTGGCCATGGGGTCTTGAGTTACATTCACAAATAATGAATGATGCTAGTTTTTTATTCATGATGTATCCATTTGGGGGCAGAAGCTGTAGATGATGCCCCTTATCTAATCACTGTCTTGTTCTGTAACAAGCGAGCACTAAAACTTGGTAAAATTGTAAAATGGGCTCTGTGAATTTATACACTCTAGGCTGCCCTATAAGCTTCATTTTTAAAGAACTTATCACAAACTTGTAGAGTGAACTATGTATTGCTTTAAGTATTGATGTAACTTTCTAAAATGATGGACAATAGACTTAAATGGAAAATGCAAACCTTTATTATTAAGAAGACTGTGTTTCAGTTAGGTGGATTTTGTTGGTTTTGTTTTTTTAAATTACAAATCTGAACAAAAGGTCAGCTCAGACATAGGGTTTCCAGGTATTTTAACAACAGATATGGAATTTTTTAGCTTGCAGGAAACACCCACAGTGAATGCCAAGGCCTTATGCCCTGAGCTGCAAGGATACCTGGGCTGCCTGAGAGCACCGGGAACCAATTAACCCAGAAGCTGGGCACCTAAAACAAGCTGACACCTGGGACTTGCTTTGGAATTTTTTAGGCACTGACAATTAACTTGTTTGGAATTTATTGCTAAAAGGGCACTCAGTCACCAGCTCTGAAACCAAGTTAATTAATACTTGTCGGAAGAGCTTTACCCTGGATGCCTAATGTCTAGTTAAACTGACCTTTAAAATAACACTTGCAGCTGAGATATCTACCTAATAGCAGCACCCTGTGTCCTGCACACTGGCTTTCAGAAATAGGCACAGCAGACTTCTCATACTCTTTTTCTTTTGTTCAAGACTGTCGTCCTTCTTCTCCTACTTTTATTCCAAACTTTTTATCTAGGCATATTGCAGAGACACCTATGGCTGAGATCACTTATGCTTTTTATGTTGCCTATGGCCTCTTGCAGACAGTCAATACCTTCTCCAAGGACTTCCTTGCGCTTGTAATTGTGTTGTCATCCTTGAAAAGTTTTTTCTGGCTGAAGTGAATTTCTCACTGGTGACAAAATTTTCACTTGTTATAGGAGTTTATAGCTCGGTCTCATAAAACTGATTCACAAGACATGCATATAATCAGATCTGTAATATCAGATTTGCTTTTAGCTTTTAGCACAGACCATTTGTAAGATATAAACATGAGTTTTGGTTTTAAGAGCAGATTGCCCAAACGTTTCCCCTCTACTTTTTATCAGACACCGTCATCCCATTACATAGCCAGGAGCAGGGAACCAGAGAAACAGCAGCAAGTCAAGTCCCTCAGCAGCTCACACATAAACGAGCTGCCATAAAACTGGCATCATCAAGGTTACCAGACTTTTAACACCTGCAGCTACTCAGGCATTAAAATCTCTCAGAAGGTAGCTTCCTGTGCCCTGGGGTTTGCCCCTGTGCAGGCTTCTACTACCTACACAGCTAACTACCCAAATGGTGTGCCTGCGAGCTCCGGGACTGTGCAGGTCAGTTCTTCAGCAGCATCCTGCTGCTACTCCTGTTTGTGGGCCTAGGAAACACTGGAAGCCATGTCTCCCTGGACACACTGTAAAACAAGTAGTTGGGAACCTGGAAAATCATGGCGCTTCGCTTTTTGGGAGTGGTTTCTAGCAGGGGTAGGTTGGTGACTGGCAAGGAGTCAGTTCAGCATTGCCTCAAAAGCTGGAAATCAGCTGTTTCCAGCTTTGTTGAATCAGCATTTCCAGAGACAAGTTGTTATGTCAGATTTTGCACCTGATATCATGAGCAGAACAGTGAAAGCTGCTCACGTTGTAAGAAGAGATTTTGAAAATGTCACTAAGTACTCATTTTCCCATGTAACATGTTGAGGATTGAGGGCATATTTCAAGGGCAGAATGATGTCCAAATGCTCAGTTGTCTTCAGACAGTTTTGGTTTTTTTCTCTGAATGCCCCAGGCTGAATGTCTGGTACTGAAGCTGCATACCTAAGATTGACCTTTGGAAAATAGTCTCCACATGTGGTTTGTGCAAGTTGTATTATAATTTGAAGGTCACTTTTTTTCCTCCTTTTTTTTTTTCCTGCAATACTTTAAAATTACTGAATTATAATATTTTAAGGAAATAATTTTATTTTATTCTATTTTATATGCATGCAGTAGAGTAAAATCACCACCTTAAAATACAATTTGACTTTTCTAGAGGCATAAATCTGACACAGTAAATGTGGACTTTTTGCAAAGGCACTACAGTCACCTGCCTGCGCAACTAAACAAAATTGAGATAAAATCCAGTGACACTAGAAATGGTGTGATTTCACAATTCCACACAGAAACAATAACTGTTTCTTAACCAAATGAAGACAGAAAACAGAAAATAGGAACATTTTTTCATATGAAAAGAAAGAAAGAAAGAAAAAAGAAAGGTACATATTTTGCTTGTACTCTAATTTGCCTGCAGTCTTCCTGGCACACGCACACAAATGGGGAAAAAGGAATAGCAATGAAAGCATCCAGCACAATGTGGCTTTGTCAGTTGTATTTTACCCTACAGTATCATGATAATATATAGCTAAAACTTAAAAAAAAAATAAAAATTGTTGGGCTAAAAAATGTAAATCAGAGAACAGGGGTAACGAGGCTGTTCACACCTCCCCTGTATCCCCTGTGAATTCTTTGATAATAAGGCAGTGGTCTGTATTGCACTGGTCATCATCACTCTTCCTTGACTATTTAAGCCAACAATAAGGGGAAATCAACAAACCTGATAAATCAAATATTCAAACGGAAAACAGCGTGATTCTATTTTCCCTGCTGCACTGCAGAGTTTGCACTCATCTCTGACTCTTTCTGTATTCAGATATTGATATCAAATTAATGAGATGAGACATTGAAGTGATTATCTATCATTTTGTGTTAGACATCCTCTGTTCAAAAGCAGTAAATGACCTGAAGACATTTACAGTGACACAAACACATATCACCCCTTATGAAATTGTACTATAGCATTAAACATAATTTTCATTTTAGTTAAAATTAAAAACTTTGAGGCATGAATTTCAACTGAAATATTTAAGTAGTTATTTGAGCTATTGATACTGCAAATGGGATTGTGCTAGATGCCAGATAAAAATATTGTCTGGTACAGACAGCTTTTTATAGATGTGATACAAAACTTGCAGTTGCTGAGGAGTTTTTGACTGACTCCAAGTGTTTTGGGTGAAGCCTTTTGTTACTGTGCCTTTTTTGGTTATTTTTATAAACATGCTGCACTGTGTTCTAAGAAGCACTTGCAGAGCACTTCCAGTCAGGGAGAAGCAGGGCATTTGCAACTGCTTGCTCCAAATGCCAAGGTGTAGAGTTCATTCTCAATTATTTACAAAATACTAAAAACCCTTCCCTAAACAACACCCCACCAATATTTTGTTCATTTCATTCTGTGCTGTGTCTGGGCTCTCTACACAAACCTAAGCAACAGAAGAGCTGCATTCAAGATGTAGTATATCATGTTTCTGGAAAAGAAAGAGCAAAGTGGCATGAAAGTTGAATAGTTAGGAGCCTTAAAAGCTTGAATGTGGGTTATTCTTAAATGGAGAGTTACAGAAAGAGGAGCCTAAGATTGCAAATCCCTGGAGACAGATCTACAAAATCATCCGTGGGCAGTTCTTTATGAAATCCCTCAAATAAACTAATATTCTCTCTTTCACTCTTAAAGAAACACATTTACCCATGTCTGTATAAAGTATGTTTTTGTATGCAGTATAATAGCACCCATATGTGAGTGCAGTACAAAAATCAAATGATCCGTACTACTTTTAGTGCTATGTATGGTGGTACAATTTTATTCCCAAAATGATAAAAAAGAAATAAAAAAGTGGAGTTTGTAAAGGAACTGCAGTATGAGTCTATCAGAATCACACATTTGTCAAAAGAAAACAGCCACCTTTGTCTGATGTAACACACTTCAGAAATTGTAAAAGGGATGAGCCTGGAATGGGCTAGTCATAACTGCAGAGAAGTGTCCATTTGGTGGAATGCTCTTAGGCAACATCGACATGTAGATAGTTTTTATCATAAATCTTTTCCATTCGTTTTTGTGATTTTTTTTTCCTGCAAGTAGAGCTGCAGGGGTGAGTACCTAATATAGTAGTTCAATTAGTAGCTCATAGGCCTTAGCATTGTGAATATCTCTCCTTGGTGCTTATAACAAATACTGTTTAGAACAAAAGAATGTATTTAAAATGGTTTTTAAATAGCAAAATTCTGCTCAGTAGAAAAAATGTGCAGTATCTGGCATTGTTGTTTCATCCTTGACGCTGTATAAGATGAATGTTTCTGTGTTTAAGAGTCAGATTTGTCTCATCTGAAACTGAAATTCATGGACGTTTTAGAATATTGGTCTTGGCATGTAAAACCACCAGGCTTGATGCTACCTTAGGAAAAAAGGTTATCTAAATGTTGGCCCTTTACAAGAACTCCTGTGGTTTCCCTCTTCAAATCAAGCTTTTTCTTTGATGTGTTCTTGCAATCTGCTGAATTATGGTGCAGAAAGAGCTGAGGTTCAATTTTCCCCAACAAAATCAAAACTCAAAACAAGTTATCTGTCGATTTCAAAAAGTAATTTTTTAAATTAATTAATTAACTGCTAAGAGATACAGAGAGAGGGAGAGGAAATAAGGAAAGATTGGAAAAATGCCAAGATTAATTTTAGAAGTAGAGAAAAAAGATACCACTGAAAACTACCATTCTGCTTATATTGGTGTGTGGTGATGGGGAAGAAGCAGTTTTTGGCCTCTTTTTTTTTCTGTCTCTGCTGCTCTTCGATGCTATCTCTTTAGGAGCAGGCAGTCTTAACAGCTTTAGTCTTCTGGAATGAGGCCAGAATGTGTGGTTTTGCTGCTCATGCCAAGCTGAGCCACAGGATAGTGCAGAGTCCCATTCAGCTGTACCTCCCTGGCCCTCAGAAATATGGAAATATGGTAAGGCTAGAGGGATAAGTTGAGCTCACTTATGTGACACAGTGGGTCCCAGTTTTCTCCAGGCTGGCAGAGTCTCAGTCTCCTGTGGGAGGTAGGCAGCATGCGGTGGTGAAGGAAAGGTGAGAGAGGTACGGGAGAGATTCTCAGCTGGGGCAACCAGTTTTCTCTCCCTTTCATCTCTCCTGATTTTCCAAAATTTTTCTTCAACATTTATATTGTTTAAAGAATTGTCTGTGTGGTTCCTTGACACATAGGCCTATTCAGATGTTCGAAGAGATATGATAACCATAAACAATGACAGGATTTTTTGGTAGGATGTTTGTTTGTAGGAACTTCTAGCAGACTGCTTTAGCTGGAAGTTTTGTTTGTGCGAACCTTCTTTACCAGGAGCAGAGCTTGCTCACACAGTTCTTTATGAAAGGATGTTTTTTTTTGACAGGGGAAGGATGTTTGGAATGATGGAGGAATATTATTTATTACATTTCTATGTTACCTGTGTGTAATGTGTGTATCCCTGTATAAGCATATTTCTTGAATGTGCAGTAAGTATGAGAACTTACACAGTTTGGAAAAGACCAAAGATCCAAGGTGAGGTCCCTGGGGAGTCATGATCTTTTCTAGGTAGAGCTGTTTTGAGTACTTCAATAATATATTTCCTATAATGAAATGTTAGGCAAATGACTTTTAAATAGGTGCACGGATGAACACGTAGGCAAAAAATTATGCTGTTAAGGTTTCTGCAATACTTTTTGATATTTTTGTATATATTGTAGTGTTACAACATTCACAGACCTAAGATTGATTCCTATTGAGCTCAACACCTTTGTCCATTATAAATAATGATCTTTTGATTTTAAACACATCTGTACAGGTGTTTGTATAATCATTACAAGACAGGGAACAACGAGATACAGAAGTGCATCCAAAGGTGAGATATGGATAATGATCATAAGAAACTGAATCTTAAGTTGTTTGAATTTTAATTCTGTTCTGGACAGAATGAAAAGGTTTTTTTTTTTTTTTTTTTTTTTTTCCTTTAGAAACTGAATAGTTTAAAGGAAAAACAGAATTGAAAATTATCTGAGCTGGCTGTTTCCATCTGTAGTAAATATCTCCTAATACTCAGAGACAATAAAACACATCTAGCCAGAATGAAAGTTATATTCTCCTTGGAAGTATTACTGACTTCCATATGCTTATATACTGACTGAGTTTGATCTTACATAATCCAAACCTAAGGGAAAAAAAGCTTAGTGTAGGATTCTTTTATTCTGAAATATAATTTCAAATACAGCATTTTATAAGCTTTCAGTGTAATTGTACATATTTTACACATATTCTAGGCCATTGATTTTGGGAACCTATCCACAGATTTAAGATATGGTTTTGTTAGAGGGCAACTTAATTTTTTGTTTTTTTCTATGACTGAAATAAATAAATAATGCCTCTCAACTTCTGCTTAGAAAAATAAATTCATAACAGCAAGAAATCATTTGAAAAGCCATGGGAACACTGCAAATTGCAGGAACAGGATCAGAAAAACACTTATTCAAAGTGATAAAGACATACTGAAGTGACCAATGGGAATGAATTGAGTTCTACAAAGAGAGTTATTTTAAGACAGCTACAGAAACATTGCTCTCAAAAGCCAGCACAAGATTCAGAAACATTACATTGCATGTGTGACAAAACATTCTTATATCAACTAGAATCATAGAATATGCTGAGTTGGAAGGGACCCATCAGGATCACTGAGTCAAACTCCTGGCCCTTCCCAGGACATCCCAAGAATCACAGTATGTGCCTGACAACATTGCCCAAACACTTCTTGAACTCAGACAGGTTTGGGACTGTGATCCCTGTGACTTTGCATCCCACCCATGAGGAAATTGCATAACATGGTTATTCAACTGTGTGCTGGACATTTCATCCAAAGTATCAAAAGCTTTGCTGAAGTCCAAAGACATTATATCTAATGTCTTTTGGAGAACTAGGTGTGTTACCTTATCATAGAAGGAAATCGGATTTGACTCAGGAAGCCATGCTGGCTGTGACCAATGACTGCACTGTCCTCCAGGTGTTTTCTAATATTTCACAGCATAATTTTCCCATGATTTTATTGGGCACTAAAGTGAAGCTGACAGGCCTGTAGTTTCCAGGATCCTCCTTCTTGCCCTTCTTGAAAATCGGAACAACATTCACCAGCTTCCAGTCAGCTGGAACCATTCTGGAGTCCCAAGACAACTAGAAAATCATTGTGAGAAGGTGTGAGTTGACATCAGCTAAGCCTCTGAGGATTCTGGGATGAATCCCTTCAGGCCCCATAGATTTGTAGGGATCCAGCTGGAGCAGCAGATCTTGTACAAGTTCAGGGTCGACTGGGAGCTGATAATTCTCGCAGTCATGATCCTCCAGCTAGGGGCACTGAAACCACCATGGTCCATCATCCATGTCAAAGATAGAGGCAATGAAAGTGTTAAACACCTTTGCCGTGTGTCTGTCCCTATTTGTGAGATGACCATTCTCATCCTGTAACAGGCTGATGTTATTTCTACATTGCCTTTTGCCATTAATATATTTGAAAAAAAATCTATTTATTGTCCCCCACGGTTCTGTCCAGTTCATGTTTCTGAACTTTGGCAGCATGAATTTTTTCCCTACAGCAACAAGCAGAATCTCTGCATTCTACCCATGTCACTTGACTTCACTTCCTTCCTTGACTTCACTGGGCATACATCTTGCTTTTCTTGCTTTATTTCCAAGAGAAGATCCCTTTTCAGCCAGGCTGGCCTTCTGCCTCTTTTACTCGACTTTGAATACTTAGGAATTGCCTGCTCCTATGACCTTAGGAGCTTATAGTTAAAAAGTGATCAGCACTGATGGACTAGAGCACCTGCAAAAATATTTTCCCAGGGGACTTAATAGTTCCCTGAGCAGCCTGAAGTCTGCTCTCCTCATGTTCAGAGTTGAAGATTTGCTTGCACTTTTCCACCTGAGTACAGAGATTTTAAACTCGGTTGCTTTGTGATCACTGTGGCCAAGATGGACACCAATCTCCATGTTGCTCATGAGATCCGCTCTGTTGACAAGCAGCAGATCAAGGCGGGCATCTTTTGAGTCAAAGGGACCTGTTCCATAAAGTTGTCATCCAGGCTTTTTAGGAGTCTTGTGGCCTGGGTTGTACCAACTGTGTGATGATCCCAGTTGATTTCTGGCAAGTTGAAATCCCCCATAAGGGCAAGGACAGTTGATTTGGAAGAGCACCTTATTCCTCAAAGAATAATTCTTCAGCGTCATTGTCCTGGCTGGGTACTCAGACTCCCACAGTGACACCCATATTATTTATTTGCCCCTTGTTTCTTACCCAGAGCCTCTCAACTGTGGCAGTGCCAGCTGTAAGCTCGGTACATTCTATTCCTTATATTACATACAATTTACTCCTTCATCTCTTCTCGCCTGCCTATTCCTCCTGAAGAGCCTATAACCATCCAAGAAGGCTCTCCAATTGCAAGATCCATCCCACCAGGTTTCCCTTATGCCAGTGATGTCAAATCCCTGGGACTGGGCCAAAGCTTCAAGCTCCGTGTGGTTGTTCCTCATGCTGTGTGCATTGGTGTAGAAACATTTCAGGTGTGGTATTTTGTAGCCAACACCTCATGAAGTAGATTGAGGGATCCTATATGTGCTGATTTCCTCAAGTTTTGGCACACCATCTCATTGCTCATGACTGACAAGTCTGGTATTTTCCCTTTCTCCCTTCCAAGCTAGTCAATGACACTCCAGCAGAACTCTTTTTTTAGCTTAATCTCATGCTTGCTGAATTCTTTTTAACCTATATTTTTTTGGTAGATAAAGTTAGAAGCGAAGATTTCTATAATGTATGAAAGAATAACTATTTGGGTGATAGCTACTGTCTGCAGCATGAATCAATGTATTTTATTTGAGCTTCCCAAAATCACAAACCCCAGAAAAGTGAATAGCACCTTTCTCATTAAAACCAACAAGAAACCTTTTATCTTTTATCTTTTCCCAGTTACAACATGGGTTGCATACTTACGTGAACCACAACAAGCTCACAGATCCAGTCTAGCTGATTGCCTTGTAGGGAATTCTGAAAAATATGTTAATTACTACATTTTTTCCAAAAGTCCATATGAGGTGAGGTATAACACACCAAATTCCAATAGTTTTGATGTAATTGAGAATTATTTAATGAATTTAGAAATTATGTGAGAAATGTAGTATTTGTTTTGCGTGTTGATCTTCTCAGTCCCACCAACATTTTACCTATTGTTAAGGTACAAGAAGTTTTCAGTTATCACAAAAAAATTCAATGTAGTCCTTTATAAAATCTTTTCTATAAGTCTAGTATTCTATGAGTAGAAACCCAAAGTTATCTTGCTTTTTTAGAGTGTGGAAGTTGTCATGTAATTTTAAATCTAGATATAATTACTTGCCCAAATCCTATCCCCTCTTACAGCTTCGGTTTTATTGTTATAGTAGATTTAGGGATATTTGCCACAAAGCTGATGTAGCATCTTATGCTTTGGAAAGAGGGTGTTTTTTGCTTTAAGGAATGAAAAAGATTAATGAAAGTATTCAAATATGTCTCTGTGTGGGGGCTGAAGCAATTCATGCTACATTATCAGTCATCTTCCATGCTGTGCATTATCAGAAATATCATAGAGAAAGTAATTTTTCTTAGACTAAATTCATAATATTTTAATTTACTGTCCACAGAATAAAGGTAGCTCAGAGATGACTGTTATGGTATAAATACGCTGATGTTTCTTTCTATGTTAAAAAAATATAAGTCTTAGTTTTCAGGGAAATCATGTTTTTACCAGAAATTTGTCCCTCTGGGCCAAGTACTGTCACAAACATGAAGAATAGTCCCATTGCATTGAAGAATGAATTCTGAGATATTCCAAAGGCCTATGAAAAAATGCAAGAGCTCTTGAACTGGATTGAAACAATGGTGTCTAATATAATTAATTCACAATTATTCTATCTCTACATGTTTCAGAATTAAGACTATACTCTCAATTTCAGTCAGTTTTTTAAGCATTGTTGAGAGAATACTCATTAAAAATGAAAAGTAGGCAAAAACTTTAATGAGCTCTTTGTATTGTTTCATGAGCTATACAAGTCAGTCAGCTATACAGTACATGTAGGGCACAATTTTTGCAGTGCAATGGCATTAAATTGTTCAACTGTACAACATTTCAGTCCCTCTAGGCAGCACAAAACCTGGCAAGAGGCTAAAGCATCTAAAGGCATTTATGCAGGTGCCAACCTCCTAAAATTGTTCTCTAATGTCTCCATTTGTGAGATATGTGCCTTTCTGACCTGGAATTTGCAAGAGCCCTGGTATGCACTGTGTACATGTCCAAAACAGTTCTGGAAGACTATTCAAAACCTGATCAGAGAAGGACTGCAGTTCCTTGAGAAAGCAAATCTAATAAATATTTTCCAAATAGAATGGAAACACCAGCGACTGCTGCACAATCTGACTGGTGGAGTGTTGCTGGTATGGTCCCACCTCCTAGGGATGGTTAATGAAGCTGCAGGGTGCCATAGGGCTGTAATGCAGCATCTCCTCAGTCAGACGGAATTCAGCAGCCACTCAGCATGAAAAAAAAGAAAATAGTGCTGGTAGACTCTAAAGCGTATGCTCCAGCCTGCATTCAAAGTAGACACATGCTTCACGCTTTAAACAGAGTAGGAAGTTAGATATATGCGTGGACTTATAATTCTTTTTTGGCTTGCTCCAGACTGCTTTCTCCTCACAGCTAATGTATTAGGATTATTCTCAGCAGGTGGCTAGATTCTTTCCACGCTGCCTGTAGGAAGCCAAGTAGGTCTTTGAGTTCTCTGGGTTAGAATCAACTAGCACGTTTTTAGTTTCCTATGTGTGATCTATGCCTCAGAAGTATAGTTCTGCCTAAGGTAAGAGGGTTTGTTTTTGAGGAGGGATTCTGAAGAAGTTGGTGAAATAAATGCAAAGCAACCACTTGAATTACGTGTGATGCCGCATATGTCTTTCAAAAGCTTGTAGAGAACGCCAGTGGTGAGGATGTCAGTCTACTGTTTCCACCCACTGAGAGCATCTTTAAATTCTGGTGACAGAAAGTGAAATAGATACTGCAATTTCTCTAAGGCTAGTGCTTTGGGGTGGGGTGGGGAAGATAGCTAATATAAGATAGCTAATGGCTCATGCTTTGCATGCTATACAACTGGACAGGTGTTTTGTGAAAAGCCCCCAGGGAATGTCTGCATTGATGTAAACAGGAAGGAGTTTTCATTTCATGAATCACTAGACTGTCAGTGATGCATTATACCTTGTCACAGACATTATGGAGCAAAAATGAGGTATTGTCCTGAATTTTATACCTCTGTGACTAGGAAATTGGAACCTGGGGATTTGTAAGTTTGAGCTGTAATCATCAATGGCAATTTTGTTAACTACAATTATTACTATAAGCATTTTTGAGACAGTTTTGTTTATAGATTTTATAACTGGATATAGCAATTAACTCTTTAACATCATCTCAATGGTAACTACTCTCTGCTTTCAAAGGCAAAATATAATAGGACTGAATATCAAGCAACTGCTTTATTTGCAAAATAAATACAGTAACACATTACTATAAAGAAAGATTTGTGAGTTTGTCTCTGAACAGTGATAGATAAAATAGCCCTTAAATATACATTGTGCATATTTAAGTGTAGGTAGGTTTTTGTGTGTAGGTTTACTAGAGTTAGGCATTTCTTTATTAGTGACACTATGAGGCAGGGAATAGTTTTGTAGCTCTTATCATAATTAACAAAACATGCCACTAGAAACTCGTGGAGAAAGTTGAGATAGCCAAGGTAATGACATATCCTTTCAAGCTCAGAGCAGCAGAAGACTATACGAGGAATGCTCCCATAGGACATAGAAAACAGCATTCTTCAACAGTGCTGAATACTGATGTAGAAAGAGTGTGTTTGGGTTTTTTCCCCATCTTGACTGTCATTCATTTCACTGAGAAATACATCAGTGGCAGAATTACTTCTGCAAGCTTTGAGGACACTGGACTGGACTTAAAAAAAAAAAAAATGTTTGTAACCCTTTTAAAGTTCATTTTGGATTTCTTTTATTTCCTCCCAAAAGTCTCTCATTGAAGCCAGTGTGTCAGTCTGGTGTTCACAACTTGGTATACTACCTTGAACTTTGAGGATAAACCTGTTGTAATATTTTTGCATATTTTTACCACTAGCTATCTGTAATACTTCTACTACTTCTTTAAAATGAGTTATTATTCCTGAATACATTTTATATAGTGAATATACAACTGAACTTGGAGTTTATTCACTTTGGTGTAGTAGAATTTTGTCTTTGATGGTTTCCAGCTGTTACCACTTTGTGAGAGTGGTATGGGCAGAAAACATAAGAATCACCTTTACAGAAAATATTTTTGACCTTGTGGATTTCCAAAATTTCATTCCATTAATTTGAAATCTTTTAGCATAGTGAACATTGGGCAATCTGTAGCACTCAGTCTACTAGCTCAGCAAAATACCAAATTAATTCAAATTTGAAAAGGACTCTCCATCTGTAGCAAAAGCATGTTCTCAATTACATATTGAATTAAATAAGAGATAGGAATATTTTTGAAAGCTTGAAATTTATGATTTCATTAGACTGAAAAATTAAACCTAAAAATGTGTAAAAATCCACATTAATCATTTAGTTTTAGCACATAAATGCAAATGGCTTGGAACTGAGCTCCATTTCAGACTGTAAGTAGTAATTACCTAGTGACACCTCATGAGCTTCATTAGAACCCTGCTTTTAATAAAAGTGGGGAACACTAGGGATCTGCACAAATAAGAGGATTATGGTATTTAATCAGCACAAAGTGGTAACGATAAAGCATCATTACATAGCATTTCCAAATATGAAATCCGGCAAGACTATCTTAAATATAAGTGGGTTAAATGATCATTTAAAAGTATTTTATGTTATGTTATGTTATGTGAGTTCTCTTTTCTTCTGTTCATGAACAGGTGGATTTGTATGAATTAATTTGGTTTGTAACAGAATCATATTCAATAATTAGTAGATGGAAAACCTTTTCTTCCAAAGTGTTGTTCTTATACAATGCCCACCTACAACTGGTTTTAGTTATTAATTTTATTGTGCTAAATTAATAATTTTAATAAATTATTATTACAGTAAATTATTAATTTAGTAAACTATATTATTTTAGTTATTAATTTTACTAATTATTATCCATAATTTGTGGTATTTAATAACTGCTTCTATCACAAAATTATCTCTGGTCCATGATCGGCCTATTTATCATTCACAAGATGTAAGTTCATGTGTAACTATATATGAGAATTTATATTATGGTGGAAGGGATAATACAGAAGACTTCTCTTGGCAGGCATTTCATATTGGTTTGAATTAGTATTTAAAAGATATAAGGCAATAGTTTTCCTTAAACACATAACAGAGGATTTTAGGGTATATACTCGCTATGTGTAGATATAAATATAATGGAATGATAAAATTTAAAATCACAGAATCAATTTGGTTGGAAAAGACCTCCCAGACCATAGTGTCCAACCACCCAATACCACCTTGTCTACTAAACCGTCACAGTAAGTGGCCCTTTCTTCTTAAATACCTCCGGGGATGGTGACTCCACTGCCTTCCTGGGCAGCCCGTTCCAGTGGCCAGTCCCTCTCTTTGTAACAAATGTTTTTTTTATGTCTAACCTAAACCTCCCCTGGTGCAGCTTAGGACTGCACCTTCTTGTCCTACTGCTGGTTGCATGAGAGAAGAGGTCAACCCCCACCTGGCTACAACCTCCTTTCAGTTAGTTTCAGAGAGTGATGAGGTCACTCCTGAGCCTCCTCCTCTCCATGCTAAACAACCCCAGCTCCCTCAGCCACTTCTCATAGGACTTGTGCTCCAGACACTTCACCACCCTCACAGCCCTTCTTTGAACATGCTCCAGGACCTCAATACTCTTCCTGAACTGAGTGACCCAGAACTGAACATAGTACTCAAGGTACTGCCTAACCAGTGCCAAGTACAGGGGAAGAATCACTTCTCTGCTCCTGCTGGCCACTATTCCTGATAGAGGCCAGGATGCCATTGGCCTTCTTGGCCACCTGGGCACACTGCTGGATCATATTCATCTTCCTGTCAATCAGAATTCCCAGGTCCCTTCCTGCCTGGCTGCTCTCCAGCCACTCTGTCCCCAGCCTGTAGTGCTGCAGTGAGTTGTTGTGGCCAAAGTGCAGGACCTGGCACTTGGTCTTGTTGAACCCCATACTGTTGGACTTGGCCCATCTATCCAGCCTGTCCAGGTTCCTCTGCAAAGCCCTCCTGCCTTCCAGCAGATTGACACTCCCCCACAATTTGGTGTCATCTGCAAATTTGCTAATGGTAAAATGTTAATGAAAAGTGAAAGACCTACATCTCTCTGCAAAGCAAATTTTGGATAAGACAAGTACAATCTCTCCACTGCTATGTAAGCTTTCATGTGTAATTCCAGTAAGTAAAATGATTAATTTTCTATCCTTTTTCTTCTGTCTTACACTAATGACTTCAGGTTCTGTATTTTTGCTGATGTTTTATTTGTAATTACTCCTAAAATGCTACTCCTACAAATGCTCCAACTTTGTGTTTGCGAGAGAGATTCTGCTGCTGACAGTATTGTGAGTTTGACTAGTATCTGACACAGTATTTGGGACATCATAATCTACTGTGAAGTTTTTTTGTGGGGGGGTTTTTTTTTAGGTTTTTTTTTTAGTTTTTTTGATTCTTTGTTGTATGCTCTCATCATGTTCTTGTACACTGTCTTTTTGTTTATAACATAAAATTCTACTGTGTTTTATTTTATTGCTTTGACAGTTGGCTGTATCATGTGCTGCAATTTCCTCATCACTGCAGCTTTATCATCTGTGAGTTTATAACTAGGCCAAGTGCTACCTTTCTAGAGTCCTCTTTCATCTGTCCATATGCAGATCCAAAAGTTCTGTTCTTTTCATCTAGTCAGGCAAAACTTATGCTTGTACAAATTGGAGGTTTCACCAAGAAAATGCTTAAGCAGGTTGGGTAACTATGCCTAACTTCACAAATGGTCTGCACAAGATGCTCTTCAGAAAATGTATGTAATTTTACACATCAGCAACTGTATTTTTAATCACCCCAAATATCCAATTGCATGTCTTGAACCAGCTGATCTCTACATGAATTTGATAACTAAGGGCTGTTTCAGAGGAAAACTAGTTTAAAATTACATCTTTCAAGCACAGAAGTTTTACAATTGAAAACGCCCATGCAATAGTGAAAGTCAGTGATTATTCTTGTAGAATGCTTTTTCATTTTGGGCAGATGGAATTTTTTATGATTTCATATATTTTCTCATTAAAAGCCAGACTTTTAAGTCATTATGCTATCACATCAATATGTAATCTAAATGTTCTCAGCAATAATATGTTTATGACTCTATTTTAAGTTCTGCATTGATTTCTCCTCTACACCATAAGTTTCACTGGTTTTGGTATTCTGAAATTCCCATTTTTTCTCTTACAGAGTATAACCATTTTTTAACTATGTGGATCTTAATCAATGCATTCAATTTAAAATGTAGTACTTTACCCAGCGATCGTTACACCACGTAGTTATAGCCTGAATGAAGCATTAGTACTGCTGTTGTTCGCATTATATTTTCCTAAAGACATTTTAGAACATGTGGATTTTTTCATCACTGTTGCTCCTTCATTGTAATAAAAAAGTATTTAATTTTCTATAGTTTTTATATAAAACTTGCTCTTCCTAAGGTTAACAGATTCTTGTTAACCTGTTTTTCCCAGAAAGGTATAATCCCTTTTAGTCCTATCGTGTAGTTCATAAAGTTTTCAGAATGACATTTCTGTAGCATCCAAATTCTTCATACATAGACTGAAGAAAAGTAACATTAAGGTCAAACATACTTAGGCCCATGTTGTCTCATCAGCAAATGATCTCAGATAACAAGATATTTCAAAATAGTCCAATAGCAAATAGAGACCACGGAATAGTTTTGGTTGAAAGGGACCTTTAAAGGTTACCTAGAATGACGCCCCTGCAACGAGCCAGGGACATCTTTAACTAGATGAAGTTGCCCAGCACTCATTCACTCTGACTTTGAATGTCTCCAGGGATGAGGCATCTACCACTTCTCTGGGCAACCTGTTGCAGTGTTACACTACTCTCAATGTAATATTTTTTTTTTCTTTACATATAGGGTCTCTTGAGAGCAGAGTAGAGGGGCAGAATTACTTCTCTCGACCTGTTGACCACATTTCTTTTGATGCAGCCCAGGGCACTGTTTTCTAGAACAGGAAGACTGCATGTGCATCATTTTACAAGCATTTCAATCATTTATAAAATCTAGTTCAAACTGTGCACAAAAAAAAAGAAAAATCATGTTGAATCTCATATTACTTTTGATTTCCTTGAAACTTCTTCTGATTTAATAAAATGTTTACAGCAAGTAGCCCTTACATTGAGAGAAAGTTGAAGAATCTCATTCTGGCACAAATTGATTCCCATTCTTCTTTGACATTGCCTAGGTCCGTAGATGAATCCAAACTCATTTATTGTTGCACGAGTTTGTTACTGTCCCTAAAATCTGAACCTGCCCATCATATGAAATTTTGCTATCTAAGAAGCAGTGCCTCCAGGCTTTCAGAACAAATACAGCTGTTTAATTTTCTGGCCATCTGTCTAGACTGAAATACAAAAATAATAAACCACTCACAGCATGTTGAGCACCAGAGCTGTTAATGACTGAGGGTCAAAGTCAAACCCAAAACTTAAAGCCTCTCTTTCTTGTTATAAATGACTGCTTAGTTGGAGAAAAATCATTTACTATTGACACTTATAAAGTAATTTATTAATGTTTTGGAAATGACTGGTCTCTTCACATTTGAAGTTTGAATATTCAGAAATATATATGAAATGGTCTCTTCACATTTGAAGTTTGAATATTCAGAAATATATATGAAACTCTCAGGACCAACCCTGGAACTGTTTGAAAACAAAAAAAATCTAAATTCATTTAATAATTAATCCCCAACAAATAAATAATGGAAAAGAAAGATAAATAACTGCATTATCTAGTGGAACAGTTATGTATTATCCATAATGAACATATCTTACCTACAATCTCTAGTTGCATCTGACAGCTATTCTTAAACTCATAATCTTTCTCTGAGTTTGCAGTCAGATGTGTTCTTCCAGATGCAGCTCAGCTGGTTAAAAAAGTTAGTTCATAGCTTCTCTTATGATGTTGTCACCTCCAAAAGTTACCACCACTTATATTTGCCAACCTAGGAACCCATTCATTCACTACTAATTTGCTTCTGTAAAATTATCTGGGTTAGAAAATACCCCTACCTACTGTTAGCTTATGTTAATATGGAGTGCTGATACCTGGTTAAGCCAATAGATCTGAGGAATGTTAATGGAAAGGGAAAGAAAGAGTGACAAGGAGTGGAGAACAGTATTGTCTTAACCCAGCTTGGATGCAGCAAAAAAACCCAAAAACAAACAAACACCCGAGGCATTGTCTTATATGATCCTAAGGGAACTCATACTCTGCTGTTCCCTTATTTAAGCACTGTCATGCTAGCTGATGCCCAGTTAGTAAAATAACTTGTGAATAAACTAGGTGGGTAAGGTTTTTTCTAACATACTGATGCTACTGAAATTTGGCAGTCAAGAAAAAGAAAGCACCCTGAAGAAAAAAAAAAAAAAAAAGAGTCAGGAGCATGTCATCACTTTGGACAGCCAGTATATCTGATCAGAGTGATATAACTATTTTGGATTACTGCTGAGAACACCAAAGAGCTAGAGGAAGCACATGTAAATTCAACGTTTGTAATTAATGACAGTTTATAGATAATTTTAGACATGAATTGAAATTGAAATATGTTCTCTTGTGCCCCAGAAGCAATATAAATCTGTTGAAGCTCTGGGCTAGGAAATATTATCCTATAGATGATGTTGCAGAGGGTAGTGTTTTATGTCTTTTTAATAAATCTCCGAAGTTAAGAAACACTGGATGAAATTTATACTGATTCTAAGATGTGAATCTGACTTTTTTCACTCATGTAACCCTATTAATGTAACTGATGTTATAAGGGTGATTTCAGTGATATAAACACACTCAGAGTGTAAATTGGAGAAAATTTAAATCTATTACCCTTTTGAGGTATCAACTTTTGGCTTAAAAGAAGTTAAATCACTTTGGAAAGATTAAATTCTATATTTCCAGTTAAAATGTTATCCAGTCTAGCACAGTTTTATTTGAATTATCACAGAAATTAATTCTGGTTGTTTGTTGTTTTTTTTTTTAATCCCACTACCTGTGTCAAATTAATTCTAACAGCCTTTAAGCAGTACCTTTAGGTGAAAATTCTTGCAATTAATTGTTTTTACAACAACACTTGACATAATAAATATGTAAATATTGGATATTTCTTTAGTATGACTACTTTTATTTAATATTACAAAAATAATAAACTAAAGATCAATTTAAACATACATTAATTGAAAACAAGCAAGTTGCAATGCTTTAATTTGAAAAAGGCAGTGCAATTAAAACCAGGCAGCTGTTGTGGAAAACTTAAGGTTTAATGGGAAAAGCTATAAATCATGATTTATAGTGAGAGAATGTAATTTCTTAGAATGGATCAAGCCTGAATTAAACCTGTTCCAAAAATGCATTTTATAAGTTCTTTATCTAGTTTTATATGATCTGCAAAATGTCACTTAAATGGTAGCCAGGAATATAATTTGTACTTTCTATGAGAAAACAGAAACAAAGTTAAAGCTCAAGAGAGTGTAAAGCACATTGTATGTTCCAGTCATCAATTCGTACTCACAATATCTCTACAAGGTCCCTTTTTACTGCAGTTATTTTTTTTACACTAGCATTGGACATTTAATGATATTTCTGTGGTCTTTGAACCTCATGGGATCGTATATCTAGGAGCAACTTTGTACCACAGACTGGTAGAAAGCACAACAGCATTATTTCAGAGTTCATCTTCAGACTGAAAATGTATGTGAAGGCATACAGAAATGTCTGGTTTGGGGAAAGTAGTTCATTTATCAGTACAAATTTACATTGTCAGCCACTCATTCTTCTTGATAAGAGTGTTGAGTAGCAAATAGCTCTTAGGTAACATGACTGCAATGATGAATATGTTAATGATCCACATGAACAAATTATATATAGGGACAGATCATCAATATCTGATCTTGCCCCACAGCAAATGAATGTTAAAATATAAGTTTATGGGATGAACTTGGGCAATAATCTCATAGCATTGTTTTCTAGTTACAGGGGCTAGGACTAGTTTATCACTATGTGAGTATAACCCAAACTGTGTATTCTACACCCTCCATATCATTTCTCATGAACTGTTAATAACTCATCATTTGCAGAAGCTGCTCAGGGCACACCTGACACCTCAGGCTATGAGCTGGGTGATTAAGAACCCTGGGAGACAGAGGAGTGTTTTTGTGTTCAAACCAATGACTCAGCTGAGATAACTCCCCTCTGGGCAGGCATTAGCACCTTCACACCCAGCCTGATGGTCATGTCTGCTAATGAACCATTAGTGATGGGCACAATAGGCAGCTGCAACAACCTAGACCATCACAGATTCCAAGAATATCCCATTGTGAAACTCTTCGCTCAGGGGGAGGTACCGACCATTCCCACACAAACCTGAGCATACATAATCTTCAGGTTTTGTGAGTTCTGGTACCACTTGTGGGATCCAGAGGAGGAGCAGAACCTCAACAGGCCTGTGACTACCACTCTTGACAAGACAGCGAGCATCACCTGCACCAACAGGTTTTCTTTTCCTTTTATTTTACACTCAGGAGGACCACAAGGTGCTCAGCACAGGAGCTAATGAACCACATTCTGTTTGTGTCCCATGGTGCTGGGTTATACATCAGGTTTTTGGGGGTTAAAACCAGTTTTTCTCTGTATTTATTATAATCTTTTTATAAATTGTAACTCTGACTTGTAATCTCTCTTGAGTTGGGTTCATTTCTCCCACCAGTTTACCTCTAAACCAGCATACCCTGCCATGAAACTGTTGAAGCAGAACTTCTGACAGATATTTTATCTTCTGATGCTTTCAGTGTCCTGTTGGATGCTTGTGCATCTTCATTTCTAGAAAGTCCAAGATATGAAGTCTTCAACACCTCCTTTTGTTCCACTTTGATGAAGTAGAAAAGATATTCCACAATGTCACAGAGATTGTTTTCTTTTATGTATGCCAGAAATGGTGACAACTAGCAAAGGAGACTGAGATTGGTACCTGTATCTTCTTCGGTTGCTGATGGCTTCAAAAACAGGTAAGCTATTATTCAAAAGGTTGATTTACCCAAGTAAGAAAACTTCCATTCTATTAGAAATTATTGTTTAAGTCAAAACCAGACTGCATGTCATTTTCAGTCCATTTCAGCTGTCCGTGTCAAAATCTGATCGAACAAGGCTATTGTGGGATTTATTTTGATGCTGACAGACATGCAGTATTACCACTGGTGCTACAGACAGGAGCACAAGGCAGATGGGTGCTGTCATTTTCAGAGTTATTAACATTCCAGGAACTGAGGAAGAACAGAAAATAATCCACAATATGTAAACACATAAAAATGATTAAAATTCAGGAAATTATTTAAACCAACAAGAAAACAAGCAACAGAAATAAAAACTGGAGACCAAATATTGAGCAGCATGATCAATTTCCTAATCCATTTTCATAGCCTATTAGGCCTGTAAATCCACAGTAGGATAGACACAGACACACACATTTCAAAATTTAGTTTCACTTGGTTAGAACTGTAGTATTCCACAAAATGAACAAACCAAGAAATGTTTCAGTTTTTATCCTCATTATCCAAGCTGCAAAATGATATGCATGGAAAGATACTGTGTCACTGCAAAACAATTTTAGGAAATTGAAGCATTGAAACATGAATTATGTTTAGGTAAAGGAGATTGTTGATTGCTCAAATGAATATTTGAGTCTTCATTGAGAAATTATTATTAGATCCACGGATGAAAGGAACATGTGAGTGAAAGTATGTGCGCACATATATATTTAGGAAAGACAAATGGCTCATCTTATTTAACTTTTATATAAGACCAACATTCAAATAATGCTTTGTGTGAGTCTGGGCTATGCATTCTGAGTTTCTTGTGCACATTGGTGGGTTGACCCTGGCTCACAGTCAAACACCTTCCTGGCTGTTTGCTTACTCCTCCTTCTCAGCAGGAGAGGGGAGAAAAGAAGAACAGGATGGAGAAAGCTCATGGATCAGGATAAAGCCAGGGAGATTGCTTACCATTTACTGTCACAAGTAAAACAGATTCAGCTGGGAAAAATCAATGTAATCTATTGCTAATTAAAATATGTATTTATTAATTTATTTAGTGGGAAATGAAAAAGCAAATGTCAAAGCAACAACTTCCCCCCACTCCCTCCTGCCCCTCTATCCCATGTTCAGCACTGTTTCATTTCTGACTCTCCTAACCCTTCTCCAAGTGGTGCAGGAGTTTACAGTTTACATGGCAGTTTCTTTGCTCCTCTGCGTTGCTTCTTCCTCCTCACACTTCTCTGCTCGAGCATGAACCCTCCACATGCTGCAGGGGATATCTGTTCTTCCATGAAACCCTTCTCCTCTGACTTTAATCTTCTCTCTGTTATTTCTCACTCTGTTTTTTTCCATCCTCCTTTCTCTGACTGGCATTTTATGAATTTTTTAAAATATGTTTTCATGGAGGTGTCATCAGCTTGGCTGATGTGTTCAGTTGTGTCCTGTTGTGGGTCCATTGGAGCTGATTGCTTCTGGCACAGGGCAGCCCCTGGCCTTCTCCCACAGAGGTCTGCTTACAGCCTCCCTGGCTACCACCTTGCCAAGAGCTGGAAAATTTTGTAAAATTTTTAATCATGTGGGGAATCCAGTTCCTTTCAAAATTTGTTGTTTCTCTCTGTTATACATCACAGGAGACCATTTGCTCTGAAATGAGTGAAAGCCAAAACTTCAGAACCATGACGCCATTGGTTAAAAATTAAATTTCATGGTTCAGAATACAGCTGTGTGGCTAAGCCTTTGCTTTCAGAAAATATAATTTCTTTTATTCCTTAGCACTGCTAATTGAAATTGCTGTCTTGCCTCTCACTATCAAAGTAATTCTGAAATCTAGCACTGATTAAGAAGAAAGAGTATATCACCACTGGAAAACTTAACCTTAAAACTTCTGATTTTGAATAGCCAAGCTCCAATTAACCAATTACTTTTATTGTTCAGTGCTCAAACTTTAACAGCTTTTAAAAATGCTGTTATAAACATTAGTTGTTTATGATCCCACAATGCTATTTGCAGCATGGCAGGTATTTAATCTCTGGTGGCTGAGAGATAGATGATTTATTTCTTCTTGAAAGCTATTTGGTAGTATTTTGTATTTCCTACCATTAGCAGTGAAGCTATAGTTCTAGTCACATCCATTTTGACACAGAAGTCTTTTCTTCTAGTTCCCCTGTGCTGCAGTTATTAGAAAAAAAAAATCTTGAATTTTTTGTCAGTGCATAAAGTATTTTTTCTAAGCACTAATAATCACTCAGCTCTGGCATGCTAGCAGGAGAAGCAAAAAGACTAAAAGATTTGGTATTTGACCTTTTACAACAGGAACTTCCGAATCTTAATGTTACATGATTTACTTACCTACAGTTTCAAAGTAAATAGCTATAAAATGTTCTGCTATAATGCTGGACTATTAAAAAAGAAAAAAAAAACCAAACAACAAAGAGATTCAACTGCTGAGAAATGAAAAAAAATACTTCACACAAAGGGCATAGAGGGAAGCAAAGTGCAGAAAAGAAGCAATCAGAGAGGAAAGCTAATGCAGGAATGAAATAAGAAGAGTACTTTATATGCTGGATATGATAAAGGCTGGACAAAGCAAATTAAACACCTTCACTTGAATAGCCTACTCTCTAATGACATACAAAGCAGTCAACAAAAGAGAAAATGTCATCAAATGTCAGCAACAGAATAACCACAAAATAAATCAGAACATTTTCCCTGAGATAAGAACTCCATAAACTCCACAAAATTTTCCCAATTAAGTCCTAAAAGAAGAAGAAAAAACTTAGGGAGAAAATGTCAATGCTAATAGAAAGTTCAAACAGAAAACAACCCTATTGGGACACATTGCTCACAAGTAACATCCAACAACAGACTGACCTGAATGAATGACCTCCTTGTACAGGAGCCTCCAAATTTAGAGAAAACAAAAATTTTGAATTACAGCACAAGGTAGTAAATTGTGTTATGAAAAATTAGATGTTCTGTGGTTGTGAATCAAGGGAAACTATGTGCTTAGCACTTTTCTAAGTATTTTGCTAGAGTAAAGAAAGAATGCACTTTGCATCTTTCCTGCAGTTAGGTGCTTTAGTTCTTCTTTGACAATGAAAAATAAGTTCAGTCCCTTAATACAGAAAGCATACTGGGCTCAGGTACCTGGAGAGCATGAAATTTGTTTTGCATTTTCCTCTGTTTAAAGAACATTTTCACCCTCGTCTGTTTTTTTCAGACACCTCTCTTGTGTGTTCAGGGGTGAAGTGTTCTCACTACTAACTCCTGACATTTTTGTTCTTTGTTTGAAATCAAGACCTATTAGTACATGCTATCACACATCCATAATCTATCAACCTATGGATAGTTATGGGTTTTAAAAGTACTATATATATACTATATACAATAGAGGGAAGGAAGAAAGATGTAGAGAAAAGGGAATTTTGATAGAAAAGATGAAACCTTGAAACAAATGAAAGATTTTGTTTCTATCAAAAAGGAAAGAAACCAGCTCAGAGAGATGATATTAGGTCTAGTGCTGCTGCCACAAAAGCAATAGCAAGATCATAAGCCTCTAGGCTTTATATCTACTATGAGTTTAGTAACCTGTTTGCAGCAGCATCATCAACATCTAAACAATATATTATGTGCCTCTGCTGGCTCTGCAGATGCCAAGCTAGGTTCTGAGGGTTTAAGAAAAAAAAGTAGAGTAGAAGGGGTAAGAAAAATAAAGAATAGATAAGAACCAAGAGCTTTGCATCAGTGTAATATTTGAAATAGGAAATACTTGTATTGTCCTCCCAGTCACTGCAGCAGGAGTAATAAACCTAAAATTTCATGAGTGGTTGTACTGGATTTGGCTGAGATGGAGTCAATTTTCTTCATAGTGGCTCATGTAGACCTGAGTTTTATATTTGTGACTGAAATAGACACCAATATTTTAGTTACTGTTAAACAGTTTTTCTTGTGATATTCCATGCTTTTGAAAGAGTGTATGTCTCCTCATCTTTTCCTTCCTGAACTACTGTATCCTGCAAAGGAAGGTCTCTACTATGCCTTCTGATGCCCAGTGTGGCAAAAAAAGCACTAAGGAATGGCAGACGTTTAAACAAAAAACGTGACAAAACTTCATAGATAGATATAGATATATACAGGAAGTCCAGTATAAGAAAAGACACTTCAGGAAAGAATATCATAGAAGGAAAGAAGTCTAAGCAATGAGTGAAGTTCTTTGTTTAAGGAGTGCTTTAGTGCCTGGAAAAAAAGCCTACATTTCTTTATGGATGCTAAAATGACTAAATCCAGGAGAAGGTTTACACCTGCATAGAAAGTAATTGCTACTGATCAGTGTTCTCATTTAGATACCTCACTCAAGATATGTAAGACTCTTTCTCCCTCATCACTTCTTCATGATCAGCCTGACTCCAGCTTTTCTGATTCCCGTTCCCAGACTTTCTACAGACTTAAGAGTTTAGACAGATCAGGTGAGACTGTGAATTCCACAAAATGCAAAGTACTTAAACCCAAGTCACTACTACCTCTCTCCAAAAGCTTTATGTGTGATCATATGATGAACACTGACATCTGAACAGAGTGAACAAGTGGCCTTCCCATCACTTCCCCTATTTTTGACTGCTGAAGGATCCAATTCTCAAAGACTTATGCTCCATTAGTATAGTCCCACTGAACTCCAGCACAATTTGTGTTTATCCAGTATGTGTCCCCTTCAGGCTTTTCATCCATGGACAAATGAAGCCAAATGAAAGCATCCAGAACCACAGAGGTCCTCTTCTCTTTGTCAGTTTTCCATGGTGTTTTTTAGTCCAGCTCTCCCATTTTTTATTTGTTTCCATTGAAATTACTGTGCAATTTAAGGGGTGGTTTTAAGTCCTGTTATATGTTGTGAGATTAGTGTAGGCATTCAGACTCATATTGACAAAGTACACACCTAGGGATATGGGAAAGTTTATGAGCACTGAGGATCTTGTTCACTAGAAGGGAGGAATGTTAGCTGGTGCTACAGTAATTAATGGTTAAATTACCCTTGGGTAGTAGGTAGTAGGTAGCATAACTTTACAATCTGGTAGCTTTAAATTTCATGACTGATTGTAGCAGTGGGAGTTAGAATGCAGGTTGAAGATATAATGAAATTACCATAGGGAGGAACAGACTAATGAACTCAAGTCCAGCAGAAGTTATGGCTACATTACTGTCAACTTGAAAATCTGTAAATAACAATTTTGAAAACCATTGAGGGCACTAGACAATGGATTTTATGTGTATATAAGTATGAAATGGGGATCGGGAGGAATAATTGAGTTTGCTATATTGTCAAGTACGTACTTGGTAAAAAAAAATCACTTGGTCATCATTTAATCTCTTTTGCACACTTTTTTCATCTTATTTGCATTTTTAATGCAAAACCCCACAGAATATCTCTTTAATCATACTGAATTGGTTTGTGGCAAGTAATTACTTCATATACAACTTCGTAAGTCTTTTAATCTTCAGCAAAAAACTTAGAGGAAAGCATAATAATCTCTTTATGATTTTGGTACTTGGAATTTGAAAGTCAAACCTACAGAGTTCCATTAAGAATTCTGAAATCTTGGTTTACTGAATAGTAATTTTAAAATTACTTTTTAATGAACTGTACTATTTTAAATCAAATTATCTTCAGTTAATAAAATACAGATGAGTGAATCCAGTGCTTTAGAAAATGTGGCTGAAAACTGATTTCTTTAGCAGTTTATTCTTCAAGGCATGTTAATATGAATTTATAAATTGATTTGTTTATTTTTTAAAGTTTCTTTTCTGTGAAAATGTCATATGAAGATCAGATGTGATGTTTTACCTGCTGTAGAAGTTTGAAAGAATGGCATTTCACCTTCCAAAGGAGGCCAGAGCCTCTACTTGTCACATAAGCTTAAATGCATTTGATGGGAGTCTACCTCTATAACAACATATTCCTAGGTACTGTGTAATTTTTTCATGGATTATCACTTGTATTAGATACATCGGCTATAACAGTTTCACCTATATCAACAATGTTAGTTTCTGCTTTATCCAGACCCTGGGTATTGCCTAGCCTGTGAATTGTTCCAGTAGCGGAAATTCCTTTAGTTCACTGATCAATCTATGCCATAAGATCAGTACTTCTAATCTCAATTCTTTCCTAATATTTTGTTCTTATTGCTGTTAGTGAAGCCTGCTAATTATTGTTCTGTATGTCACTGTAATGCAGGAATAAATTATTTTTCCTTTGTTTCACAGCCTTTAACATAATAGAAACCTATCCTACCGTGAGAGACTGAAATGGTTAATGACTTAAACATTGTTAAAATCACTGAAAAACTTTTGTCCACTGTAGAAAACTGCACTGAGATGCAACTGTTCACTGAAGCCTACCTATCTCTGAATATGCCTACTAATTTGGACTGTGATGGGCTCTTGAAATAAGATAAAGGTATTGTCCAATTATGCCAGGAGAAGAAGGTAATCACACGTGTGAGAGACTGGAATGCTGGTGGCTCAAACAATCAAAGTACAAGCTGATGATGTGCAAAGTAACCAGTCAGGTGCTGAGGGTGTGCACAGTCGGCACCTCAGGCTACAAGTTGGGTGTTAAACAAGGTAAGGAGAGAGGAAATGCTGCGAGGCAGGGAAATGTTTCTTTGTCCTTACACAAATAACTCAGCTGTGATAGCTCCCTCTGGGAAAGTACTGGAACATTCATGTGTGGCCTGGAGATTTTAATTTCTGCTGATGGCCCATAATTGGTCATAATGGACTCAACTGAGTTGACATAACAGGCAGCTGTAATATCTTAGAAGGTGTCAAAGACTCGTGAAATGTCTCAGTATCCAGTATTACATCACCCATTGTAAAAATCCCAGGGGAGGTACCAGGGTGTTTCTACTTTGCATGAGCATAATAAACCCCCTGTGGGCTCTGTGTTTCACCAGGGCCTTCCATCACCTATGGGCTTCCCTTGACAGATCCAGATTGCAACCCTCACTTTCACAAGAGTGGAACCCTCACCACCCAGAAGACCAGAAGAAGAGGACCAGCAGGACACCACTGGAATCCACAAACCAGTGATATTTTTCTACTTAATCTGTCTCTCTGTCACTGTCTTTCTCTCCCCACTCCTCTTTTTCCTGTTTCCTTCTATCTCTCTATCTCTCTTCTATAAAAATCTGTACTATTGACTTTGATATATGGTCAATTAAGTTTGCAACTTAATTTGGGACAAGGCATCTCTCTAATAATTTTAATAACTGGATCTTAACAGCTATGTCCCCATTCAGTTTTGTCTTTAGGTTAAAAAGCTGTCCAGTCTTGTCTTCCTTGTGTTTTCTGGACCTCTGACCACCTGTTGATCAACTCAAACTGTATCCAGTTAATTCCCATCTTTCGTGGACTGCAGTAACCAAGTCTGCTCAATTCATGAGGTCTGTGCCCATGATAATTAGAGCAGGAAACAGATACTTAGACTCAGATCTGCTACCTAGGCAGTTCTTTTGCATTCTGTCCCCTTTATCCTATATGTATTTAGCTGCTATTGGACAAGTGTAATGTCTTGCACCTATTTCCAGTTTTTCACCTGAACATTGTCCTGCAATTTAGGTGCCATCTCCCTTACCTTAGTGCATATTTATTAAGCATCATCTGCCCCACCACCCATATCATTAATGAAGTCATTGAATGGATCCTAAGTACAGCTTCTGTATATCTGCCAAAACACTGAATTTCATCATTTTAACTGCTCTTGGGCTACAGTTATCCTAGTAGTTTTGCACCTACCATCTAGCAATTAAATTCATTGGAGCTTTCTGGCTTCTTATGAGCTTACATTATGACATTGAAGTATATGTTTGCTCAGATTTTTCTTAGAACTAAGCACAAGCTGGTTATATTTCCTTAATTCTATTTTACTTGCTTTTTAGTTCTTTTTTTTTTTTTCCATAAGCACTACTCTTACCACATTCACTAACATTACTTTTATTCTTTTCCAGTCTTTTGCTGCTTAAAGCCTCCTTGATGATTCTGCTATGAGTTTTCACATCATCCTTTAGGTATCTCAGGAAGAAGTCCATCATGTCTCAAGGTTTTGAAAACATGTAATATAGAAGTTACCTTGCAAACTTTTCCTTCCCTGTTCTGGGCTGATACTGTACTACTTTCTTCGTCATCTTTAATTAGTATCAGGTAGATACATGCTTCCATTTAATTGTTTTTATGAAAGCTGATGCAAAAATATGAAACAAATATTTCCACAATTGAAACATCATCTGTAACTTACCTTTTTTCCTTCTCCATTTATTACCAAATTAACACTTCCCTGATTTTTTTCTACATATGAATATGTTTAGTTGACTTCTGCATATCACACTATTTCACATATCAACCAATTATCCCTGGATTTCATCAATAACAAGTAGTAACTGAGTATGATGGGAAGATATTTGGGATTGGATAATAATAAATTTTCTTGATAAGACTTTACAGTGGCAAATTTGAATCAAAAAACATGGTTAATAATTTGTGCTTCATTTCCAGTTTGAATTTTTCTTATTTGAGTCTCCAGTCATTAATCCTGTCTTTGGTACATCTCCTTTGCCAGATTAACTACCAGTCTTTTCTTTCTGTAAATGCATTTGTAAGCTATGATCAATTCAATTTGCATTTCACCTCAGAAAGCAGTCTGAATTCTCCTTGCCAATGTCTATCTCCAACAGTACATCTATAAACCCACATGGTTTTATTCACTATTGATGTATGTCCTAGAATAAGATTAATCAGTTCTGTGATGTCTGGTAAAGTGGTGGTCAAGGTGCTAAAATGTTATTCTACAGGGTTAAAAATAGCTGACTGGATAAGGTATGAGGTTTGGAGATATCTGGTGCCAAAAGTATGAGAGGAAAACCTCAGAGAGGAGTAAGGCAATTGGAATTCCTATACTGAATGTAAATAAAATGTAGAGAGAAAGTTGGGGTTTTTTTTTTGTTTTTTTTTTTTTTGTTTTTTTTTCTTTTTCTCTCTCTAGCTTGACTGAATCTTTGGTTATGAAGGTAATGCTTGTCAAAAAATCAGATCTCCTTAACATTCCAAAGATTGAAAAGTTAACTATTTCCTTATTTTTATTTAATTTTCAGAAGGTGAATGAGCCTGTCTGAAGACTGTTTTGATACATATCCCTGAATCATAATAATTCTCAATTTCTGTATTTGTGGTTTAATTAATGAAATATATAGTAAGAAAGCATACAGATACAGACGCAAGAATGAAAAAAAAGAAAACATAAAATAAGCCTGAAATTTAAATTCCTACACTTGAAAAATATGATGGTATTATGGTTTTAAAGGAATTCTTTAGTCCCCTCCTAAAATGTTCCTTGTAGTGTCCTTGTAGCATTTAGATGTTGTATACAGTCATATACAATTTTGATGTCACTAAACATAGAAAAATATGGGGTACTAATTCAGAATTCAGTACACATTAGGAAATTAATAAAAATAACCGCTCCCTCCTCAATTTTCTATTTATTATCAGTGCCATAGCTATATCCAGTTCAGTAATGACTGAAGTTATCTATATTTGAATTAGCATCTTAAGTCGCCTTAGTTGTAATGCAAGTGGTCGCAGTGCAAAAATACACATAGAACTACACAGGAGGGCTCGATTAATAACAGAAAGCAGTTGCATCTACAATTCAGAGTACTTGGGACTCCAATGCAATACTAGTTTAATCAGGAACATGCAGCTGTCATTATTTTCCAAATGGTAGATCCCTTTTGGATTTCAAGTTCTATTTAACCTGAGGTGGAAACTTATGTATGCACATGAGAATGGAGTTCTCAATGAAGTATAACTCTTCCTGTTTCAGAAGCTGGCATTGCACTGAAAACAGGAGCATGAAACAGTCAAGCACTTCAGTAATGCTTACACCTCCATTGGCCCTCAATTTCTGTTTTACTTTCTTCTACCATCAACGTTCTTCGTACAATAAAACACATAATCAAAGCAGGGAACTAAGATAAAAGTGAAAAAAGGCACTAGAATCTCCACTTTGTGTAGACTTTTTTTTCCTAACAAGCTTAGTCTTTGATCATTTCCCATTTGATCAAAGAGAGCTTTGATGTTCTTTGAAGAAGGACTGAATTATTGGAATAAAGATATAGAATTTGATTCACATTTTCATCCAAAGAAAGTAAATGGAAGAGCCGGACTAGTAGTTTGCAGTAGATGTGCAAGTAATTGGACTTTTCCCCCCCGCAAACATAAAGGAAAAAAGCAGTGTAATCTAGTTACAAGCTGAAGTTAAAAGTGGGAAAGAAAGTCAAATGTATGGCATATTTGTTCTACAAAATGTGTCTCTAACTGCCAGTCAAACTGTGATAAATGTCTTCAGCTTGGAAGGAAATGTATGCTTATGAATATCAAAGTGCAAAATATATTGCACATCTGTGCACAAAAAATATTTACCACAGCTGGAATGACTTACTGTAAAGAATGCTAGAAATAAAAGGCTAGGAAAAAGCAGGTATAGTTTTAGTCCTCTATCTCTTATGAAGTGTTGCATAGCAAGTGAGGTGGGGGTTTAGGTGGATTTTTTGATGTTTGATGACAAAAAATCCAGCTGTTACACATCAGCTCAGTTGCTATTGGGTCAGAACCCCCTTGTGGGGTGCATCTCTGTGACTGTGTGTGTGTGGGAAGGGCTGGGCTGTCCCTGCAGACCCATGACAAGCCCTTCCAAGAGCATGCAGGCTGCAGCCACGTGGCCATGGGACTGCATGGCTAGGCTGGCAGGCAAGGAAAGCCTGCCTGGTAACCCGCCCACACCACAGCCCTGGAGCCCCTGCTCCAGTGACTGCAGCACCCTTCACCTTGGCTGAGGGGACAGGGAGGGCTCAGGACCCTGGAGGGGGTGGCCATGGTGACCAAAGTCTATAAAGAGGCACACACAGGGTCTCCATTTTGCCACTCAATCTGTTCTCCTGACCCTTCCACATGTGACCTTCTAAGTGGTAACTACTTTTCTTTCTCTCTTTGTTCTTTCTTCTCTTAATCTCTCTTCCCTTAGTCTTTTCTTCCCCTTGTGGGTAACCTAAATAGCTATTTTTTGTACTTCCCTAAATTGCATGGAGTCTTTATTTGCTGGGTGTAACAAAAGTTCTCTATAGCAATGTTTGTTAGTCCTGGTAATCTGTTGTGATGCTTTTCTGACGTTCTATGTTTACCTCTGTAAAACCTTTTTTTTGCCAAAACACCTATTTTCTCACCAAATTAAAAGAAACCTCTTAGATGTGTAGTTGTTCTCCAAATGTTAACTCAAGGTACCAAAGAACCAAAGGCTTTGCAAGAGTTTGTGTAGGCAAAATCTCTTGAAGCCTGAAATTAAAATGTACACCTGGTAAAGCTTGGGGCTTTGGGACTGGAGTGTAACAACAGCTGACTCCTACGCCATCTGCCTAGCAGAAATCAAATTATTAAAAGCAGCCTGAGATGAAGACTTTCAGTATTTTTCAAGCCCGATAGGCTTTCTCAGAAAATTACTTGACTTCCTAACTCACTGAAGTCATCTTTACATCCTAATATTCTCTTTAAAGAACTCTTGGAATAACAGTGACATTCCAGAAAGTTGGAAAAGTGCTGAATTTTGAATTATCTGGATCATGTGCAGTTGCATCACTCTAGATCCACATGAACACATTAAAAAAAAAAAAAAAGTTGTAATATGCACAAATGCAAAGTGAAGAATTTAAGAATATGGACCACAGAAGATTTTAGAGTGAGGGAAGCTGCAACTCTGAGAAAACTCCAGGAACTTTTAAAGAGAATGAAAGAAAACCACAATACAGGGCTGTGTCTAAAAGTGTTAATATCATTCTTACATATTAAAAGTAATCAGGATTGAGAAGACATTATCCACCTGTCTACCACTCATAAAATTAAGAGCAGAATATTCCATACAGTCTGGTGGTCAGATTTTAGATGGATATTTTGTAATTAGTAGAGGTGAAAACACACTACTATAACTGAGAGGATAACTTTCTGTCATTGAGAGAGGTCACTCTGAGGGATGATACTTACAGACTTTGTCCACCAGAAATTCAATCCATATTAATTTTGAAATTAATTATTAAATCATGGTATAATTCTGTGCATATATATTGTTTTCAAGAATAAAAACACATATCGTTTATTTTAGTTGGGTAATTTCTATTTTCCAGATTATTTTAGGAATCTCTGTTCATATTCACAGCTAAAGAGCTTATACAATTTAAACTTCTTTCTGTCTTGGGTGATTATTTCTCCTCTTATGGCTTTGGCTCTGAAGGCAATGCTCTGGTTTCTTTGCAGACTTTTTTTTCCATTGTCATAGATTTGATGTAAAAATGCTTCAACTAATCTTTTATTTATTTATACTTGCTGTGAACATTTTTTTGCTTTGTATTTTAGAAATGAAAGGAACAAAAATCTAGGCAGCCAGACTAATGTATTAGAAAACTAATAAAACTGAAAGAGACTTTCTGGAAAGATATTTTACATGAGAAATTATTGAATAATATAGTTGAAATGAAAATTATAGTAAAACAGAAAGCATGCAGATTTTAACTTGCAGTACAAATACAGTGCCATATAAAAGTTTTCTCTGTCATTGGGGTTTTTAATTATTGTATGGAGAATATACTTAGTCTTTGATGCAAATCCCACTAGAGTTTATTTCCAGTTACTTCAAAGAATTCAGGCTAAGCTGCAAGCCTCTGGCCTACATCAGACCGACACTGATAAAGGAAGAACTTACCATAGGTAGATCACTTCTTAAGGGTGAAGACACACATGAGAGAGACATCCTGGACCAATTAAATCTGCTGAAAGGCTAAAAAGCATAGGTATCAAGTGTTCTCAAAACTAGTAACAGTATGTACAGATGTAGAAACTAATTTACTTTCCATGCTGTAAGAATGTTAGATGTTATTAATGAAGTCATTCATCTTTACATGATTTACTGTGGTATTCTGTTCACTCTTGTATTAGAATAGAAATAACATCCTATTATTATATTCACGTATACGTGCCCCAAATTGCTATTATGTCTCTTTTCTGCTACAGTAAATGTATATAAAAGAATGGTGTTCATATTCTTATTTCAGTACAAATTTATTTTCAATTTAGAAACTCATTATTTCTTTTACAAAGGAGAAAATAAGTGTTTTTTTTCTTTTTTGTGACAGAAAACTTATAATGCCTCACACTTACCGTCATATCACTGTTCTTGCAGTTGTGTTTATATGAAGCAACACTGAAGCAATTGCTGTCGTGTTGAGTCTAGATATATTTTTTCTTCTGATTTATGTCTGCAAAAGTGTCAACTATTTGACTCTCCTACTGTATTCAAAGTTATCATGGTGCCAAATTCCAAAGACTCCAGTTTCCTGTTACTGTCCAGTCCAATTTATCAAGTACACTGAAATGACAAGTGCAAGACAGAAAGTTCTTGTTGCCCTTGGGCTGGCAAAAAATGGTCTGTTCATCTGAAATTCAGAGTAAGGTTTGTAGCTGGATATTACAGTTTCCTTTAGTGGTTTTGTTTTTAAGCAGTGAATTGATTTGTATATGTTTTAATCCATAAACAGAGAAAACAGTTTTATGCCGGAAAATAAAGGAAGGTCCTAGTATATGCTGAATGAAGAAAAATGTGTTCAATCCATCACTCTGTATGTAACACAGATACAAGTATTTTTGGTTGGAAAACTCCACAAAAAATATTTTATTCTTGCTGGCACGTCTTCAGGTCTCTGAGCAATCACTGACTAATTTCTTGAAGGTGAACTAGGCAGATACAGAAACAGGTTTATCTGGTTAACCATAGGAGTAAATAAGTATAATCACTGCCAGGTTGTCTCAGAGCCTATGTTCTCTTTGATGGTGAATAGAACACATAAAAATGGATAAAGCTAAAAGAACTGGATGTTTTAAAATAGTCTGTGTACGTCCTGGGCTGTATGTTTTTCAGCCCTATATAAATGAACTGTCTAGGGGAAACACCTAGACATATATTTTAAGAAAAATCCAGCTCCAGCAGTAAGGAAGGCACTAAATAAGACTCAGAACATGATCAGGTAAGTGCTTGAGTGCCTGATATGCTGATTTGAAAAGTTCAGCTAACACAAGTAATTGTGTGATTCTGCTGCAGTGCAAAATGAAATAGGTTCACAAGAAATGTCCTCTGAGTACAAAAAGTACATTCCAGGTTTTGGAGGCACAGGATTTCCCTTCTTTATTTGAGGAGAAGGCTATCATAGAATGGTTTAGTTTGGAAGAGACTTTAAAGATCACCTAGTTACAACCCCCTGCCATGGGCAGGAACACCTTCCACTAGATCAGGTTGCTTCAAACTCCATCCAGCTGGGCCTTGAACACGCTTACAGGTATGGGGCAGCCACAGTTTTCCTGGACAACCTGTTCCATTGCATCACAGTCCCCATTTTTTCTTAATATAGAGCCTAAATCTACCCTCTTTCAGTTTAAAACTGTTGCCTCTCATCCTGTCCTATCACTGTCAAGAAGTCCCCGATAAACACTGTGGCTGTGGCTTTTCCTCTGTAAGGTTTCATTATTCCTCCAGGCAGGACACCCAAGGGGAATGCTGCAGAGCCTTTGATGACTGAGTCATCTTTTCTTCCTCTCTCCTTCCCCTTCCTACACAGCTGAATGGAGAATTCAACATACCAAGTCACTGAAATACTGAAACTAGAAAAGCAATAGAGTAAGAAAGGTAACAAGTTGAGAAAAAATGCAGATTAATTCCCCTCTGGAGTTTAGAAAGAGATAGGGACATAGCTATGCTTTTTCACGTCCTAGTTACAGCAGCCAGGACCAATTTATCATTGTGTGGGTATGACCAAAACTGTGTCTTCTACACCCTCTGTCATTTCTCATGAACTGCTAACAATGGATCATTTGCAGCAGCTGCTCAGGGCACCCCTGACCCCTCAGGCTACAAGCTGGGTGTTAGAGAACCCTGTGAGATAGGGGAGTGCCCTGACTTCACACCAATGACTCAGCTCTGATAAATCCCCTTCAGTGAGATATTAGAATCTTCATACCCAGCCTGAGGGATCATGTCTGCTAATGGGCCATCAAAGATTCCAAAAATATCCCATGACTCACAGAATTAAATCACCTATTGTGAAACTCTCTGCCCTGGGGGAGGTATTGGGCATTCCCACCTGAACCTAAGCATAAATAATCCTCGGGGTTTGGGACTTGGGGTACCACTCATCAGTTCCAGAGGAGGGCCAGAACCTCAATAGGACTGCGTCCACCATCCTCACCAACAGATTTTTTCTTTCCTTTTACTTTGTACTCAGGGGGACCACCAAGTTGCTCAGCACAGGGGCTATTGAACACCATTCTGTTTGTGTCCCAGGGTTACAGTTATACATCGGGAGTTTGTGTGTTAAAACCAGTTTTGATCTGTATCATTGTATTTATTGTAATCTTTTTTATAAATTGTAACTCTGACTTGTAATCTCTCTTGAGTTGGGTTCATTTCTCCTGCCAGTTTACTTTTAAACCAGCACATCACACTATTTTCTTTCTGTTCTGTTCCCATGGTACCAGAGCTTTTTGCTGTCTCTTGCTATTGACTGCCAGGGAATTTTCAAATCTGACTGTATATTGTTGAATCTCCTTAACAGAGATTTGTTCTTTATAACTGAAACCCACATACTTCCACGTGATATGTACACATAGAAATGAATCACAGTAAAAATAAAAATTATTCAAACATTTTTAAGATGTTTGTAATTGGAAGCTCAGAATGGGTATAATAAAATTGTGGGTCTCCTTTGTAAAGAAAATACCCAGATGGGCTTACCATCTACACTCCATATGGCACTCAGTCTCTCTGCTCTGCATCCCACTGTGCTCACGATGTAATCCATATGGACCTTACTTAATTGGTTTCCCGTTCCTGCAACATTGACTGTCTTTGTTCATAGCTTTCCATCACACATCTACTTACTGCTGAGAGAACATATTATTATGCGATGATTTCCTAGATTACTGGAAATGTGAGAGTATTAATTTCTTTGTGTGTTGATCAATGCTGTGACTTTGGCCATTAATGGTGAGATAGAGTACACACATATATCCAAGATGCATAATTGCAGCCAACTTATAAATGCTCATATGCACCCTCTAGAGCAATTAGTTTCAGGCAGAGTGCTCCTAGGGTGTGCAAGCAATAAAAAGGAGGCCTGGGAACTTGGAGGAAGGCCATGGACATGCATCCAGTAGCTTTAGGAAAGTTCTTCCAGCTCTGAACTGGGTAGAGATTTTAAAGGGAACTCTGTGACTACTAGGACAACAAATACACATTCACAGATGAGAAACACAAAGGCCAAAGGGAGTGCAGAGATGACTCTGTTGAGATTCTCAGTTTCCAAGGTGAATTAGCAGTGTGTGTACACTGTGAGTTGAATGCATGTGGTGCAACTCTAAGGCCAGTATTAGGTTTACAGCTGCAGATCCCAGATCATTCTAGCTTTAACTATCACTAGGTCTGTGCATAAAAAGTACCTGAACAGCTCATTAAGTATTGACATAATGTATAGCAGTTGATCTCAAAATTGTATTCTCTTTGCGTTCCTAAGAAAAGGGGTACAACTCTGTGATGTTACAAAGTTGTTTTGAATGCTACATTCAGTTCTGATTGTCCTGTCTAAAGAGATTAAGCAAGAGGATGCAATGCTGTATGATGAAAGACCTTAAGAACATGGCAGACAGATTAAAAAGATAAAAATGTGGAAAAGAGATAACAAGAAGTTTCACTAATCACTATGTGGTAGAGATACAAAAGGATAAAGAGAAGGAAAAAGCATTTTTGATGTACCTTTTGTTATAGTGCACCAGGCTGTAGTTCAGTAACATAAAAGTGAAAACAAGGGAAAACCCCCTATTTTGTACACATTGCAAATACCCTGTGAAACACTGTCTTTAAGTATTTCTACAATGAAAAGAGTTGTGCTATTCAGAAAAGAATCAGATACTTATAGTGAAAACATCAAGAAATTTGTTACATGCTATCTAAATATTCTCTAAGTTTTTAAATTTTAGTATGTGAGAGTCTATGTCTGTATCTTGTAGAAATTTAGCTAGCTTCTGGCTCAGAGGATTTAGGATTATACTTGTCGTATATATATGCACACACACATATACCTATATATTTATATACAAGTATTTATACCCTCAAAAAAACCCTAAGAGTTTTTTGGCATCTTCCTTGACCTGTGCATAGTAAGAGGGTGAATAAGGGAAGCCTTGGGACCAGTGACAGCAACTGAAAATTCATAAAATAGAGGCATGCTTAAGGAAAAAGGGAGAAATCAGCATCTTTTTTGTCAGTCAGCATCTCTTCTACATAGTAAAGCTTATATAAGCTAAAAGACCTGTGATAAAATATACCCTATTATATCCTTTATTTTATTGCCATCATGACACCTGGTAAACTCAAACTGATGATTGAGCCTGGTTCAATGACAACCTGTAACACCTTCTGTTTCTTTCCCTTGCATTTTCCTCTTCTCCTCACTTCTAATTTAAACAAATCACCACTGTAATCTATATCACAATTTCTCACCATTTCTCCCATTTTCAGATATTTACAGATAGATATTTCAGATGTATTACTATAGATTAACAGATGTAGATATGTTTGTTTTTCTGATACCAAATTTGCTTGTACTCTGCACATAGGTCTCTGTGCACCTTAGCAGCCAGCGTGTATCACCATCGCTACTGCATCACAGAACAGTTGAGGTTGGCAAGGACCTCTGGAGATCATCTATTACAAACTCCCTCTCAATTCAGGGACAGCTAGAGCAGTTTGCTCAGGGTTGTGTCTGATCAGGTTTTTCTCTGGACAACCTGAGGTGGGGGCAGGAGGGGGTGGTAGAAAGAAAGCTTATTCTTGTTGTTTAAACAGAATTTGGTCTATTTTATTTAGTACTTGTTTGTCTAGTCATTGGGTCCTATGAAGAAAAGTCTGGCTCCATTTTCTTTACTTCCCTCATCAGATATTTATAAATATTGAAAAGATCTCCCCTGGGTCATTTCTTCTTCAGTTTAAGCAGTCCCAGCACTTTCAGTCTCTCTTTCTATGACAGAAGGTCGGGTCCCTTAATCATCTTTGTTACCCTTTCCTAGAGACACTCCAGTATGTCCCTGTCTTGTACTAGGGCGATCAGACCTAGGCACAGTACTTCAGATGCATCTCACTAGGGCTGAGCAGCCCTCCACCTGCCATTATGGCAATGTTCTTCCTAATACAGTTCAGGAGGTTCTTGGCCTTCCGTGCCACAAGGGCATATCGGCTTCAGTTGATGTTCAACTTTTCCAACCAGTCTGCAGTCTGTACTGGTGCATAGGGTTATCCTTATGCAGGTGCAGGAATTACTTGTCTCATTGCTGCGCTTCATGAGATCCCTGTCAGCCTATTTTTTCAGTGTGTTGAGGTCCCTCTGAATATCAGCACCACTGTATGGCGGTTTATACCATATACCAAGTGATTTATCAATCACTTCTAGTAGTTTTTGTATCATATCCATACTTCCTGAGAATACAACTCTGTCCCATTATCCAAGTCATTAATGAAGATGTTAAACAGTATTTGCCACAGTATTAACCGCTGGGATGTACTACTTGTACGTCTTGGACTGCTGCTGCCCTCCTGTATTGATTCTCCAGGAGATGCTGAGGTAATTCAAGTTTGTCATGAGTATCATAGCCTCCAAAAGTGAAATTACCTGAAGCCATCTGCTTTTTTCTGATCTGGTGTTCTTCAGCAGATACACACAACTATACCATCCACTTTAGTCTGACCTCTGACCCTGACCCATAAGGTCTCATCTAGCTCATCATTCATCTGAAGGCAGATTTTCATGTATTCTTGCTTCACTCTCATAAAGAGTGACTACCTCTTCAGCCATTCTAACCTGTCCTTAAATGTCCCTAAATTGGGACATATCTCCATCAATTGCAGCAGTTCTGATGTGAGATTTCTTACCACACCTCTATGATGGCTTCATAGCTCTGAAACTGCACAGTGACTGCTATTTCCTCATTTGTTCCCTGTGTTGCATGTGCTAATGTACAGGAACTTCAGAGAAGACACCAGGCTGTGCTCATTTCCCAGAGAAAGTACAAGCATCTTCTCTATGATACTGTGTTCTCTTGCAGGTGCTCCTTTATTTCTGTGCATATGCTTGGAATGAGCCCCTTTCAACACCGTTTTCTTGATAATGAGGATGTTACAGTACACATCACCCTGAATCCTTTGCTTGCCAACCTAGTCCACCATTTGCTCACTTAATTGCTAGTTGTTGACTCTGTGCTCCATTGTTCCTACTTTAAAGCTCTTCCCACTTGCTTGCACAGTCTGCTGACAAAGATCTTTTTGTCCTACTTTGGAAGGTGGGTCCTGTCTCTTCCCAGCAGTTCTTAATCCTTGGATAGCCCCATGGTCACAAAAAACATATGAATATTTCCAACACTAGCTGTGCAACTGGCTGTTGACCCACAGAATCAGTGGGTCACCATCAGATTCGGAGAAAAACTGATGCTGTGCAATATGCTGATCCCTTGTCACAACTTGTTTACTTGGCAAGACAGACCCTCTGTCAGTGCACTCCTCCTGCAAGCAAGGAACCCACCTCTGGCTACTCCAAGCTCTCAGCAATAGAGACCAGGCATCCCTGCAGCCCTAGACCTGAGGAGATGCATCTGCACGCAAATCCAGACCTCAGATGTGCTGGGGGAAATATCCCAGCGACTGATGGGGACTGAGCCCTGCAGCATCTCTCCATTGCTGCTAAACAGCATGTGTTGTCCCACCCCAGAGGGTCTGCCCCTACTGTGTGCCCTTTTGCATGTACAGCTGCCTCTGTTATATGCAGTAATCCATCACCAGAGCCAGTGAATTGATAGTCTGAACTATCAGGTTCCTAGATGTTCTTTGAAACTCTACCGTGTTTTTCTTCTCCCTGCTTTATTACAGTGTCAGAATAATTCTTTGTGGTTTAACAGCAGGGAACTGTATTGTTTATTCAACGACAGATTGGGTCTGGAGAAGGAAAGGTGTGAGGGCAGGAATGGGTACGCATAATTTCAGATATGAGTAGAATGTTGGACTTTTAATAACTTGATTAAAGCCAGAGATGTTTATTAACCTGTTCCACACCAAGGAAGAAGTGACCTGGGCAGAGAATAATTGAAAAGGGGGTAGCAAAAAAAAATAATATATGTGGGGGGTTTTTGTTATTTATTTATTTTAACTTTGTGTTTTCTTAGTCCATACAGGCACACATTTTAGTGTCTAGAGTGTTTTCATTTACTATAATTTGAGATGGAATGGCAAAGGCTTCATTTACAAGTCGAAAAAGGGCCCTTAAAATGTCATTTTGCCAAAGGCACCAACAAGTATTTATACACATGGATTAGCAACCACCGTCTTTTTAATGAGAAATGGGATGTCATTTCTCATTGTAGCAGACCCTGCTGTCATTGTTCTCTACTGTATTTTTAGCAACTCCATAATAAATATCTGCATAAAACAAAGTGAGTATCTGGATAGCTCCCAAATGAGAAAATGTCCAAAACCCTCTGCCAATCCCTAAAATGGTTATCTCTTGGGAGTACCAGAACTATTCTACTGTGGAGGGGTTTTTTTTGTAATGACTACATTCTTTTTCAGGAACACATAGTAACATACACTAAAAAACTTTATTTGATTCTAGTTAGTGATTTAAAATGTTAAGATTGCATTAAAAATTAAAAAAATATTATATGTCTATTCATGCCATGCAGGTGGTGGTCAGACAAAATTCCATGAATGTGGAATCATTTTACAGGTTATGTAGTCCTGACTGCTACCAGAAACAATGAACCCCAAAGTCCCAGAGTAATTTTTTCCCTCTGGATACATGTGGGCTCCTTTATTCTAGCTAATGCATAGTAGCTCCAGCTATCTTTGTAGTAGATGTGAATTTAGATATAAATCTTTATAGAAGCGCTGTTGGACACTGAGTTGTTGAAATATTCAGGAAAACTACAGTCTTCACAGTGACTACTGCCCAAAAGTAGATGACTTGGATGACATTTCTATACAGTGGACACTGTATTGACTTTGCAGTAAAATGAGATGGTGGTAGCAAGTCTACTCTGGCTGTATTTAGTGCAACGTAGCTCTTACCATTAGAGTTTCTGACAGGTCCAGTGTTTGTGCTCCTGATGAGGGAATGAAAAACTCAGTTATTTACTTGAGCTCTGAGTAGAACTGTGACCTAATGGTGACCCTTATAGTGTAAGAAAACCCTGATTTTATAACCTTTAGATTTGTTTGTGATTTCTTTTTTATCCCACTTTGAGATTTCCATAGCAACAAGGTTTTGAACCAATTACTTCATCATTAAAACAAAAACTTCAGAGAACAGAAAACGTAAATAGTACTGAAGTTCATAAGTCTTGTGTTCATGGCAAATTCTGAAAAATGTTGAGGAACTACCTTAGTATATTGTAAGTTTACTTTATCATCTCTTCTGCAAACATGAAAGGAATATGTTGTTTAAATGATAGAACAGACTGGTATTTTATTTTCTTCACTGCAAAAATGTAAATATAGCATGAGTTTTAGCAGGTCATGATTCTGCTGCCATGTTTAAATACATAATTATGCATATTGAAACTCAGTGGGCTGAAGGTTAGGTCAAATACCAATCTGAGGTGGGATTTTTGTTTTTTCAGACTTTTGAAAAAGGCCTAAGCGGTTGTGGATTCATGTTCTTGCTGCATACGCATTTTGACAAATGAAAATTTATTTACTTTTGTGTTATACAGCAGCAAAGATCATGGATATATGTTTCTTTCATACATATTAGTTGCTAGGGGTAAGCTTCAGATTTTTTTTTATTTTCTGCATACATTAGTTACTTATCATGTAAGTAACCATACAAGGTTCATAAAGGTGAAAAGGGAAAATGAAGGAAATACCTTAATCACTTTTAGTGAGTGTTGTAAAAACACATAAGTTACCTGTGACAGGTAACTAACATGATATCATTAGTTACAACCCATTGAAAGACATGAGCCAGAGCAGCACTAAATATAGGAATTTGCTCATGGAAGCAAGAAATCTCTCAGCAAAATAGAGCTTTCCTTAGCTTTTGTGCCAGCATGACAGAACTTAAATTATGCTATAAAGGAGCATTTGTGGTTTCTTCAGGAAACTTAGAAAAGATAAAGTGGACTGAATGAGTAATATTTAGATACAGATTGTAAAGCTTTTCACTTTTTCCCTAGTGATAGGTCCAGAAGTCTTCTCCAAAAGGAAGGTTCTGCAGTGGAGGAGCTTTTTTCCCATTACGGGCTCCTCATCATTCCAACTTAGTAGGTGTTATTGCTGGATTTTCCTCACAGCTGTTGAGAGCATCAGAGAAGAATGCAGAAACTGCTATCACTTCAGGTCCTTGCTTGAGACATTTGAGAAGCTGGACAGAGTGAAGGAACTTTTGTACACACAGAAGGGTTAACACAATCAAATCGTAGTATCCATGGTACTGATAGGTTGCCCCATCTTTGATAAAATGGGATAGAAGCCTAGCCTCCCCTCAAGCACCATACAGTGGGCATTCTCCGAAATATTAAAACAGTTTTCATAATGCAATAAAATGTAATTATGCAACATTGAGTTTGAAACTAATTTGGCAACAATTGAGATGTTTCTCAATAGATAGTATTGTTCATTAGTATGAAAAATCACGGCATTTACCACATTTACATTCATCTTAGGAGTATGTAATGAGGGAAAGTTCCAAGAAAACATATAAAAGCCATCTGTATAAGAATGCAATAGCAGTTAAGAAATATAATAAAGTGAACACAATCACCTAGAATTATATGATAATTAGAATTATGTATTGTGCCCATAACAACAGAGTTTGATCTAAGCTCTTGGTTACTTACTGGTGAGCACAGACTGTTGGGCAACAGGCAGATAAACTTTTTAGATCAATCCATCTCTCAAATAGTCCTATTCAAAGTGCTTTCATACGTGATAGTCAACTGGTCACCTGAACCAAATATTTTACTTAATATGTAAGCACCAAAATACATGCTCTTTATTGAGCATGGAGATTCCTCATCCCTCTCACTGGTAATAATTATCCCATGGAAAAAACCATGTGATTTTAGTTTTCTGTGTAAGAACAGATGCTGGAAGAAATTAGTTGTGGAGTGATTGAATGCAGCATTTCAGAGCTGTAGGTAAGCATTAAATACAGTGGTTTCCACTCCCTTCTAGCAAGGTTCTACAGCTGCCATCTCTTCATCACAAAACAAGAAAAAATATTTAATGTAGTTTTGATTTGATTTTTCCCCTTCATCACATAGACAAAATGAAAATATTTTGTTGTCATTGCTTCTGAGAACCTTAGACTACCTGTTGTGTTCTTGAACTCATCAGAGTCTACCTTAACCTTATTGATATCAGATGTATTAGTTGAAATATGGTAGTATTGCATGGTGCAATAGTTCAGACCACTGTTGATAAACCATGAGAATATTTTTGTCTGCAGTTAAAGAAATATTCAATGTAATAATGTGTTTTGTAGGGACTGTGCAATACATTAGAGCACTTACAGTTCCACTTACAGTTCTCTGAGGAAAAGAAAAAGGAAAGAAAAATGGGCTAGAAACTTTAAAAGAGTCTGCTTTGCTACAATTAATACTATTTATTCTTTTTATTTTTCTGAATCATCTGCCACCATTTAGCACTGAAAACTTCATTGAAGTGATTTTTTTCTGCCTATAGAAGGAACTTTATTTAATAGTTAACTAAAGTGAACATGGTGTATTAATTTCCCTTATAAGGCAAATCAATTTCGTTAGTGGTAAGCAAGGTTACCACATTAGACCAAGAGCTAGAAGTTGTTCTCAAGCTATGTCTCTGTGAACTCTCCTACCAAAATGGTCTTTCTCAACACTGATTAGGGCCAGAACACCATGAACTCAGAGACTTCTATTCACCTAAAGCAAAGTTAATTAATTTTGCCCACAAACTATGCAGTGTGAATATTCAAAGGTAACTTCTAGTGTTTTGAGAATGGCTGTGGGGTTCATGAACCTTGCATGAAGCACGGTGCTCCCCAGTGCCAAAATGGTTCTCAGGAAAATTATTGCACCAAGGCTGCTGTAAATTTGTTAGCAGTGCCCAGTATTCTGTTTCAAGATTGACGGATTGGCATAACATAAGGACCTGTGCTTTACATCAGTCTGCATCAGATGACTAGAATGTGGGATGATTGAAGGTGATGCCCAGAACAAATGGTGTAAATTTCATTGCAGTGGCAACAGGGGAAGCTCCTCAAAAGTAGATAAAAACCAGAATTTCTTATAAGTATTCAAAATCACAGAACGATTTTCAGTGAAAGAAAAATCAGTTGTTTTTAGTATTACAAGAAGTGTAGACTTAAGGATCAGTCATAACTGGAAGGTAATTAAAGAGGTATAAGAAAATTATTTAAGAAATTATGAAGAGCTATTTTCTGGAGAGGAATTGCAGAGAACTCATCCTCCTCCAGAGTCATAATGTCTATAAAGAAGAAGGAGGACACAAAGTTCCTATGCAGGAGAGAAAATGGAATATTCTTGGACAACCTTTTTTTGTTTTAATGAAATATCTAAATAATTCCAGTCATGACAATAATTTCCATGTTATATATGTAGCAGGCTTGGTTGGGTCTGAAATGAGGAGAGAAGTAAGGTCTCAGACTAAACTGTGACTTTTGTACTGATGTTTGTGGTATTTACTTGGTAGGTCAGAGAATCTCACTTGTAACTGTCATGCTTTGCTCACAATAGCAGCTTAAATCTCTTACATCTGTTTCAAGTAAATACTTTTGCTATTAGTTTACAGATCACAACAGAGTAAGATCTACACATTCATCTTTGCTGGAGATTTTCCACATTTAGTAAGTGATTCACTATGTGATAAAGCCCTGAAATTGCTTGACTTGAAGTTCCAGCTTCCCCAAATCAGGTGGAGCAGCTGCATTCTTATTGACCTCCCCCTTTCTTCTGATTCTTCTTCCTGTCTTCCTTCACTTCTCTTTTGAAAGTTTCATTTCATGGAGAGTGAAAGCAATTTTTAATCATAGAAATAATTTCCTAACTAGCTCAGGCAGGCATAGTGTTTTGGGGGCTGGCTGGGGTGTTTGTGTGTGGGTTCCCTCAGCCCTGCCCTGTCCCTTACATTCATATATCTCTTGAGCTGTGCAAAGTAAGATAGATCTTTGAATGTCAGTCCAAAATATATACCAAGAAATTCTATAGTCCAGAAGTCGCATGGCAAAATGGATGAACACATCAATGGAATTTTCTCAAATTAATAAAAGTTTACAAATTTACTGATCTAGAGCTGAGATCTGAATAAAATTATTTAATACCTAACAGGTAATTTTTGACAGACGAATCTCTCTGGCTTTAGAAATGCGAAGGATTAGAATTAGAAATGACAAAATCTTTCAGGTAAGAGAACAATTTCTACTGTTAATGAGGTGACAGATACATTGAAATCTATTCCAGAGCTTACAGAAAATGGTTAAGCTTAGCGGATTGCTACTGTGACTGAGGTATAATCAGAATAATTTAGATCATGAGTACTTTTAACAAATGCTAATTTCTCTATGACTCAGCAAGGAAACGGTCTTTATTTACTCAATTTTATAATAACAATTCATGCAAACTCCTTTTGTTCACACAAATATTTGGAAAAGAGCTTCTATGTGTGTGAATAAGGTTATTGGAGCATGAATGATTTTTTTTTTTTTTGTGCAAACAAGAGTGTTCATGCTGAAATTTATTAACTAGCTCCTCACCATAAAAAGGCTTTGTGCATCTATGAGTTATGGGTTAGCAATCAGAGGGAGACAAAGACTGTTTTAGAACATAAGAAATAAATTGGTGTGAACTAATGTGAGCAGAAAATTGGAATTATGGGATCATGTTCAGTAATAGCAAAGAATAATCACTGAAAAAATAGTTCTGTGCTCCTGGGTGGAAAACTACTATTATGGAACATTTGGCTGATCAGCCTCACCTCAGTCCCTAGGAAGATGACAGAAAACCCAGTCCTGGAAACCACTTCTAGGCACATGAAGGAGAAGAAAATGAACCGCAGTAGCTGGTGTGGATCCACCAAGGTGAAGTCATGTGTGACCAAACCAATAATGCTCTGCGATAAAATGGCTGGCTTGTTAGATGAGGGTAGAACAGTAGATGTTGTTTCCTAGATTTCGGTAATCATTTCAATGCTATTTCCTGTAAGATCTTCATAGAGAAACTGTTGAAGCACAGCCTAGATGAACAGATAGTGAAGTGTACTGAATACTGGCTTGTATGAATGGCCTGTACTAGGGGGTGGTGTTCAGTGGTACAAAGTCTGGCTGAAGGCAAGTAAATAGCAATGTACCCCAGGGATCAATAACTGGTCCAATCCCATTCAACATCGTTAAAGGTCTGGATGATGGGGCAGAATGTACTCTCAGCAGGTGTGCTGATGATACTGAACTGGGGAGTGTGGCTGATAAGCCGGAGGATTGTGCTGTCATCCAGAGGGACCTTAACAGGCTGGGGAAATGGACTGGCAGGAACATCAAGAAGTTCCACAAATGGAAGTGCAAAGTTCTGCTCCTGGGGAGGAACATTCCCAAGGGCAATATATGCTGCGGGCTGACTAGCTGGAAAGCAGCTTTGCAGAAAAGGACCTGGTGCACACCAAGGTGAAGAGAGGTAGAAAAGTACACTTCCTTGCCACATGCACTCCTGACAGAGAGGTTAATAGTGTCCTGGACTACATCAGGAGGAGTGTTGACAGCAGGTCAAGAGAGGTGATCCTTCCCCTCTACTACATAGTGAGGTCACACCTGGAGTTTGTCCAGTTCTGGACTCCTCAGTATGAGATGCAGAACTACTGGAATGCACCCAGACAAGGGCCATAAAAATGATTACAGAACTGAAGCATCTGTTGTACAAGCAGAGGTTGAGAGAATTGGGACTGTTTGGCCTCAAGAAGTGAAGGTTCAGGAGAGAATTTGTCAATATCTATACATACCCCAAAGGAAGGTGCAAAGTGGATGGAACCAGATTCTTTTCAGTAGTGCCTAGTGCAAGAGACAAAATGGACACAAAGTGAAACACAGAATATTCTGCCTTAGCATCAGGAAACTTTTTTTTTTTCTGTGACGGTGACTGAGCACTGGCACAGGGTGTCCAGAGAAGGTGTTTGAAAGCCACTTGGACATAGGCAGCTGGCTCCAGCTGATCCTGCATAAGCAGAGAGTGGTTGAACCTGATGATCTTCTGAGATCCCTTCCAACCTTGTGAGTCCCTTCCAACTTGGTATATTCTGTGAAACCTTGAATATTCTGTGATTCCATGATCCCCTCAACAGTTCAGTATTTAAAACACATCAAACACATGCCTGTAGCAGAATGTTTAAAAAGTATCATTGATGCATGACATTTCCTTATAGTCAGCGCAGATATGAATCCTTACCCACAGTGGATGTTCATACCTACATCCACTGCTCAACAAATATATACTAGTGAGTTTCAATCTGCTTATAACAGTGTTGCTCAGTTTCTGGATTTGCAAAATAATTGAAATATCTTCTTGTTTTAGAATCAGCTAGTAAACTAAATAAAGAAAATAAAAAACTTTGAAATGTGTAATAAAAAAAATATAAACCTTACTTTTCTCATAAAAAAACCCCAGCCATATGTATTTCTAATTCAAGGATAAAACCCTAACATTAAAGACTTAGGCTTGGTATTGAAATAAGTAATGTCAATCCAAGAAAAGGGAGGGAAAACTCAGGCTAACTTGCTTGCATTTACATCAGCCTTCAGTTTAGATGCCTGTGGGATCTGTACTCAAAGTGTGATTTTAAACTTCCCTGCCACAACTAATGCAACAATAGAGTGATCACAATTAAAATATAAATTTTAATAGTTAGCAGCATCACAATATTCAGAAGTATCATCCTTTATGCCTATGTTTTAGACAGAAGAGATCTACAGTAATTTCTAACCATATCATAGCCAACACAGCTATAATGAACAGAGATGAAAGTAAACATGAATATTTTACTGCTGTTCTCACTTCAGCTGTAGTCCTTTCCACACTGTCACATTGAAAAATATTACAGTTTGTATAAAAGTAGATCTGTTCTGCAGGGCTGGTAAACTCCTTTATTGTCCAAGTATGCATTTCCAGCTCACTATTAACCTTTACTAAGTGATCTCTAAATTTGTGCTTAGACATTTAAGCTTATAAATTTCTGAACCTGTAAAATGTGCAATAAATTATAAAAGTTGAACTTTTTACAAGGTGAATTTTGGCATATCTTGCATAATTGTTGTCACAATCAAGATTTTCTCATGCTGTTTCAATTTGTCAGTGTTGCAAGATGAATTACAGATAAATTTGTATTTTCCAGAGACTTCACACACATTCAGGCCTAGGTCAAGCGAATATTGTCATGATGTAGAGTACTGGAGCACATTTCCAGAGGCTTTAAAGCTCCTTCTAATTTACATAATTTGCATAAATCATGGTAAAAATTAATGCAAATTAATATAACTTTTTTTTAAACATTTGCACTTTTTTACAGCTGAAGTCAAAGTTTGAGGGTACTTTGGCAGGGATATATAAGAGTCAGTAGAGAGAACAAGATGAGCTGAGGCAGCTACACAAAGCAGCCTGGTTGTTCAACAGGCAGGGCAAGAAAATCTGATCCAGCAGTATAGCTGCCTGCATGGAGTCAGCAGCAGAGTCCCATAGTGTTCTTGTAGTTGGCAGCTGCCAAAGGCAGCAATTCACATCTTGAGAAGTAGAAAAAGGAACAAAATAAGAATAAAAAACCCAAGACCTTATTGACCTGTGGGGAAACCACCAGCAGATTACCCACTCTCAGAAGGAGAAAGAGAAACTGAATGGACCATAGCCTGATACTTTCAAAAAGTTTTTTCCTGTTCTAATAGAGTAGATTGATACTTGTTGTATTAGAATAGTCATAATTACATTTCTACTGTTCAATTGCTCCTATTGGGTGTTCCATCCCAGTTTCCCTATTGGTTGAGCTTTGGTGCACTGCACCACTCCCTTATAAGGTTCACCCCGCCTGCTTAACCCCTTGTTTGGCA
>JAWWMO010000138.1:32402905-32454323 GCA_035047845.1 Dendrocincla fuliginosa
AGCTTTGGTGCACTGCACCACTCCCTTATAAGGTTCACCCCGCCTGCTTAACCCCTTGTTTGGCACGGTTGCCACCCTCTTTTTCCCTGCTTGTCACGCTCTGCCCTAACTCCACCCTAACTCCACCCCAAACTCTTCCCTAGTTCCAGAACCCTATATAAGTCTCCTGCTCCCTCAATAAACTGGTCATTCCTGCCTCACCCTTACCTGGAGTGGCTCATCCCTCGGCGGAATGCGGCATTGACCTAAAGAAAAGAGTCCTCCATGGGAGTTGATAAGACTATGCAATAAACTCGCTGATGGACAAGAACACTATGACGTATGTGTCATGAAGATGCCACAAAACTATAAGGGAACAGAGACTGTTGCCAGTCTCTTTGTGAATTGTGCAACATGCATTGCTTAAAACTCAGCATAGATGGACTAGATATTTATGTTACTTATGTGTCTGACTTCTTGATTATGTGGTTCAGTTACTAAAAATGACAGGGCATATTCCTTTTGTCAAAACACTACTACAGCTCCATTAGATGTTTTAGAAAGGCTCAATGAATCTTTCCTGAATTGCAGCTGAATTCCTGTGAAACTATTCTGTTTCAGCTCCTTTGCTGTCCCTGTGACTGTTTCTTTTGCGGTCACTGTAGAATCGAGGTGTGGGTTGTCTGCAAATTTTATCTGCTTGTTGTTAAGAATCGGTTGTCACCTACCTTTTGCTTTCCTCAAACCCCCATTTCCAGGATTCTCACAGAAATGAGGAGTAACCTTTCTGACAGCTGTAGTCTTTTCAAGTTCATGATTTACTGATGTAGAAATGAAGTGAAGCTTCACTTTATAATGGATTTCATACTTTTGAATCCCTGTTATATCATGCATTTTTTTTTGTGTCTTTATCAGTTTTCCTTGCTGCATGTTACAATTTGTTCTACTGTCTGCTGCAGTTCTGCTAAATGAGGAATTGGCTCTGCCCTGCTAAGCATAATTTCGATAGTGATGTACTGTGCTGTAAAGGTGATACCCTTAAGTTTAGCAGAACTAAACCCTTCCGACCTCTGTAGACTTTTGAATTATCTTTTAAGTGTCTCAATTCTTTCTTCTTCAGACTGTTCAGCCACAGATACCTGTGATGTTAAATGCTGAAACACAGACTCTCCTGAAAAAAGAATCTTAGACAAGTTTGGAGTAGACTTTGTATCTTTTGTTCATTAAACTATGAACCACCACCAGAGAAAAAATCTTCTGAAGTTTCACATTCTGCAAATAGAGATTTAACGTACGTTTATGACATACTATTCCTCTTAAATATATTACCAATGAACACTAGGATTTTCATGTTGATTCTCCAAGAATCTGTAGAATCATCAAGGTTGGAAAAGACCTTTAATATCATCTAGTCCAACTGTTAACCCAACACTACCACTGTAACTGCTAAACCACGTCACCCAGCAGCAGATCCAGATTCACCTTAAACGCCTCCAGGGACGTGACTCCACCACCTCCCTGGGCAACCCATTCCAATGCCTAACCTCCTTAACAGTGAAACATTTTTTTCTAATATTTAATCCAAATCTCTCTTGGCTCAGCTTAAGGTCACTTCCTCTTGTCCTCTCACTACAGGCCTGGCAGAAAGACTGTTCCCAGCTCATGATAACCTCCTTTCAGATAGCTGGGAGACTAAACAAACACAGCTCCCTCAGCTGTTGCCTTAAGGATTGAGGAAAAAAAAACTTCTGGCAACTTTAGTAGGAGATAAGTGAGCAGGAGCTTTAATGAGCCAACAGGCTCCAGGAATACAGTCACACAGGAATTCTCATAAGACATGTCTAGAGCCTTCAAAAGCCTTGCTGCCCTTCTCAGGATATGCTCCTGTACCTCAATGTCCCTTTTGATGTGAGGGGCCCAAAACTGAATGCAGTATTTAAGCTAAACTTAAGGAAATATGAATGATAATACAACACTGAACTGTTTTATCCAGTATCTGTAGATATGGGCTAATTGTCTAATTATGTATCACAGCTTCAGGGTCTCGCTTTGAATTTTAAATTTAACCTGCTCGTAAATGCTTTAGCATATTTAACAATTCAAACAAATGTAAGCAGTTTCGTTTTCACCTTTGTTTTTTGGTTCAAGATCATATTATTCTTCAGGGGGAACTATTTTTCCTCTTGAAGTTGTTTTGGTGGAATTCTAATGACCTTATTTTCTCACACAAAAGGTCATGGCTACATTTTCCTGTCTAATATTCAAAATGGTATCAATAGCCAACCTATAAATCAGAAGTATTCCCTCAGTGTGTAGAGCAAGATGTCAGCCCTCTGTCATCCTTGCTTTCAGCTTTTGAAGATTAAGGCTCTCTTGGAAGTTCTTTCCAGGTTTGTTGTTTGTTTTTTTTGTTTTTTTTTTTTTTCCCATTTTTCTCTTAATACAGAGCACTCATGCTGATATTTAATATCATTAAATTGAGAAAAATATTGTAAAATGGTTAAGTTCGTAGCATATATATATATATATATATGTTAGATGCTTGAGTCTGTGCATGTTTCTACAGCTAATGTGTTTTCTGTCCATCATAGCTTCTTGCAGTTCTAAGATATTTTTAACTTTATATTGTCTTTCTGTTTTCCAATTTTCCCTTGTGATAATCTGTTTATCCAGTGTAACTGCATCTCAATTTTCTTCTAACATCTTTTTGACATGTCCTTATTGCTTCCCCTGATTTAGGTTTCTATCTTGTAGCTGTCATTCCAGTAGCTTTATATCTTTGATTCCAATCACTATTTGATCTCTTCTAATGGAATCAGTCAGTATGCCATAATTACATGGCTGACTTGTTAAGTGACTGTCAGTCAAATATTCCTCAAATTCAGAGAAATGAAAGAAATTCTGTTCTTTGAGAGGTGCATGTGATGACAATGATGTCCTTCAAAAGTTTCACTTTTCTTAGGAGTACAGTATTTCTCCTGCACACTTTCAGAGACATGTCTTTCATTATCTGCTAGTACTGAAGTAACAAGGAAATGGAGAACTTCAGGTATGCTATATTCAAATAATAGCAATACCTTTTTGTAATTGCTTTTAAGTCCAACTGGTAATACGTATGTTCAAAAGCCCACATAAATCTTCCCCATGATTCTGCAGCATTGGCAAAGAACTTTAGTTATTTCTCACCCTCAGTAGTATTCTCTCTGTCTCAATTTCTTTGAATTTTTTTTTTCCCCCCAAGAGCTCATTTCAATACAATACAACAGTTGTAGAATGTCTGGTTGTACAGTAAGCCACCAAGATGTTAAAAATACTGCTTTTTTCAATGTAAATGTCTTTATGTAAAAAATAATCAACACACATCGAATATTTAAACAAAATACTACTGGGAAAGTAATGAAATTGACTTCCTGCCATTAAGAGTGTTAAGTCTGTGATCCACTGGATTATTATATTATTATTACTGTGGAAATAACTGAAGTGTGTGTGGTGTGAAGGGTCAGCCCGGGAACTGACATGGCAGAGCTGCAGCCTGCTGGAGTCCACATGGCAGCCTTGGATCAGTCAATCAAAAGGTCAGCCTGGGAACCCACCCACACCATGCCCGCTGGAGCCCCTAACTCATGCTCTGACTGGCTACACCACCCCTCACTCCTGCTGGGAGACATCTGCTCCTGGGAGGAGTGGCCATAGGTGGCCAAAACACATAAATACAGGAGCACAAGGGCTCCATCTGCCTTTTCTCTTGTGACCTGCCATTGCCAAGTGAAGCCAGATTTCCACAGGATTCTTGGACAGTAGTTATTTAACAATTTCCTCTCCTCTTACTCTCTCTCCTTCTTTATCTTTACTCTTTTTCCTTCTCTTAATCTCTTTTTTTCTTTACTCTTTCCTTAATCTATTTTGGGTAACTTAAAGCCAATGGGTTAGATTCTGCTAAGTGGTGTGTGCATTGGCCTGTGCTGGGTTGGTGCTTTGTGGAATACTCTACTTGGTTGTATGTAGCTTTTTAGCTTTTGCCAAAATTCTAATATTTTCTTCCATATTAAAACTGTCTCTTGGGAAAACATGTCAGCATTCTCTATTTAGACTATCTCAAGGTATTAAGAACTGAAGACTCTCAAGACATTCTGTGGGCAAATTTTTTGGTGTCTTGTATATTTTTTTAAAGTAATACTCCCAGTTAAGTTTGTGGATTCAGGACGGGGGTTTACAAGTGTTGAAAGTCTGTCTTTCTAATCAGACTTCCCTTGAGATAGGTTTTTCTTTTTATTTTTTTATTTTACCAGTCTCCCTTACCCCTTTGTCCTTTGTTCTCAATGCTCCAAGCTCCTAGTCTTTCTGTGAAGCTGGTTTATGTCTGTATACACCAAAATCACTATGTTGTTCATTGCACACTCTGACAATGATGTTCAGCAAAACCCAAAACTATAGTCAGAACCATCATATCACAAGAATATCACACATCAAGGTCATCCTGGGCTAACGTACATAACCAGCTCAGAATGCAAGGGCAAATGTTCAAGCAAGTATTCAACCCCCTGGCTTTCATTTGAAACGGTATGGTGTGCTGTGCTGTCTCTGTCCTTGTTTTTTAGTGTAGACATTTAGTGAAGTCTATACCACCAGAACGAAGTATTTGAGAAAAAGTTATTAAAATTCGGTTCAGTTTGCTATTTTGGCTCCACTATGAGGAATTGCATCAGATCATTAGGGATGCTCACAGGATGTGTTGAATACGATCTCTTTGCTGACCTAAGGTGAAAAGAATCATCATCATGTCAGAGTTTGAAAGTTGCTAAGTATGAAAAAGGCCATTAGTTAGGCTGTCAGTGTCTTCTTTCACCTTTCCCCTGAAACCCTCAGAGGTCCTTTGTCTAACCCTTTATCTGTGAGGCCAGGAATTTCAGTCTGCTGTAATAGTGAATTTTTAAGAGTACATGGAGAGGCAACAGTCTGCTTTTGTTTTCTGAGTTAATGAATCTTGATAACTCTGAATGAAGCGGCACTATGATGGGGAACTTGAACAGTCTGGACTGGGCTTGTCCTTTTGATATAACCTTCTGTACGTACTGTTGGGCAGCAAATAGGATTTGAAAAACTTTTTGGTATGTCTCAGTACAGTTCTTATTTTGTTTTGTATAAGTGTTAGGAAGAAGAGGAGATTCAAGTATCAAGCTGTCCCCTTCTTAAAGTTACTTTCATATTAGTTTCCTGTCTTTGTCAGAGGTGAGCTTAGTGCGTGAAACACCTTTAGTATACTGTATGATGTGGGTATGCCTTCCCTCTGATGCACCAAATTGCACAGCTTTTTCATTTTTTCTGTCTGGTCATCTGATAATATAGTAGTTTGATTTTAATGAACTTTTAACCCCAGGCTTAAATGATTTAAAAAGAAGAAAGGTATTGGAATGAAATCAACTCACCCGTGTTTGATACAGACACTAAAAGCATCCCTAGGCACCTAGTCCTGTTCCAGATCTATTACAGTGTTGCATACCATGATTCTGTGATGTATCTTCTCATCTCAGTTACTTATTACATTTCTAGATGCTCAGGGAGAAGGTAGCTCAAGATAGGTCTGTAATTTTGTTTGTGAGATTGTATACTATTTAGTATACAACAGTACAATATTTGAATAAATATGAAGTTCTGAAACTATAAAGCAAAAATTAGGCAGAAACAGGGAAGTTATGCAGGTAATTCAGAAAAGAAATAAAGTGGTCCTTGGTTACCTTTGCAACTTAAGTTCTTGACAAGCTATTCTGTGAAAACAGGAAGGAAACTATATAGGAAATTTAGTAAACAACAGTTTATCTGAAAATGCCAGCAGTGAAATACTCTATCCTTCATCTGTTGATTCCCCTATCTACTCATGTGGTCATTACTGCAGAATTTCCTTTGTCACAAAACATGCATCATACACTTGACTTCCTGCTGAGGAAGTCACATTAAAATGTCAGCCTGCACTGAGAGACATCAGAACAACTCACAGCTGGGCAGGTGTTGAAACAGTGCTGTTACAACACAGCATTTCTAAAAGTCTTCATAGCAATTCGCTTGTGGATTCAGCCTTTATACCTACAATATTTATCCTGGAGTACTCAAATGATTTCTCTTTAGTTAGGCCTCTGAACGTGTCTAACCATTCATTGTTCTTTGTGAGAACACTTGACTGGACTGCTCTGGCTGTTAATGATCTTAGACATAGCAATAATGCCTCTTTCCTCTTTAGAGATATCTATTGCACTGGAATCTAGATGAAAATCAGTCTTTTTTGGATTTGCAAAGCAATCCACTTTTTGCAGTGAACATGTTTTTGAAAAGCTATATTAGGCCTCTTTTACTTCCTATCTCTAGGGAAAAAAGTGAACTGTTTTGAATGACCCTCCCAACTGAGATTAATTGTCATGTGGGAAGAGCAAGTCATCCAGCAATTAGTGTACACCTTTAGGATACAATGTGTGAAACTCTCATAAGTAAATAGTAATGGGGCTTTTGATCATAGCATCTGACTGAAACCTTATTTTTGTTGGCTGTGGATTTCTCTCTTGTATTTCTCCAGGGCAGTTCCCAGAATGTTAGGTAGGACCTTTTCAGTACATCTTTTCAAGGGAGGAAGTGATATTGATCACAGATGTAAATTCTTGTCTAATGACAATTCTAACAACATAGCCAAGTTTCCTCATATTTACTGTAAGCTTGGAGTAAGTATGTGTGTCTATTTAGTGGATTAAAAGATGATTGGTAATTTGTTCAGGGATAGGAATGTGATTATGTGCTTGATGCAAGCCTCAGCTCAGCCAAGAATATAATGCACCATGTCATGTACATCAGCAAAATTTGAGAGGCCTGATGGTGCCTTGCAGCAAACTTGTAGGACAGATGCTTAGGTTCTCAAGCAGTAATTGTTTTCTGAATCATCCTATGCAGGAACATTTGTATATATCTAAATCCAACTTAAGTTTTTAAGGATTATACTTTGCTTACTGACTACCCAAAGTACATGAGTATCTACCTCAGTAGGGAGATACTTGGTTGGATCCTTCTGAGTAACTGTACTGTAGAAGAAAAATTAATAAGTTATCTAAGCTCAGGAATGTAGATTTTGGATCTCTGATGTGTTATAAAAGGAGTGGCAACTTGTAGGCTGTTTATTCCTACGTACAGTACTGACTTACTGCATTGTATGACTGCCTGCAATACTGGTCATGTAGTTTTGCAGAAGATGGCTAGTTAAATTGCTTGCCAGGATATACAAGTTAGGGTCTTACAAGACCAATATCATATTTAGGGCTTGAAAGGGGAGAAAACATATCTATTATAATGAACTCAACGTAAAATACAACCATTTGGTGCCTCTAGGAAATTCTACTACCAGTAAATTCTGAAATTAACTTTAGGAAGGTGAAGGATATCAGTCAAGAGTTATAATATAGGAGATATTATGAATTGCTACTTGGAAATTGTGCTATGCACAATTCACTGCTTACTTTTCCTAGTGGGAAAAAAGTTAAAGCAATGAGCACATTTGAGAGAACAATATCTATAGTAAATCATAGAATCACAGAATGGTTTGAGTTGAAAAGGTCCTTAAAGTTCATCTAGTTCCAAATCCCATGCCATGGACAGGGACACCTTCCACTAGATCAGGTTGCTCAGAGCCCCATTCAACCTGGCCTTGAACAATTCCAGGGTGGGCCATCCACAACTTCTCGGGACAACCTGTTCCAGTGCCTCACTACCCTCACAGTAAAGAACATAAACCTACCCTCTATAATGGAGAAGCATTAAGTTTCTTAGCAAGATCTGGTTTTATATAGCTTAACAGGAATACCAAAATCTTTAAAGAAAAAAGTTTAAGCTGGGCTATTTGTTCAGAAAGACACAGTGGCATGTTGCTGTCTTAGTGAAGGCAGTGTGAATGCTGTTTGCTTTCAGAAATATGCTGTTTATTCTATTAGCATGTGGAGAAACACAACTTAATCTCAATGAAAGCATTTATTGTTAGTATATGAAAACAAAGAAATAATAAGACTTATGGAAAAGGCTTTATGAAGAAAGGCTTTAAAATAGTGTGTGGATGACATAATGTAACTATAAAAAAGCATAAGCATATGGTAAATTATGGGAAGCCTATCATCAAGGCTGAAAGTATATTTGTGTATGAATATCTCTGGAAAGTCCAAAGACATTTTCTTCTACTTCTTACATTGCAAAAATTTTATATTTTTTACTTATAGTATAGGGTTTAACTTAAACTGAGAAATATGTAGGTGGCCTAACTTTAGTTTTTGACACAAATTTAGGTGGAACATTAGACCAAGAAAGCTGTTTGGGCCATGTACTTTCCTTTATCACTTACCTGGGAAACTCCTATTACTATTTCTATTTTAGGTTGCATATTTCTCTATGTGTCTGTGATTAAGCATCTCTGTGTAGCTTGGAGTTTGACCAGCTGTGCAGCCATGTGGCAGCTAAACTCCATTACAGTTCAGAGATGAGGTGTCTGAACTGTTAAATTCTTCAGAGGTGTTTGACCTTTAGGGATTCTCAGAGAGGGCACTTCACCAAGTGACCAGAGCTAAGGTGAAGGGTTTGGACTTTAGTTCAGAGTATATACAAAACCAGCACTGGAATTTTTACCTTTTTTAAAACCAAAGTTAAGAATATATCCCTGGAAAATGAAATATTAGTTTTTAGGCCTCCTCTGCTTGAGTAAGACACTTCTGCTCCTCAGAATGTTGCAATCACTAAGCTAATATGAAACGCTTTAATTTTACTGTTGAACTTGCAGCACTAGGCAGCAACGAGATTCTTAGAGTGAAGAGAGTCTGGGGAAGACAAGATATCACCTGGGAGCAGGAAAGAAAATGTTTGATTCATATTTTATAGCAATGCATTCTACTGGTTTATTTGATTTGCTAGTGAGTGGGAAAGCATGTGTGTGAGGCAGAGACAGGGGAGGACATTTGCCAATAGTATCCAGGATTGTCAGGGAGTTTTAAAGTCAATATGTTCTGATAAATTTTCCCCAAACTGATCTTTGGTGTGAATTCCATCCCCCTCCCCCCCCCACCTTGAGAATAAATCACTTTTATATAGTTGTATAAACTGCAGAATATGAGAAGGGGTGCATTGATAATCCTACTGGGAGCCTGAGTGTTTTCAGAGAGGCTGCATCTAAGAGACAAGAGCCCTTCGGACTGGACTCTTGGGTTTCAGGGCTGTGTGAGACAGTGTGCCAACTTCATCTCTGTGCAGGACCCTCCTTAGTGCCCACAGAAGCGTGGTGTTAAGGCCTGTGACCTCTCCTGTGCAGCTGGTGCTTCTTTTCATCCCCACCATACAGCACAAAGTGTTGTCTCAGAGGTAATACAAATTTTTATGACAAATATTCATTTAGCATGAAATAGTCAAAGTTTTAACAGAAATTGTAACACAATGTAACTAAGTCAGTGCACAGTAATCTAAAAAATTGCTGTTATCTAGTTTTCTATTTCAGAAGGATGGTATCCAGACTATAAATATCAAAACTACCAAACTGTTAACAGAGAATTTAATGCTAGCTGTACCTTAAATGATTATCCACTGTCAGGGGAACCAGAATAACTCTACTTGTAGTAGTAGTAAAGATTCTAAGTGTATGATTAAATATATTAGTATCAACACCAACAGTTCAAATTCAAACCCTGATCTTATCATAGAACCCCAGAATATGCTGAGTTGGAAGGGATTGACAAGTCCAACTCTTGGACCTGCATGGAACAGCCGAAAGAATCACACAATGTGTCTTGTCCAGATGCCTCTTGAGCTCTGTCAAGCTTTGTGCTGTGACCACTTCCCCAGGGAGCCTGTTCCACTGCTCTGGGTGAAAAACCTTTTTCTAATACCCAACCTAAACCTCCCTTGACACAACTTCAGGCCATTCCCTCAGGTCCTGTCACTGGTCACCAGAGAGAAGAGAACGATGCTTGCCCCTCCACTTCCCCTCATGAGGAAGCCATAGGCTGTGATGAGGTTTCCTCTGTGTCCTCTTCTCCAGGCTGAACAGACTTAAGTGCCCTAAGCCTCTCTTCAAGGCCCTTCACCATCTTCATTTCCCTCCTTTGGACACTCTCTAACAGCGTCATATCTTTCTTATATTGTGGCACCCAAAACTGTACCCAATATTCAAGGTGAAGCCGCCCCAGTGCAGAGCAGAGCTGGAAAATCCCCTCTCTTGACTTGTTGGCGATGCTTTCTTTGCCTGTTTCCCCCCAGGACATGGTTGGCCCTCCTGAATGCCAGGGCCTCATATTCAAATTGCCATCAACGAGGATCATGTTCCTTTCTGTGGCACTGCTCTTCAGTGTCTCGTTCTCCAGGGTTGCTCCATCCCAGGTGCAGAATTTGGCACTTGTCTTTGTTAAATTTCATATGGTTAGTGATTGCTCAGTCCTCTAGTTTGCTGAAGTCTCTCTGCAGGGCTTCTCTTTGAGGGAGTCAACAGCTCCTTGAAGTTTGGTATAGTCAGCTAACTTCATTAGTATACCTTCCAGTCCAAGTTGATCATGAAAAGGTTGAAGAGAATTTGGCCTAAGATGGACCCTGGCAGAACTCCACTAGTGACTGGAACACTTATGAAAACTTGCACTTAATTATGGACTTTATATTTAAATGCATTTAAAAATGTGCTTTGGTTTTGGGTTTGGGTTTTTTCCCTGTTAAGGAAGCCAATTCTAGTCAGATTTGTGATTTTATTAAATCTACTATAGGATGACAGTAGCTGTCAGCAAGTATGTTTCTATTACATGTGCAGTTTTGAACTTTGAAAAGTGCTAATAAATATGTTACCCTTCATCCTGCTAAAATGGTAGAAGCAATGAAGGCGGACAATAACAAGTGCCTGCTGAGATTACAGGTCTGTATAGATCTGAATTTCTACTCAGTGTGACTAATTTATGTGTTTTGATCCCTTAATAATTAGAATCTGGCTTTATAGAGTAATTATTAGCTGGAAACTCAATCTCCGTAAGCAGTCAAGCAAGTAAGTCAGACATCTCCAAAGAGTAACTTACAAGGTTTAAAAGGAGAACTCATCTTTCCAATTATTGCATATAGTGTTTGAATGGCATGTATTTCTTGGTTAAGCTCCCACATGTGCTTTGCAGGAAGCAGGTGAGCCCTGGCATCGGAGAAGAGCACAGATGTCCCAGACCTGTCTGAAGCACTGAGAGATCCCTTTGACCTCACAGATTTCACCATGCCAGCAGGCACCGAACGCATGGTTTTGGCACATCTCTGATCCCAACTGATCCCCCAGATTAAACACCTACTTGTCATCCAGAATGTTTTGATCGTATAGGTATGTAGGCAACATCATTATCCAGTAAAGAGGCAGTGAGTATATTTAGATGACTGATAGGTCTGATAGGATTGTGCAGCAAGCGGCCTAAATTATTGTGTTGAATTTGAGGACAAACACCTGTAAACCAACTGCAAAACTTTTAATTTTTTTGCTGAGAAGTTTCTGATTGGGTTTGAGAAGAAAAGAGAAAACTTTTCCAGTGAGGTGATCCCATTCAGAATGATCTGAAGTCCTGGTAGGACCTTATAAAAGCTCTTGACTTTGGAAGTTATGTTTTTTAAATTATGAGCAATAAAATCTGAGTTTGGACATAATGCTCATAAACAACTTCTAATAAATGAAGCATGATCAAAGTCACATTTTGCATGGAAAACATGAAGGAAAACTGGGTTTGTCAGCTGAAGGAGGAACTGGGACTTGTGTCTATACCGAGATTTTTCTTCAATCAAGGACAGAGGCTAGGGAAAAGAGCACTCATGCAGGATAAAAAGATGAATTAATGATCCAAACATAAGTCTTGAGTTGAGGTTGTATGAAAAGGGATTTCCAGTAGGTGTCCTCTTAACTTTAGACCCATCAGCCTTTGCATCATCAGCTTCATTACCTTCAGACTGCTTCTCTCCCTCTCACACATAGGATGCTGTCCAACTGATATATGGCTCATACAGCAACTATTGTAACAACAGTCTAGTAAGATTTGTTATCTGCATCAGACATTACCTTTATCCATTATTATTGTTACTTCATATGCAGTTATGGCAATTCAGTTTGTTCAAATGGTCTGGTATTTATAAAGCTGGAGGTTTAGCTGTGATATAGTTAAGGCAGTTCTTTTAGAATTATCAAGATGTATGTTTCAAATCTGCTTTAAGTATTCCATTAGGGTTTTTTTGTAGAAATCAAAATCAAAAAAGAGGAAATTGTCATAAAATTTCTCTTCAGATAGTTCTCCTGAGCAAAATTATTTTCAGTTTCTTGTAATATCAATAAGATACAAAATATGTCAGCATTAGAAGGGATTAGATTTATTAATTGGAAAAGTTATTTCAGCAACCTACAATAGAGCAACACCAAGCATGTTCACAGCTTGTGCTTAAATGATAGATTTCAAAGATTATTTCATATTGGCAGTTAATTTTCCATTAATAGATCAGTGTCTGACTTGAGTGATTAGTTAACAAATGCAAACTCTTTCCCATTATTTAGGTCTGAAATATGAGGAAGGAGAAGGGTTGCAAGGGAGAAAAGAATGATGGCTATGTGAGGGACTGAAAGTTAAAGCTAAGTATCTAATAGTTGAGTGACACTAGATAGTAGCAAAATGTCTCTGCCATGGTGGCAGAGATCCCTTCACAGCAATGTTGATTTTATACCTTTGACAGTGTGATAGATAGCTTTGGAACAGACTATATGCTAGTTTGCCAGGAGGTGATGTTTACCTCTTTCAGCAGTTTGTGCCCTGTTTCGTGCCAGACCTTGGCTGGATTGGTTCATTAGCTACGGAACCCTCCTGGTGTATTTTGCTGTCTTACAGTCTATTTTCTCATGCAATAGATATGAGGAAATAGCTCTTCTGTTGATTTGTTTCAGATTTGTACACTAGTGTAGCAGCAGGCAGAAGCTCAAACTATAAAGCTGGGAAAAGATCCATAACTGGCAATTAGCAGTAATTGTTATAGCTATAACACATTCATATCACACTGGTTTTGAAACGCAGCTCTTTGGCACTTGAGGGCATTTAAGGAAGGCACAAATTATTTTTCTGCTCTTACCCCTTTTCAGTAGTGTAACAGTATTTGAAAGATGTGAACAAACTACACTTGTAGGGAGAACATTTCCCTGGAGACCTGTTCCCCTTCTTTCTTTGTAGGTATCATGCTAGTGGAAAATGAAAGAACTGCCCAGCAGCTTTTTTTTTTTTTCCCCCCCAGGGATTCTGGATTTTTGTGGATTCTTGCATGAGGAGCTGGAAGCCAGTGTAGCTTCTTTTTCCTTTGGCCCTAAGCTTCATGTTTCATGTTGTATCTAGTTCCCCCTGACCATGTGCTCACTACTAGTGAGGCTGCACCTCAAAGCCTATGTTAAGCTCCAGGCCCCTCACTATAGGAAAGACATTGAGGTGCTGGAGATTTTCCAGAGAATGGCAACAGAGCAGGTAAAGGGTCTGGAGCACAAGTCTTATGAAGAATGGCTGAGGGAGCTAGAGGTGTTTAGTCTGGAGAAAAGGAGGCTCAGGGAAGACTTTATCACTCTTTATAACTACCTGAAAGGAGGTTGTAGCAAGGCGTGGGTCAGCCTCTTCTCCCAGGTAACAAGTGACAAGGATGAGAGGCAATGGCCTCAAGTTGTGCCAGAGGAGGTCTAGATTGCATATTAGGAAAACTTTCTTGACTGAAAGTGTTGCCAAGCGTTGGAACAGGTTGCTCAGGGAAGTGGTGGAGTCACTGGCCCTGGAAATGTTCAAAACAGATGTAGATGTGATGCTTTGAGACATGGTTTCATGGTAGACCCGATAGTGCTGGATTAATGGTTGGATTTGATCTTAGAGGTCTTTTCCAGCCTTAATGATTCCATGATTCTATTATTCTAGTAAAAAGGACCCTTAAGATCTACTTTAGCTCTTTGTATATGTCATTGAGCAACACTGTGTAAAAATTACCAGATAAGATATAAAAGTATTCATAGGAACCAGGCACTCAGATATGAGCTTGGTACAAAAAATAACAGAACTTCTTAAATTGATAATCTCTTATAAACATTTGCAGTCAACCAGAATCTCATGTTACCAGTGCATTAAGTAAACATATTACTGAGCCCTGTTGCCCTTTAATTTATTTGTTCTTTTCATGGTATCTAGTCTTCTGCATAAATCACAAATCTCGTAAAATTTAAAAACTTCAGTCTCTGTAAATAGTAATTGACACACAATATATTAATAATTAAATATAATAATTAAAGAACCTTTTTTGACTAATTTTTAACGTATTTGGTTACTATAATTTTATAAAAGAACAAATTCTGTTAAATAATTTTGCTAATAGCACTGCCAAAGCCACTGCAGTGAACATGTTTATTTGTGAAGTTACAAAGAAATTAGAAATTTACTGTATATATTTAGAGAAATCTTACTATGTTTGCATAATTTATAACGCTGGATTTCCAAATTATTATTTTTGAATTGTTAAATCCATATGTGATTCTCTGAAGGATTGTTCTATTTAATCTCTCAAGTCACTTTGATAATAGTCTTTGAGGATTTTTATCCTTACCAATCTTTTTTCTTAGGTTATTTGAAATTAAGCTTTTAAACACAGATAAATATTTAGTATTTGTTGAAAAGCACCAGGGAAAAAAATCAGTATTTATTTGGGGGCATTTTTCATACTTTGCTTTGTTCTTTGTTCCTTGTTTTCCATGATTATTCATCTTCTTCCTAAATGAAAAAAAGGCATTTTTACTTCTGTCTTGTTCTGCCCCTATTGTGGTTAGTCTCTAAAAATCATTTTTCAGCAAGATGTTACAAAACAAGTCTCCCTGGACCATAAGGAGGTCCAAGGATCAGAGTTACAGAATATAGGCTGATGCAGTCTCATTGTGTCTTAAATATACAAGTTTAATCTTTAATTTAGAACTGGTAAAATGGCAATAAAGTAATTATTATCTAATTATATAGTTAAGCAGCTTAATGTCAAAACAAATTAAATGAAATTCAGGCCTTCTTTACCAATATGAAATTAATTTCAAGAGCATTTTCTTACTGACAAGATATAAAGAATTAAAACTAATACTGTGAGCACATAAGGTCCCTTAGAGAAACTCAATTCTAAAAACCATCCTCAATTATAGTGTAAAGAAAACTTCAGCACAAGGCAGGGAGGAAATTTTGACCTATCTGTAATGAATGTAGACCACCACTCTTTTGAAATTTTCCACAGACTTCAGACAGATTAATTCTTTCAACTCGAGATTCATCCAGGGGACGGTTTAACTGTTCTTCCTCAAAGTAAACTGCATTGCTCTGTTTAGAGCAGTGGCTTGATGGAGGTGCAATCAAGGGTTTGAGATGTTGCTGGGTGTCTGACTCAGCCTCTAGCTGATGATCCAGAAGGGCACAGGTTCCATATAACTCCTGAGAGATGACAAGACCTATGTTGGTGTCTTGGACACATCAGGGCTAAATTCAGCTCAATTTAAGACTTCTAGGTTTTTTGTTTGTTTTATTTTGTCTGAAACTAGATGTAGCTATAAATGTGCCCTTCAAGCAGCAGCAGGTTTTGAGTGACTGATCCACCAATTATTTGTCTTAAGCCTATTATAAGAAAGATGCACATAAATGTGACAGAACTAAATAAAATCAAAGCATTTAGGTAAACAGACTTTCATACCTCAGAAACAAGAAGCCCTCTGCTAAGCAGAAACAATGGCAGTAGCATCTGGATGAAATATGGAAAAGAAAAAAATTCTGCAAAGATTTGTTTGATTTTTTTAAAAACTAAATATCTATGTACCTATTTACACGCGTCCATCACTTTACTATCAGAGGCTTTGAATTTATTTGCAAAGCATACTCTGAATAATTATCGGAACAACTGATTTCTATAGAAAAAGACATGTTAGAAGTGAATGCATAATGGCCCTTTTTGTAGCGCCTTTTTTTTTTTTTTCTTTTTCTGGAAATGATTGTCTAATCTTCTAAAATACAGAACACCATCTGACTAGTTACATTTATTGCTGACTAGTTACTGCTGCAGTGTATATTTCTCTCATGATTAGAAAGCTCATTCTTCCAATTGTTCTGTCTGTTTTCTACCAAAAATCCCCTTACAATTTGTCTACTAATCTGAAAGAGTGGAAAAGTTAAGAAAACTTGGATTTATATGCACATACATCTCAGTCTCGCTGGTTGAAGGCGACTTGCAAAGCCACCAATTTTTGTTGTAAGTCTGCATTTATCCAGACAGTGTAGTTTAGATAAGTAGCCCCCTTCTCTTCATGATTTTCCCACCGTGGAAAAGATGATGTTGCAGAACAAACATCTCTTATATGTTTTGCAGGCCTCGTGAGATGTCCCAGCTAGCTTCAAAATAGTTAGCTGAGGTAATAATAATGTATTAACTGTGATATTAATCTCACCTAATTTTAGATTAGCATTCAGTCAATGATAATCAGCATAAGCTATTTTTTCTGTCAATAAGGAGAACTGGGCATTTGCAGGGTGTAATTCATATGACATTTTGGACATCCTTGTTGGGGTGAATTGTGTTCTAAAAGAGTCTTCACTAGTTATGAAATGAAACCAGATGACTAGCAAGATATACACATCTAGATTGTAGAGATATATACTTGATCAGATGTTTGAGTTATTTACCCTGGGTCACCCACAAGTTTTCTATGCTGTATTTTGAATTTTAGGTTGATTCACCTGTATTTCTATTAGTTATCTCACCTGACTATTTGAAGGCTGTTTCTGATTGACCTATATGCCTGCAAAGCAATAATCAATAGGCACAGTGTCCATAACTGATTTCCTCTCCCATCTCTCTTAAATCAGAACCAGTAAAACTAAAGCCACATGCTTCAAGTAATGTTGCATTGTCAGAAAAACTGATTAAGAGTATTCCTACTTCTTCTCTTACGGTTTTTTTTTTTTCAGATGTTAAATCATCCCTTTTTTCATTTCTTCTGTTGTACTGAAATTGCACGTGCCACTTGTATTCAAGTAATATTGTAAAACAAGACTGCAGAAAAAAACAAATGCAATACAGGAATTTGAAATGGAAAGAAAAAGTTATTACTTTCTATCTGATTAGAAAATTTGTTGTTATCACAAGTACTTACAACAAAAGTGTAAAAGGGACAGATTTCAGCCTGAGGCAGATCAAGGTGTATACATCAAAGTCAGTGAAGAGCATCAGTCTGACTTAACTAAAAGTATGGCCATTGTGTGAAAGTATTCTAAGTTTTTTTTGTGTGTGAGCAGCTGCAATATGGAAATAGGAAATCAAAGTAAGATTTCTTAAATCTTAAAGTTAGGTTTTATAATGCTTAGATTTCCATCTTTTCTGTTGCAGTCTTATAGACTCCCTAGGTCAGGGCTGAGCATGTGAAAGATTTTTCATTTTCTTACATTTTTATTTGATCTTAAAGAAAGCCTTAGGTAAAAGTTATGGTGAGAAAAGTCAAGAACCAGAACGTGGTGTTGATCTTACTGTGGCTTTGCTCTCTTGTAGCTCTCCTGATTGCCATTCTGTTCTGATTGTCATACTGACTTCTGATAAGCCAGTTGTTGCCTAAGTATTTTCTTTGATAGACAGGGACAGCAGGGACTGAAAATGCTTCTTCATATAAAAGAGAGTTAAAATGGAAAATATCAGAGTCAGAGGGAAGAAAAGAGCTCTACTCAGTCTCTTTTTGACACTGTATTCCAGTAGACAGACAGAAGATAGACAGAAGGACTGAGAGATTCCTGACAAGCATAGTACTGATCTACAATGCTTATGCTCCTTTGTGAGTTTATCCTTGTGCTTTTAGAAAGTGTTTCCCTATAGTTCTTTTATGATTCCACAATCTTTCTGACAACCAAAATTTCTCCGTCTTTGAGGGCTGGCAGGTAAAGAAGTGAGGGTTCTTTACAGTGTTGTTTTTTTTTTTTTTTTTAATTGTTTGTTTGGGGTTTTTTTTAATAGATTTGAAAATTATGATCATGTGTGCTAAAAGATGGGGTAGGGGGTTGGTTTATTTGGTTGTTTGTGTTTTGGACTTTTTTTTTCCACCCAGGCTTAATAAAGCCTTTTTTCCCCCAGTATTTTCTAGTAGTTTATATATTTTTTGTTACTAATTGTTCTTGTTCCTCTCATCTGGCCACTGCCTACCTGAATCACATTTTTTCCTCAGTTAGAGTGCCCAGCACTTGCTTGTGTGTTTGCATCCAGGTCAAACTGGAAGTGAAGGGACAGCAAGATTACCTAAATGATGTTTTATGTCCTGGTATAATTATAGCAACTTGGGCAACAATTAGATGCTCACAATTTCATGTCTTATTGATTCTGATGTTTTTGAAGCACCCTTATTGCTGCTGCACAGCAATGGAACCTAATAGTTTTAGAATATTTTAGGCATGAATATATAGTGCATAGTTGTGGCAGACTACGTATTATAACTACACTTTTTTTTTTCCCCTTTATATAAGAATAGGTTTTGAAAGGTTTTAAAATGGGGTAAGCTTATGGCTTTGTTTTATGGGGTGCAAAGAAATGTTTTCCATCCCCACTATGGCAACTCTCCTTCACCTTTCTCAAGGCCAAGTGACATGGTAAAATGGGAAAGGAAGCACGGTGCCACTGATGATTTCTTTACTAGGCACATAGGTGAGAACTTTACATTCATGTAGAGAAGAGGATTGCTCCACTGTGCTTTGCCTCTGCTGATTCATCTACTATCCTTGTCCCTTGTTCTGTATGGCAACTAGCTTGCCTCGAAGAAGCATCAGGGTATTTACTTCACAAACTAAAGAGCAAATTTTCATGGCATTTTGTGGATTTGAATCTCAAAATGGAAAAAAAAAAAACAAAAAAGGTTATACACAAGATACAAGGAACTGTATGAATTTTTACTTTAGGAAAAAAAAAACCAGAACAGCAACCTTAACAAATACTTAGGGACAAAAGATATTAATCTCATATAAAAATACAAGGTTCCTTTGGAAGAAGTTCTAGCTGTCTAAAAGAAAGTTTGTTTCTGGAATACAGCACAGTATGTAAAATTCAGCTGGTTAATGATAGAGAGGCAAGATCTCAGTTCCAGTGAGACTAAATCCTTGTGTTGTCATATTGACATCACATCTACGCATTCAAATGTGAAACAGTTTTCCTTAACAAGAGCATGTAATGTGATTTGCACTGTTCTGACTGGTACTGACCTGATGAACATACGTGGTTGTACTTATGCTGCTGAGGTATGTAACACTTTCCTCATTGTTTAACAGTTTGGGGTTTAAATTTGTGATTCCAGGAAACAACTGTTGTGAGAATTTGATATACTGTATATAAGAAGAGAATTAATTAAGGGAAATTACTAAAAATCATATAAACCCAACAATTATATTAGTTTTTCCACTCTCATGTTCAACGGTCCCTAATGTGTGAAAATATTCCTTATTTCTCTGTATAGATATACCTACCAACTCCAAAAACAGTGGAGAGATGGTTACTAGGGGTTCACTACTTCCTTGCACAAAAGGTTAAGTGATCTTTTACAGTGTACTTCTCCTTAAATAAAAAGGTTGACATTTTTGTGTCTAGGATTTCCAGGATAAATGCACACTATGTTCATGCATGTAGTGTGACACAGGTACTGTGAATCTAATTTGTCTGACTTCTTCTCTTGGTATACATCTCGATTTGGCACTCACTACAATTAAAAAGGATTTTGACTGCATCCAATTATTTTAGTGTAGATGTGACATCCAATTTTTATGTCACATCTATTATCTCCAGAGATCCAGGCACCAAATCAAACTGTAAGGTGTCCTTAGAGTATAGAAAATGCAAAGTTTTCAAATTCTACTCAGAAAAGTATTCTGTATGATAGGAAAAAAACCCAAACCACACCAAAGTCTTGTCTGGCCATGTAATGGCCTTACTCATCAGCAAAACATTCAGAGCTTGTACAAAGAACATAATGTATTACTGATACAAGGTATAGTATTCTATTTTGTTCCTGAAAATTATTAGAAATTTTGCCTGGATGACCTTAAAGGTTCAGGTTCTTGAATACTTATGTTTTGATTTTTTTCACACAACTTTGTGTGTTTTTCACACAACTTTGTCATAGTAAAAAAAATCTAGTCACATATATTTTTGTCATGAGTCAGGAAACTTAGTAATGGCCTTTGACAATGTATTAATAAACAGGTAATATTCTTTCTTATATTTTAGCACAGATAATTACAACAGATGTAAATACTATTCAGTTGTAATATTCATTATCCATTTATCTTTCCTAAATATTTCACAGCAGGTTGTAAACCTCTGAATTTTTAAAAGCTTGCCTTGCAGAAAGAAATGCATTTTAAAGTTGTGGTCTCAGATTAGTCAGGAAAATAGAGGCAAAGAATCAAGAGAAAATGAAAAAAATCCCTTAATCTCTCTTGAATTTTGCTACTTGTGAGTTTTATATGGGAGCTTTAAAATAATTTACTTACAATATTTTACTTTCTTTTATTATCAATGAGAACAAATTGGTTTGTCAAACAGAAAAAAAAAGGATTACTATTTATTTTTCCTGCTTTATCATTAATCTATGGAATATAAAACTAAAATCTCTTTTGCTTTTACCAAAACTAACATTTTTCATTAAAATGTTACACAAATTTCAGTTCATTTTCCTTTAGCCTTCTTGTATGCCTGAGGCAACTGTTTATGACCTCTTAATTCTGAGGCTTTTTAGACCTACAGCTGAGGAGAACAGTGTAAAGAGTTTCGTGCTACTGTGTGGTTCATAGACAGACACCATTTTTCTTTTCTCTGGTCCAGCTGTATTTAGCAATCATTTTGTTTAACAATTTTTTTTTTGTTATTTTTTTGTATATTGTTTGGTTTTTTTGTTTTGTTATCATTTTGTTAGCAATCCTATGGTGTTAATGTTTATTTCTTTCCTTTTGTTTTTTTTAATCAAGATTGTTCTGAGCCTCACAAAAACAGCCAGAAGTGCTGCCCAAGTACCTGACACCACTTGGTGACCTCCCTGAAGCTGACCACAAAGGATATTGCTGGATTTGAAAGGGGAAGATCTGTCTTCTGCTTGTGGTATGAGCCTTGCTAAATGAAGATTAACCAAATGAGAAAGGGATGGTTTATGTTCAAATTCCCCTATGTCTTCATATCTCTAAAGACCCTTTTTAATTATGAGCAAGTTATAAGAATAGCAGCTTCCATGAAATAAGCATAGTTCTGATCTGTCAGCAGCTCTCTACAACTAAATTTTTTAATGCTTAGCAGCAGAATGACAAGATTTTTTTGTCTCTTTCAAAGCTGCCTAATTTGACAGAGAAGATAGACGAAACCAATTTCCATTGCTGCTGCCCTACCCACTCCAACATCCTCACTGAAAACCAAGAGTGAAACATTGATACTTGACATGTCTTACTTGTGCAAACCAGTTGCTGAGGGAGCCAGAGCTGACTACAGTGTTCTTGTAATCAAAAAATACCTAAAAGTATTACCAAACCTAAATGTTTCAAATCTCATGGCCTGAGACAGAAAATCAAGCTGTTTTCCCACTTTGAAGGGGGAATGGAAACAAGCAGTATTCCATGTTGCAATAACTACCAATTTTAAGTTGGCAATGTCTGGATAGAGAGTCATGTGCAGGTTATCCTGATTATCCTGACTGTGATCTAGAAGGCTGCACCAGAAAAGACAGAAATATTCTGGAAGACAGGTATCTTAATGCCTGCAGTCTGTTTCCCACAGTGTGAATTTTAAATCATAAACTAAGTGTTCATTAACACATATTTATCTTGAGATAACCAAGTTATCTGAATCTAAAGAACCCAACTACAGTGGGTTCTGGTTAAAAGCCCATTGCAATAAAGGTTTCTATAAGCACCATACTGCCATAATTTCCATTGTATTTACCAATGTCATGACACTGTGTGCCTTGGAAAATTCATAGAGAGGCACTCAAAATTCAGGGTAATAACAAGACCTGTCTGACTTGAAGAATGTTGGCCTTATTTGCCTGGATAGATCTTGGAAAACATTTTTGGGGAGGAAGCTATTATATGACATTTAAAAATTCCAGCATCAAAAAGATATAATACCTGTGAGGGCAACTCTAAATGGTAAACTGAAAGAAGATTAAAAGTGAGTAACTCATAAAGTGTATAAGCTATGGGAAAAGAGAGAGATAAAAAAACACAGCTAACTCAATTTGATGTTACAGCTGAAAATCTACATTTACAAAGAGGCTCCTTCTGTTGCTTTTACACACTTTTTACTCCTATCAGGTGATGAAGGGCTTAGGGTGCTTAGGTTATGGGCATAATAAATATTCAAAACTCTTTCAAAATACATACAAATGACAAAGTTAAGAGTACATGCTAGAAATAATTTATAATACCTGTATCAGTCAGAACAAGATAACAGCAGCACAAGTTCATTATGCACAGGAACAGACCAGCATTTGCCAGCTTTCCACTACAGTTTACAGGAAAAGAAATGTTATCTTGGTATTTCATAGTAGATCATCTCAATGATACTCATGCTGGCAAGCTGTAAGTTAGCACACGTCATTTCCTTGCATTTCCTCTTTGCAAAGAAAGAAAACTGCTGAAAATATACTGACATAGCAGTGTTAGTTTGCAAACAATTGTCTGCACTTCTTAATGATCACATACCTAATATCCCCAGAAGGGCACATTTTCTTGCTAAGTATTCTGTTGCTGTTAAAGGGAGATTCTAGCAACACTGAAATGACCTAACAGTTTAACAACAGGAGCTAATTAATGTTTTTTATTTCCTATCTGGTGAACAATATCAAGGTATTTTTAAAAATTTTTGCATCTATGTAAGATCTATGGAAAATCATAGATCATAGATCTATAGAAAATCATAGATATAATGGTTAGAAAAGCAGTTCATACAAAATTTCTGTATGGGCAGAAGTTCTTACAGTTCATTGGAATGACCTTCAACTGTCAACAAAACCATGTGGTTTAGATGGAAGAAATATTTTAGGGAAAACAAGCAGAGTACTGACTTATCATAGCTTAGGTCTGTTTATTCTGTCTTGAATTAAGTGTGCAAACTCAGGCACAGGCATGGAAGCATTAAGAGAGACATGAAGATAATTTGTAGGCTCATGTTAGCTTACGACGAAGTGAAAGCAAATAAAACAAAGATTGCTAATTTGTCCTGAGTGTAAATTCTTTAAATAATGTAAGTACTCTGCTGCTAACCACAAAAGTATATAGCCAAAGAAAACAGAAAAAAAAATCATAAGATGAGGTCCAGAAATGTTTTATTTGGAAAGACAGACAGTTGAAGGGTTATATTTTCATTTTCTTATGCAGCTTTAGTCCTGGGGGAGACGATAGCCTATGGTGAATATATGTGATTCTGAAGCTGATGATCACGTTATGTTGCATAAGCATAATGACAAAGGAATTACAGTTTTCCAAGGAAGTGTAAATCTGTTTTCTTAACATTTGAGAGATTTCTGACCCAGATAACTCTAATTTAAGCTTTTTTTTATATAAAGATTATGTAATTGATTACCATTTACATTTAGTGAAAACAGTTGAAAAGCTATGAATGTGTTTTCTCAAATGGAACATAGAACAAAATTAAATGTACAAGGTCTGAGCATCTGGGGGGAAACATGGAGTTCCTGTGCTATGGTTATTGATGTGTTACTATTTTTATGTTGTGGTATACTTGTCACATTAAAGCATCTCGTATTATTGTCTTCTTTTTGAGAAATACATGCACAGAAGGACGTTGGAGTCTACAATACCAAGGAAACTAAACACCTCTTCCACTGGGGAAGTGAGGGGAGGGAGATGCTTTCCTAGTCTGGAGGTTTTCCGCTGTCAAAGTCCACAGGCTTTGTGCAAATAAGAAGGAAATGGATGAATTAGATCTTCTTGAAAATCTCCTGTCAGCTTTTCATTTACTATACAAGTGGCTTTTTACAATTTCAGAGCAGAAAATACAGAAGATCTTGTAAGATATAAAGAGTAGACAATAGAGCCCTGATCTGATCTATCTTAATCTGTGCTTTGGGTTTGTTTGGGTTTTGTGTGTGTGTGTGTGCGTGTGTGTGGTTGTGGTTGTTGTTTTGTTTTGTGGTTTGTTGTTTTTTTTTTTTTTTAAATTTTAGAATTTATTTTATTTTTCCCAACTTCTTTCTCTCTCTCTCTTCAATCTCTGTTATTTTTATTTCAGAAGTAGTCATTTTGATTCAGAAAGTATGATCATTGCTGGCAGTACAAACTACTGGGTAACAGCAAAAACTCTACCATTTTTTCCTGTGTGGACATGATCCCCTGTGAGAGTCTTGATGGCTGCAGGAGAACAGAAGGCAGGCTCTGTCACCTCAGCTATCTTTGCCTGATATTATAGGCTTTTCTGTTTAAACACTGGAAGTAGTGCTAAACCTATGCATAACATGAATGGAGGTGTCTGAGAGTCAATCTTCAGGTATAAATTGTGCTTTCAACAGTGATTCACATAAATAATTATGGTTGTTTAATTACAAAGCTTGCATTTTGTCACTCTTGCAAATCTAAAAGTCTCTTCTCTCAATGTTGGGACTCTATATTACTGCTAGGACAAGCCTTAACTGTTCTTGTCAGTTGATAACAATTTACTATAGCTATAAAAATATGTATGTACAGATTGGAAAGCACTCTGTATTATTAATGGCATAAATCTACTAGAAAAATATAGGTATGTGCAAGTTTGTAAAAATCATCTATGTGTGTTGACATAATGTGTAACAAGAAGGAACATTTCTTCAACTGAATGGTGTTCATCCATAAATGCCAAGACATGCAATTTATTTTACCAAGGGTGTGAATTTGACACATTTAACCTTATATTTTGGTTTTGAATTACAAAGATTGTAACAGGGTTTTTTTTTTTCTGATTTAGATCTAGCTGTTTGATCATTAGACCTTGCTTCTTTAAAATAGCTGGAACATTTTTTAGAAATTAAAATAACAACTGTGCAGTGCTCGAAATACTTCTAACTTTAGGCTTCTGAGGACTGTGGAATCCATTTTTATTCCAGTTTATCAGGATAACTCTTTAATTAAGGTTTCCATTTGATTTCTAGCCTCTTGTTATATCGAGGAACCAGGCCTTGCTGAAAAGTTTTGACCTGGAATTTAACTTAGAAAGGTGAAAAAGAAAGGTGAAAAGATGTTTAATGGAAAATCTTTATTCCACTTCTTCTGATATAAAAATTATTTTGAAAATGAGAATAGTAGGAAAAGCTATCTATCTTGTTAATCTTGCAGTCCTGAACGTAGAGAGTTAAAAATGTTGTATTTAAGGATGTACTCTACTCCTCTCAGCTATTTAGCTTCGTAACTTAAAGTTATACTGTAAATATCCGTTCACTTCATTCTTCCTCCTAGCTCTTTTAATTATACCATGTCCAATGATTTTTATGTAGTATCTCCAGTTCAGTCTTCTTACCTTCTCTAACACTGCAATTTTATATGAAAATGAGTAATTTATAAGATACAGCCTTAATTGTTCTATTCAGAATGTCATGTCCTTCTTCAACTCCCCAGATTCTCATCCAACCACTCCTATTCAGGAACAGAATTTTTTCTTGTCCAACTAACTAGATCTCTGCAATCATCAAAAGGTAGTAACACACAGTGCCACGTTATCAGAGCAGTAATAGGGTCACCGGATTTTTAACAGAACCAAAACAGTCACTAAAGACGTAATCATGACAGAAACATGCTTCTTGTGCGTTCTTACATGGTAAGAAAAGCATCTTAATATGCAAAATAACATGACATTCCAGTGGCTTTGGCTCAGAAATTTAACTTTATGAATTGTTTCAGCCAATGCAGAGCAATCTTTGCTCTATTTTCCAGGTCGTAAGAAGTTTATGCCCTGCTCACTTGGTGCTCGCACAAAGAAACTCAGACCTGTCTGCTTGCCTGTGTATATGCTTACTGTATCTTGAACTGTTTTCTATGGTTCACAGAATATTTGCTTTTACCATATCAAGATCTCCTTCTATATTCTTTGAAGAGTGGTGGTTGAGTATGCACTGTTTTCTACTCCTTTGCTTCCACTAAGGTAGGACTACACACATGTTTCTGGGGATAAATCTTATGACAATATGCTGCACTTCATCTCAGGATCTTAATTTTTCATCTCATCTGTGAAAACCTGATAGTAAATACATATTTTCTTGGCTTGTGGATTGAAGAAAAACCCAACTGTAACAACCACAGGTATCTCCTAGCATTTATCTTTATCTGGCTTTATGGTAAAAATACAAATTCCAATAAAATGGGTATTATTCCAAGAACTCATGCTCGTGCTTGTATTGTTTAGAGCCTATTTCTCACAGCATAAAGAGATACAATTCATACTCATTTGCTTCTGTATTTACGAGATATGGGCTGGACTCTGAGCCTCGAGGTGTTGAAGATGGCAGCTGAGGAACAGATAGTTAATCTCCACTATAGTTGGTGAGACACCCATTTAGCAGGAATTATTCCTTTTGGATACCATGTACTTTCTACTTTCCACATCCGTTCTTTCAGTTGTTATTGAAGGTGAAGTAATCCTTTTTGGTATCCATTGGAGAACATGAACATTTTAATGACTGAGCTCTTTAAGAAGAAATTAGACTGGCTTCACTCACCAGCCAGTCATCCTTGAAATAAAACCTAATAAAATACACTTTTCTCTTGGAAACTAGAGTAAGAGCAACTCAGAATTTACTTTTTATGTTCAAATGCTAAAGAAAACACAACCTTCTTAATGTGCCAAGGAGAAAAATGAGCTCAATGAGCTGATACTTCTGCAAGCATTTTCGCCACTGCTTCGTGAAATGGTTGCTATGGAGCGAAGGTCGCTGCTACGGTGACTATAAAGTGATGTTTCTTTCTTTCTTCCTTTATTTTCTTGAAAGATCCTATGTTTTGCACTTGTTGAAGTGGTAACATTTTGTTTTTCTTAAGGAATGGCAAGTATCTCAAAACTGGATCTGAACCAATGAGAATATAAAATAGTAATAACTACCTTATTGAAAACATATGCAAAAATTTCTGATTCATTGTAATTTCCATTAAAGCTATGGGATGTCTTGCTCCTCGCTGTCTCCTAATTCCTCTACATTTTCTGCTACCTATTTGATATTATAATTGGCTAGAGATAAAATTATTTTCCCTTTCATCTATTGATCTGCTTTAATTTTGTTATTATTAAGCATAATTACTTATATTCAGCTCCTATTGGCTGATGTTAAGAGGCAATTTCTGATGTAGTGAAAATATGAGCTACTGTTTTGCTATATTATCTCAACCTTGATGACTATAATACAGGTCTGGTCAGTTTCTATTACATGCAGTGAAGGTGATCTCACTGTTTGTTGTGGTATGTAGACCTTTGCAGTGAAATATGTTGCAGATGTGTAAAACATCTTTTTACTTGGAATTTTGACTCATTATTCTGTTCTGCTTTCTCTCTCTTTTGAACTTCCTGTTGCAAAGAGATAAGTATTAATAGAGTTTTTATTTAATGTATGTACATTTTTTGTATTACTTAACATTTAAATGTGTCTTAGTACACATCGAAAATTATAAACTGATTAGAGGTGACTTTTAATTTTTAGTGGATCATATGCAATCCTCTAATAAATTTTATTAGGCAGAAAATCTACAAGTTTCTGGTTCTTTCAGTTTTTAGAAGACTCATTTCTGGTTAGAGTAAGTCAGTACTCCTAGGTGATTCCTTTCATGGCTCGTTCCATTAATGAAATCAAATTAAGAAAACAAAAGCCAATGAAAATACCACTTTCTACAGCTAAGAGTAAAAATCTCAATTTCCTAGAAGTGTTCTTCCAGATAGTTCTATGCACCTATGAATATATTTAAAGCTGAATGAATGAAACAGTAATTTCTTATTAGGGAGGTTTTATTTCTTTATTTACTTACCTGTAACTGACTGCTCTCAGAGATACAGGATGTCAGGAAGGATATATAACAGTTATATATCTATATGTATGTAGATATAAGGAAGCTGCCTCACATGGAATTCAGTCAAAAAGAAGCAATTAGTTACCTGAATAAAATTTTTCTAGGTATTAGATGCTCAAGAAGCTTGTATCACCTCTTTCCATTTTTCAAACTTTTTTTTTGTCTTTTTTCTTCTCTTTAAAGGATTGGCGCTACTTGGAGATATAAAAGTGGATCAACACTAGGAAGGCCAATGGCGTGAGATGGTTGGCATATGGTAAGTAAAAGTACCCAACCATAGCAGAAAACACAGGTCTGACTCCATAGAGGTGTTTCTCTTCTTTTGAACAAGTATATGGGAAGAGTAAAGAAACAGGGTGTGGATACCTTGAAAGGTCATAAGTCAAAGATTTTGAGTTTTATTAGTTCCACAGTACTGTCAATGAATTGAATCCTTCTTTAGGGATGGATCAATTTTTGTTTTGCATTTTGGACTACCCAGTCAGAAAAAACACAACTCAAGTTTACAGTACTCTGTGTGGTTCACTGCTTTTGCTTTCCCTATTAAAATGTCTTCACCTCAACCTATGAGTTTTCTCAGTTTTAATCTTCCAATTCGCTCCCCATTCCACTGGAGAGGAGTGAGATAGCGAATGCATGGTGTTTAGCTGCCAGCTGGCCTTAAACCATGATGCTGCTCTACTGGGATTATTGTCTGCAGGTCTTATGTGTTCACTGCAAAATGAATGCATATGAAATGATTCCCTGTATGTGTCTCATAGTTCACTAAACAACCATAAAATGAAATTAGCTTCTCTTCATTACTAACTCAAGTCATATTCAAGTGAGAATATTAGAAAAAATCATTCCTGATTATCAATTTTCTGATCCCTCTACTACAGTCTGGTCTGGAGTTTTTGTGCAGTTGATGTAGGGTATTTTTTTGTTTTAAAGTAATAAATTCTGATTCAGGCAACTAGCACCTGAGAAAAACCCTAAAGCTTCCACTCTCTCTCTTTTGCTTTGTGTATAATAAAAGCCTTTGTTTCTAATTGTCAATGTGTTTACTCCTTAACAATCTTATTGTATTTCTTTGTCCTTGCATTATCTTCCATACCTTCCACAAGTTACCTCCAGGTTTTCTTTTCCAGTGTACCATTTGCATTATGAGTAGCCCAAAGGAGGGGGAGAGGGTGTTAAAATGTTTTCTCTTATTTTGTTCACCTTTTTGTCATTCAATTTATTTAGGTACTTACTCCATACTTTCCATTTTGCATGCCAATACATAAAATATACAAAATCCTGATGTCTGACTTATTAAAGGGTGTCATCTTCTGTCCTGTTCTACGAACTGGCAAATGATGATCTTGCATGAAGATCTAGTAGATTTCAAATAAACAGGTAGTGACATTTCACTCACTGGTTTTTATTATTTGCTTCACTTCAGCTGCCAGCACACAGGTAGCTCAGTTAGAGCACAGTGCTAATAACACCAAGGTTGTGGGTTTGATCCTCATACAAGCCATTCACTTAAGAGGTGGTCTTAATGATCCTTGTGGGTCCCTTCCAACTCAGCATATTCTGTGAAGGTGAGGGAGAATAATTCTTTCATTGTTTGAGTGCTGTACCAAAAAGGGATTTCTCTACATAGTGTAACTTGCATTGAAAACAACACACTCAATCTTAAATACATACAGACTTCTAATGGCAACCATTGAAACTTTTACATTTTCCTAAAATAACACACATAAACATAGGGGTAGATTAGCCTGTGGATGAATGGAGGAATGAGTAGAAGATGAATGACTTCATAGTAGCCATTTGGGTTATGCCAGATAATAAGGTTTTTTGTTCTTTTGTTGTTGTTGTTTTGTTTTGTTGGTGTTTTGTTTTGGGTTTTTTTTGTTGTTTTAATTGGTGATTTATTTGTTGGGGGGGGGGGAGGGGGGCGAAGATAGGTATAGCTTGCCTTAATTCAAAAGAAAAACCCAGCTCAGTTTCAAACTGAAAGCAGCATACAGCCAAACGTTCTAGTAGGTGGAAGACAAATTCTCGTGCCAGGAGCAGATGCCCAGGAATTGGCAGCAGGAGCGGGGGCGGCTCTGAGGGAAAAGGCCATACACCATGTGAGACACAGCCCATCCCTATAGACCCACCACAGGGCACAACTGAGCCCCTCGGTCACACTTGTGGCACTTCTCGGAAAGAGTATTCAAGAAAGGGCATAAATCACCAAAGAGAGAGAGAGAGAGGAGAAAAGAACAATAGAATTTGATGAAGGCAAATGTCAGGTGTGGGGGAGGTGTTGACATAACAAAGCAACAAAATTAATTTAAATTTCTCCAGGTTGAACCTGTTCTGACCAAAACAAGTAATTTCCCTGCCTTTATCTTGACCCACAGGCTTTCTCCTTCCCACAGAGTGGGGAGTAAGTGGCCAGATAGCTACTTGACTGCTAGCCTTGGTGGTCATGGACTCCAAGAAGAGCACTGCAAAAAGCAGTTACAGAAATATATGAGAACAGTATGGGAAGCTGGAATTTGTCCCACTCCCTCCTTCTCCGTAACTCAACAATACAAGTCATCAGGTACAGTTCATCAGATTTAAAAGGTACTTGTTGTGTTTTGGGGGATAAAACAATAGAATCAATAGATATCATGACTGGATGATATAATGTTTTGTCCTCCAGGGAACTTCTCAGTAATTTTGGTACAGCGGCCAAGCCAGATATTTTTGGCAGTTCAGAGAGGGGCCAGCAGATCAGCTGAGTGCCACTTGTAGCTGTCATTATGGCTACAAAGATATTGGTCCCCCAGGAGGCCTGTAACAATTTTACATTACTCTCGGCTTCCACCTTTCCACATTGTGTTGCTTAGTGAACACCACCTCTTTGAGTATTTTATGGAAGAGCTATGTTTATAATAGTATTTTGTCAGGGAAGAGACACAAACAAGTGCAATTAATGTAAATGTCATGACTTTTTAGTCACTGCTGTTTTTAATATTGTCACAATAGATTTGTACTCCTTATTTAATAGATCAAACGGACTTATGCCAGCAATTTTTAGATTCAAGTAATAAAAGCTATAAAAATATGTTAAATAAACATATGGTTCTTTTCAGCAGTCTTCCACGTAAATAGCAAACAGAAATATTTATTTGTTTTCCCAGATATTAAATTTCTGTTGGCCAAATTGTACCTATGGGTATAACCATACTGAGGTTGTTTAAAGTATGTTTTTATTTCCTGTAATGATTGATGTGCTAGGGAATCTCAGAAAACTTGCCTGAAGAAAATTTTCTTTATAGTGACAGGAACAAACCCCTATTCATTAAAAAGATAAAACAAAACAATTTTCAGTGTCTAAAGAACATTATAAATTAATGGAACTTTTAAAGAGGGATCAGAGGTATTTTGTTTCAAGCATTTACTTGGATTTCTCATTAATAAAATATGATTTCAGGTATGAAAGTTGATAAAATTGATTTTGTACCAATCAACACATATTGCCTGCCTATGGCACTAATATTATGCTGATGTGCTCAGTAAGAATGGTCTGAGATCAATTTAAAAACACTTAAAGCAATGTTCGTAACTTTCAGCTGTGATGTTTTCAGGCTGTTTACTTTATAATTAACTAAGTCAACAAATTCTGTGAAGAAAAAATATTAAACCATGCAGATTTCCTGAGATGGAAAATACATTATTACTAGCACTAAGGATATCAGTTATTCATCTCGTAAAACAAATTACATATTTTTTTATAGGACAACACAACTATGGAAACCACTTTTAAGTTTTTTGGAATACAGAAACATGGATCTGGATACATTTGGGTTATATTCAATTTGGAAATTGATGGCATTTTCCTGTTAAAATGAATATTCAGATCGATAATTTTTTGTTTGTTTACCATTTTTGTCATATTTATTTTCATTTAGTCTATAAGGTCTTTAGGATCAGCACCATATCTTCACATACTTTTGTATTAGCACACTGGTGCTGTTATTTGAATGAGAACTTCTGAATTCATCTAAGCGTAAGATCAATTACACAATAATTGTAGTGACTGTTAGGGAATTCTGACTTCTAGTGACCTGGGAAAGATTTTGTTTGTGTGTTCAATTTTAACCACAACTGAGGAAAAAAAAAAAGATAATGTGCAGTACAAATCCTAATAGTTAAACAGGTGGCAGTTTAAACACTGGAAATGTTTGTAAAATCCTGACTGCTTGATAAGGTGATGCTCCCTGATTCATAAATGTTTCAATTTATCAGAAAGCCCCAAACCTAAAAGAACTCCATGCAGGAAATAACACTCCAGTACCCAAAAGCTCAGTAATTTTTTATAACTAGCTTTTCTTTGAACAATTAAATTATCCCAGAACACATTATATTTGAAATTACTAAGAAATATCTACAACCCAAAATGCAAGAAGAGTTACAGCTGATGCAGCCTTCCAGCAGGGCCCAGAACAGTGCAGAACAATCACATGACTCCTTTGTGTTTACTCTTCACATTGTTAACAGGTCTGACAGGGATTTAAATATTTAGAGTAGAAATTAAATTTTTATAGTTACTATGGGGACTGTGGGGAAACAATTAATAGCAACCTTACAATAAAAACAGCTTTAGAAGACAAGTGACATTTAGTTCATACAAGGCATCATATGCTTTGTCTTCTTTCTTCAGCTGTGGGAATGCCCAGCCTTTGGCTCTGTTTCTACAAGATGATGACTACCCTCAGCTTCAAGTTCTGTTCTCCTTGTTTACTGAGAGTAAAGACTGGACTCTTTAGTCTGGACCAGACTCTGGAGTCTTTACTAAATGAATAAAGACTCATTTATCAGGACAATTGCCACTGATTTCCATCGGTGTAGGGTAGCAGAATCTGTCAGTCACTTAAGTTGCAGTGCAGGGTTCTTCAAAACATGTAGAGTGAGACCCCTAATTTGCCATATATTAGAAACAGCAAATGGCCGCCAAGGAAATTAGCACACATCTTTGTAATATTTTTCTCTTGGTGTAATTGTTGAATCTTTTTTTTTTCTTTCCCTCCCTCTCTTGTGATAACTTGCCTTTACAGATCAAAGACCGCATTAAAAAATGAAAAATATGCATAGGAGCACAACTGTCTGTCTCAGACCATTCATGGGTCATTTGGAAGGCCATGTCTTCTGGAGCTCATTTGCCTATAAAGCTGTGCACATACTGACACCTCACAGTGGGTGCAGCACTGGCTCTCTGCACAATCTCTCTTTCTAGCTAGAGCTTTACTAGTGTGCTTCCCCTTACTCTACACTTTGGAACAGTATGCAGCCTCAGAGAAACTCAGGGATTGAAGCATCAATTCCGTCTGGCCCATATGCTGGAAAAAAGGACAGGAAAAAAGACAGATGGCATGCTATACCCCACACCTGAAACAAGCCAGCCAGGCATAGTGCAGCTCAGATTTGTTAAGGTGTTTTTTTCATTAAACTAAAGATTAGTGACTCATAAAGAGCAAATTTACTTCACAATTGCAATCTTGTCTTGCTGAATTTGCAAAATGTTGTTTATATATAAAAATTATTGGAAGTCATTAAAAGCATGTAAGTAAGTCATACTCCTGTTGTGGAATATTTTGGTTTCTAAGTTCTCCATAAAAGTCACTTAGGAGGTTAAATCATATTATTGACAGTTTTGTTAATCTTCTTATTTTCAGTTAATTTTATCCTTAAATGTATTACCACGACTGCTAGGTGAGTTACAGCATCAGACAGAGACCATTGTTACCTACAGCTGAATCATTAACAATCTAGTTAAATATCAAGAGACAGATTCTATCAAAAGCTTACTCACTCGGGATCAGTCTTTTTAGGAGGGGTAATTTGGAACTTGGTGCTTCTATGGAGTAGGCTGTCAGAGTAAGGGTACCATTTGTGCCCCACACCAAGAGTAACAGCATATTTAAAGAGCTACAGAAATAACATTATGACTTATGTGTGTGGTTTAGGTATGCACATAAACAGTGATGTTTTAAATTGTATTATGTATAAATAACACTGCATCTGCTATGTAACAAGAGGGTCACATGAGATTTTCCGTGGTTGCTGACTTTCTGAGATCACCTTCTTACTCACATAGGAAAAATCTTTCAAGCACATGTTAAATAATTTTGGCTTTGTTTAGAACATTTTTCCTTGCACAGACATAACATGTCAAAGTCTTCTTTCAGTGTTTGCAAATGTTATTTTTTACTTCTATGAAGATTTTATCATAAGAGAAACAGAAAAATATCTAAGTATTGTGTTGATTTTCATGGATGTAAGTGCTTTATAAATACTGCAAATTCATTGCATAATAGCCAAGCCCATAGGAACATTGACAGCTCCTTTTCAAGATGGGAGAACTGAGGCATCTGCTAACAAAGGCCAAAACTATCAAGTGGCATCTGAACATTCCATGCTTAATTTGATAAACTTCCTTTTTTTTTTACTGGGCATTGTGGATTTCTTTTTTTTTTTTTTTTTTTTGTGTTGTTGGTTTGGTCTTTTGAGTGGTTTGTTTTTTGGTAAGTTTGTTTTGGTGTTTGTTTTTATGTTGTATTTTTTTTGGTTGGGGTTTTTAAATTTTTTTACCTTGAGAGATTAATGATTCTGCAGTGTTGCACATGTTCAGAATTGACTCTGGATGCATTTGGATGCAGTCATGAATACTCATTAATTCTAAAAATGTAGTTCCAGGTATCTCACACTAATCAAATAGAAAAGGAAGATGACATAATTAATGATAATAATTCATTTCCCGTAATAAGTATCCAAAGTATCCTGTTCATGGACAAGGTATGTGTCTAGTTGTCTATACTAACATTTTCCTAATTGCAAAATAGTCTCTTTTTTCTGTCCGTGCACCAATTCCCTTTTTTTCAGTCACAGCAATGACTGAAGCAGAGCTTAGATCATTCTTTAGTACACAAATAATGTACACAAAATTCAGTCTCAGAATTCTGTTTTTGTGAAGTCATATCTGAGTAGTTAAATGGCAATTAAATCTTTACAAATAGCTAAAGATTGCAAATGAAAAGCATTTCATAAAAATGGTATTGAGTCACCTCCTGGATATAAACTATATAAAAAAGACCATTATCATCTGTAAAATTATATGATAAGCTGGAATGAAAAAAAGAGTAAGGAAAAAAGGACCAGAACAAACAAACAATTACAGAACAGCTGAAAGAAAGAGCAAGTAAAAATTGTTCTTTAACAATTTATTTTAAAGAATTGAAACTGATGGAAAATTCAGCGCTGTCTTTGCTGTCAGCATTTAATGTGCACCATCAATTCCTGTTTAGGCATCTTTACTCAGTTGCAAAGATGGCAGCTAGGTGAAAGTTGATAATAAACACAGTTAACGAAGGGATTTGAATAATAATTTCAATAAATTTGTTAACTTGAATAATAATATAATTATCAATTTGACAAATATTATTTTGACTGCTACAGAATTGGTTGACTATCATAAGAAGTATTTGTTGAATAAATGAATGGAAAATGACAAAAGTTTAGTCAGTAATGTATTTGATAAGTAGTTTAGCAAGATCAGCTGTACACGTGATTTTATTTTCAGCATCCTGTATGCCCTAATTTTCTTAAAATGCAGAAACTAGTTAATATTTTCCCCCTCAGCTGTCCTAAGCCCAAGCGGGAACTGTTGGTTTTGTTTCTTGCAATAGTGTTCCTCTAGTTGCATACAAATGAAACTGAAAGTTAGGTACTTGCCCTGGAAAAAGCATATTTGATAGATTTCATGACATTAAGGTGTGAGGGACTGGAAAAAGTTATCAAAAACTTATAAATGGCTCAAAACAACCAGGGGTGGGGGAGCAGGGCAAGTTCTGCCAGGGCAAGAGGGTGCTCTGTCCCACAATAAACCCTAGGAGCCTCCTTGAGAGGCACTAGTGTAGCTCTCAGTCGCTGGCACACTGGGACCACTTCCCCATCCCTTCCCATGCTGTCCCTGGAGCTTTAAATCCAGCCCAGAATGGCTATTATCCATTGGTGCCCCTGGAACTCCATACCACACCTCCTGGAGGCCCTAACCCAGCCCAGAATGGCTGGCACACTGGAAGCCACAGCTGGAGTGGGTGGGCACAGGAGTCCAGAGCAAATACAACCAACACTGTGTGGCCACCATGTGGGTACAGCCCTGCCATTTCCTGGATGCCTGGTAGCTGATTCTACACTGGATCTGGAGCAGTGGGTATAATTCTATCACTCTTCTTCCTCCTTTCTTAATTTCCATTTCTTGATATTGGGGTGATGTAAACCTGGATGGCTTGGAATTTGCTAAGTTAACACTTTGTGAAATGCTTTATGCTGATTGTTTGTTTTAAACTTTTGCCAGGTTCCAATATTTTCCAAAGTTTGTCAGTAAGGTATGTTACTTTGCCCCCCTGAGAGGTGTCCCATCATTGTGCACAGCCTCAAAGTATAAAATAATTGAAAGTCCCTTTTAATAAATCCATTGGATGGGTTTTGAGAGTCTTGTATATTTTTAATGTAAAACCCCTTCAATGAGCTTGTGCTAAGAGCCTGGGGTGTTACATAAGTACAAGAAAGGCTTCAACTTTGGTTTAAAGGTATGACAAGTTTTTTATAGTGCTCCACATTTTAAATATAATGGGAGTTGCTTAAAATCAAAATCCAATTTTAATTACACCTCTTGTATTTTTGTTAAATCCACAATGATGATTAGAGACATGCTTTACTAAAAGCATGTCTTATAATAATCAAACATTCCAAGACAAACTAGAAATGAGGATTGCATAAAAATAACCCCCCCAAAACCTTCATGTTTAAAACTTACTTTACTTCAAATTGACATTTTTAGTCTCTTTAATGCAGTAGAGTTTTGAACTGCTTCAACTGACTAGGTGATGAACTTCCATCGCTCTCTGTGTGTATGTATCCTTTCTTCCCATAACCTGACGATAATGACTGTTAATTTTTTCAAATTTTTTAGGAGCAACACTAAGGGGAAAAAAAAAATAAGAAGATCATGTTGGCTATTTGAAAACATATGTCATCTTCTTTCTCTCTTCTCTCTCTATGAGATACTTCAAAGATTTTTCTAAGACATTTTAAAATCATCTCCAAAGGGACACTGTTTAATGCTCTTATATAGGGGGTCAGCATATCTGGATAGTATTGTTCTCCCTTTAGCCTTCAGATGTCCTGGTTAGTGTCTGGTGGCATAAAAAGTTTGAATTCAGGAAGAAATATAGATCAGAAGAAGAAAACAAATGTCAAGGCTGAGAAGCCCCTTTGGCCTTGCAGAACTTGAAAGGGAAGGGCAGGCACAGCAGCAGAGGTTCTCTGTACGTGTCCTCCGGCACCAGTGGATCCTTAGTGTCTGCCACCTAACTGACCCTTATGTTTTAATTTTTCTGCAGATTGAAATATTTCATCTGCTCAAGGGATTTTTTTTTTGCCTGTTAGAGCATCGTAATGAAACCTAGTGGCTTTTGATGCAAGACAGGACAGACAATGTAGTAATTGAAATTTCTAAGGAAGGATAGCACAGCAGGGGTTAGAGATGAAAAGGTGTTTTGGAGGCCTTTGGTTGCCTGTGTGTCTGGCTTGTGCTGCAGTTCTCTGTGGGCTGCTTGAGACCTTGCAGAATATCCCATCTTGTTTTACATTCACATCATCTTAGGAAGAAATTGTACGTGTAGGATCATGCTATGGTACTGCTGGATTCAATTTGTATGATATGATGAAGTTTCCAGAGGAGTAAACACTTTGTGTTATCTTATACAGAGGGAGTTCAGTTCCAACATTAACTGTGGAAGAGTGAAAAAGTATAAAGAATCTCTCAAAAATTGAGTATATTTTGTTGTACTGTAGTGATATAAGCAGGATGAAATACTGTCTTTATTGCAGTCAATGAGAGATTTATGCTTGATTTAGTAGTCAGGCAGTTATCACGCATAGAGCTAAATCAGATGTTAAGCCTTTGTCTTTCATTGGATTCAGTAAATATTCTAACTACCATCTAGGTTAGATTAAAAAATTTGACAGCATGCATTTAAACATCTGCTTGGACATTTTAACTGTTAGTACAGAATCATGTTTTAATATTCCAGACTAGTGAATATTGCATGAAAAGTCCCAATAGCAAAAAGTCTTAATTTCTTTGTGATATATGGAACTATATGTTGCCAGTTTCCTCATGTTAGCTTAACCAAAAAAGGAAACAAACTAATAAAACTAAGAAAAGCAGACAGACATTAAAATGCAATACCCCAAAATGATCTATCTAAACCTTACCTTTACTCCTTATTCTGTAAGCAGTGCAGGTAGCAATTGACAGAGCAGCTGCCATTAACTCTATGCATGTTGCTAGATCTCAGCAGTATTCCCTCTCATTGCATATAGAACACGTGAAGTGAAAAATAACTGGAGGACTACTTTGAGGAAAAAAAAAGACTCACCACAGTGTTACTTTTTTCTTTTCTTTTTGTTGAAGCTGCAGGGTTAGGAAGTCTGTTTATTTCAGTGAAGAAACTAGGGATTTAAAATAAAACCTCCTTAAATTTGGTGTCTTAATAAGTGAATGCATTCACATGTCATCTCTAACTCAGCCACAGGCAGACCACATTCTAGCTGTCATATTGCACTTTGAGGATAAGCTATAACAGTTTAGACAAGTACATTTTCTCCATTTCAGCTGCAATGCTACTGAAATTTAAAAACAAAGTAATGGATTCAAACAAGCTGTTTAATTTTGTGTCCCACATGGGGATGCTGTGCTTTTAGAACTATTGTATCCTTGCCCAAAGCTGAAGTAATAAACTGCACAAAATGCATTGTGTGGATTTCAAAAGAGAGCCACTCTAATGCAAAGAGCATACATGTATGTGTGTGTGTGTGTGTGTGTGTGTGTATGTGAAGTGGCCAGACAGCAGGTAATATGTCTTCATAGGCTTGTCACAAAGATACAAAAAAATTAGACATTAGTTTTCACAATGAATCAAGAACTTTCCCCATTAAAGTCTATATCAGAACTTCTATTGACTTCAGTTCTGTCAGAGCAGAGCAGACACCTCGCAATTCCAGGACATATTTCAACATGGTGATGTTTTTGTTGCGTATTCCTCCCAATGTTTCTGCACCTTTGATTATAAAGATCCACTGACTTTTTCTCTCTTGGTTCAGAAGGAGCATCTTCTTAATGGAAACAGTAGTTTTGAGTCATTCAAGCACAGTTTTTGGCTGTAGTATTCTGAACCTTTTTTAAATTATGCTACTAAGTTTTGTTCCCTGACTGTGCCATGCCACAGAGAACTCAATTTGTTTTACACGCAGGGTGATAAGGGAACATTAAGAAGCAGATGTGAAGACTTGTGAGTGTCAAGATCAAAAAAAAGGGAGAGAAAAGTGACACAGAGTGGTCTAATGGAGGAAAGGTTGAAGGTGTGAAGGGCAAAGCATAGACTTAACAAAATGGAAGGAACAATTTAAAATATGAGAGGATGTGAAAGTGAGAAAGGCTACCTTTAATCCTAGCACACCAGCTAACAAATTAGGTTTCACTCTATACTTACACAGCATGTGAAAACATTTATATGTAAATATTTTAATGCATGAAAATACATGTATTGAGTAATAAAGGAAAAATGTTACTGCATGCAAATAAGTAAAAATATTGACAGTGTAAAGTGTTTACACTGACTCCTTTTTTGCAAGAAGAGGGGAAAGAGAGACTGAGCAGCACACAGTGAAGGGGAGCAGAGGGATGCACATTTTCAGGGAATTTTCAGGGAATTTTCTGTTGACATTTGTGCAAAATGGTTGTTTCATAGGAACAAACGGGAAGCACAGTTAGGAAAGGGGCTCTGAACTGTGCCTCTGGGGCACACTCCAAGGATTGACTTAACCACATCATAATGGCAAAATTTGAGAACAAGTCCAATGTGATTGCTCTGTTATTTCAAGGAAAAAAAATACATAGGTTATTAATATAAGCATGAAACATAGACCTTTTGAATTAACACAGATTGTCACATTCATTCTGAAGTTCTGTTTTATTCACATTACCCCAGGAAGTGGAGATCATTTGAATACTGGAATACTGAATACTAACAAATAGTGGAGCAGAGGTGAATAATGTGTTTCTTAGTTCATTTGCATGAGGACCTGCAGACATTCTGCACAGCATTTTGGGGGTTTTTACATAGTATCTCTGGGCTAGACTGGGAGATGTCATAGCTACCCAGCTAAGGTAGGTGGTTATTCTCCCTACATTCCCTTTGCAAGCAAGCTAGAGAGAGGGAGATCCTTTAGATGTTAATTCAAGGAAGACTTCTGGTTTCCTTAATAGTACAGTAAGTATCTCAATTGACTAGAAAAACATTAGGAAAATTTTTTAGTTTGGGTGCCCAAAGTCAAATGATAAAAAGCCCTTGTATTATGCCTCTTTTATTATGTATCTAAAACTTTGTCACTGCTTCACTTTTAAGGCGTGGACAACAAAAGCATAGCTACAAATGCAATCTAGTGTCATCATACTCTGGGGGATCCTATTAATCTCTGTATTCCAAGTCCAACTGTGTCCCCGCATTTTTGCTAGGAAGAATTTCAAATTTTGAACTGCATTATTGAACTTGGAGATATTCAAAAGCCAAGTGGACACAGTCTTCTCTAGGATCACCAACTCCATGTTAGATGGCCCTGCTTGAATGAGGGATGTTGGAGTTGGACAAGATGATGCCCAGAGGTCTCTTTCAACCTCAAAAATATTGTGATTCGCTGATCCTTAATTTCATCAAAATGTTTGTTGTGATATTTAGATGTTATGAAATAATAGTAATGTTGATTATATATTAAAACACAACACCTGAGGACTCACGAAAGTCTGATCTGGGATCCATAAGACTCCAAAAATGTCCTAGAGTATTATTTCCACCTATATTTTACTGCTAACTACAGTTCATTAAGGATAGATAATGTCCCCATCTATTGAAAGACAATGAAGAAATACTTCATGCCCAACTTGACTGCTAAGATATCTGATCAAACACTATATTATATGTTAACATCAGTCTTTAAATAATGGGATGATCATGAAGTTCACTGTATACGACAGAGGCTGAAACCTAAAAATTAAAAATATTTTCTGCAATTTGAAAATAATTTGTGGGCAGTATCTTGAATTAAATGTATTAAATGAGTGGTAGTGATTAATGGTAACATCCTAGCATGAGCAACCAGGGGAAATAGAGGTTACATGCAAGATCTATAGCTATTAACACTATGCCATTTATATTTCTTTCCAGAGTAATTTTTAATATTTATCAATATTAAAACCCACTCTGTTTGAGCCATTTTTGCTTTGAATTTGGAGAGGTCAGATATCCATGTTCTGAGTTCCTGAACAGCAAAGAGAACGTTTATGATAAGGCAGGAAAAGTTGAGTTTTCTAGTTCATGGACAAATTAATGAAACTCACAACATTGCACAAACGACAAAAAAAAGAAAAATAAAAAATTGTGGCTAACCTAGTGTATGGTGTTGAAAAGAAGACAAAATTAATAATGTTTGTTAGGTTGGTTTTTTTTCCCTCTTGGTCAAGGAGAATACAATTTATTCTGACTTCACAAAGTAACTAAAAAAATTTTGAATAATGCATGAAATAAAAAAAAAAATATCTGGCCTACTGTTCAGCAAAAATGCAGTCAGCATATTTAGAGGATCCGTGTCTGCTAGCTGGTGTGAAAAATACGCTCTGATGGAAGAAACAAAGTACAAGAAAGCTCAAACATCTTCATATTAAAACTAGAAAAACACTACCCCCCCACACCCCATGTTACAATATTTTCTGCTTTTGTTGCCTTTCTTAGGAAGTCAATAACTTGGAATCACTGAAAAACAGAAAACCTCCTTTCTTACAAAAACTCCAACTGACCTGTTTAACCTTGAAAATGAAAAAAAATAAAATCTAGAAAACATTTCACTTAGAACTTCTAAGTAATTTCTTTATTTATGTCTTTTTCATTTGGCGCTTTTTTTTTAATTTTTTTTTCCCCACATTTAATCCATAAACCAGTTTGTATAAAAAAAATAAACTAGAGTTGGAAAAGATAGAAAGGTCAGAAGATGAAGCAAGCAGCTTCTCAGGGAAACAAAAATATGTTATTTATCCTGTTGTGCAGCACAGCTGGAGTGCTTTCAGTGGCAGAGAATGTTCATGCTGAAAATTTGATGGCAAAATCAATAGCAGTAGGAAGATTGTGCTTTTACCATTTTAATGATCATATGTTCAGGTTTAGAGTTCTCACTAACAGGATTATCAGAAGTGAGAATGGCAAGTGCCACTGGAAAAAAAAATGCCAGTAAAATGTCTATCAAAAGCTTTGGCTGTTATTTTCTGCACTCTTATATAGAGTAGGTCTGCTTATACATCTATCAGGAAAGTATTTTTCATTATTAGAGACCATATGGTGCAATAGAAACATGCATATGATGAATTAGATTCAAGCTTCTAGCTAGGAGTAAAAAGTGCACGGGGCAAGTCCTTTTCTGTTCGGGATGTGAGTTTTGCCAGCAGTCAAGTTGCAAATTTTCTGTGGATTGTACTATACAAAAATAGTGAATAAAGCAAAAGAAAGGCTCTTTCAAGGACCAAACTTTGCATCTCTGGGTAGCTTTGAATCAATCTATTCTGACAAGTCAAACTCCTTCTCTTTATGCAACTGTAGTCAAACACCAGATCTCTATATACTGCCTTACTCATATCTTTTTCCTGTTCTAAAAGAAAATGTGTATTTTTCAGCATACATGTAGGAAAACCAGGAATAACTACAAAATAATTAGAAATAAGACTTAATTCATGAAAATTTATATCTATTTTATAGTTACTCAGCAGAAAAATATGTAAATCCCTTTATGAGAAGAAATTATTGTGGTTGAACTACCTGTATTTACTGAAGAGCTTTGCTAGTAAAATAACATTACTAAAATTTATGTCATGTCTGATTTATCAAGCAGTCTGTCATGTTTCCAGGCATTAGTTACCCATAGCTGAGAAACTTGTATAATAATTATTTTTTCTGAATTATTTAGGAGATTAATATTTTAATTTTACGAATAGGCCGTTTTAAGATGCATCTTATAATGTCTTTTGGTAATAAGTGAAAGTCCACTCAAAAATAACAAGAATAGATAGGGACATCTTTTATCTTTTGCTCTCCCTCTGCTGGCTATTACTGTGAGTTTACTTGTATCTTCTCAATTAGGGCCACTATTTTATTAAGTATCAAACAGATAAGAAATGAGAGCTCTGACAAAGGTATTTTGAGAGAGAATTCGGAATAGGAAGACATAGCTTTTGAAAGATTGAACATAACCTTGAAAGATTGCTAATTTCTTTCCTAAACTGTAGGAGATTGAAGCAAGGAAATACAGGAGGGTCAGAAGGATAGAGAGATACAAAGATCTTTTCCTCCACTTGCAAGACAATGGGCCAGCTTGGGCTCTTCATCTCTCTTATTAAGGACAGTATGAGTTATGTTAATATTGACTCCAAATGAATGTAAGCAAAGTTCCTCCACTGGCTGCAAGGAAACAAACTGAATCAATGTCAGAAGTTTCTTGTTCTGTTTCTGAATATCATGGAGATTACAAATACCTGCTTTGGTCTTTCCAGTTTTTCAACTATCCACAACCTGAACATCTGATGCCTCAGCTATAACAGATAATATGGATACTATTGAACACATCAAGGCAAGAAGGACAGAGACACTGACAGAACAGAGTCAATATGGGTCAACAACACTTACTAGCTGTGTCTTAGAACAAAATATGTAAGGCACAAGTTGGCATTTGCAAAGCCGTGTAGATGTTTCTGTACTGTGTTTCTCATAGTCTCAGTCCTGGGGAGACTGACCAAATTTAGTGCTTGATCAATTCCTATCACAGCATGTCTGCCCTTCCACTGTAGCTAAAGTAGAGCTGAAGTGAACACTGTGAAAAGAACTTGACGTTTTTTTCAAAGGCAGTTAAGACTAGGCTTATTAAAGGAAAACTGATGTGTTGGTGTTATTTCAGTTGATATCTCTGTAAGTACTTTATGTCCATCTAAGAATGTAACTCAATATTCAGTATAAAATGAACAGCAACACAAAGCTACTGCTAAGGAGATAGAGGTGAAGAGATAATACTGTGAAGCATCCTGGAATTTTTGGTTGGCCTTTTGAATCCTAGCTGGAAACCAAAGCAAACCATAAAACAGACAAACACAGAACCAACCAACCAGCCTCTCAAAATTCACAAAAAACAAATTCACAAAAATTCACAAAAAACACCATAAAACTTTTTCCTAGAATACTGTTTTATTACAGGATTTTCCTTATTTTTTACACTTTACATCAGTGTAAACTGCAATTATATATTTGTTTTCTAATATTTCTCAAAAAGAAGTCTTCATAAGCAAATGAAAACAGACTTGATATCTGTTTGAAGGGAAATTAGGTTGCATGTGATTTTGAAAGTGATAATTACTGCACATTGACAACAATAAATATTTCAGGGTAACCTGTCATGCATTTCAAATTCTTGGCTTCTCTGACATGATATGTGGCCTATTTAAACTAAAGCCATACAGCCGGAATAGACAAGCTTCTCAGACAGTGTAAATCAACACAGATCCAATTAAGTCAATTTACCAGAGCTAGGTGAGAATACAAATTAGTTGAGGTAATCTTCATTCTTATTTAAGTTTTAAATAGTTAATTTACAATTCTTTGTGTGCTTCCCTGGTGAATCTTATTAATAACCTAACTGGGAAACTATGAATGAATCATACAGAACTCCATCAGATAATTTTCCATTTTTGATAGTTACTGCTGTGGCAGGTGTGAATTCAGATATTGTTTACTTTTTGTCCCCTTCTTCTCTAAGCATCTTTCTTTTCCCTGTCATACATCTTCTTGTATCTTATATCATATATCCTGTGGCATCTGAGAGAAAGAATGAGACTTTTATTTTTTTTTGTTCTTGAAAGCTACTGAACTGCTGTGTAAATGGAAGAAGTTTATATTTGAGAAGCTCATGGAAAAGAGTCTTCAAGAACAAAGAAAATGGATTAGACAAGTACTCAGGGAAAGACTGGATGGTGGAGATAAAACAAGTAGTATAAGATGATGAGTTTTCAAGTAAAATATAAAAAGAGAAATAAGAAAATGAAGAAGATAAAATCTAGTATTGCAAGGGCATAGAAAGGGATAATGTGGAGGAAGCTGCAGCCTGGAGAAACAGTAAAAATGAGACCAAGTCAGATGAAAGAGGAAAGAGCAGCAGGAGTTTATTTGAGGCTGAATAAAATTCCAAGGTGAACACACTGGAATCAGCTATTCATCCATCATGGTAGATTTGACGGATTCCTCCTAAAGTATCAAGAATTGCTTTGCCAAACTGTGAGGCAGTAAAGGAATTAGAATATGAAAGGATTTCATGTGTTATTTTTCTCACATTAAAAAAAAAAAAAGTAGGTGGAACGACTGAATAAACTGTGATGATAGATATAGATAGATAGACAGACAGACAGACAGACAGACAGACAGATAGATAGATAGATAGATAGATAGATAGATAGATAGATAGATAGATGACTGTGGAGATAAAATAACATTGACTAGATTTTCAAGACCTTCAGAAACATAACACAGTGACTGGATAAAGTCCATTTTGGAGAAAAAATAGCCATCAGGTTGTCATGATAGCAAAGATCCTGGAATTCAAAGGGGACACATTTGCATTCAATACGCACTGCCATGTCTACTTTTAACACACACACCCGAAAGAAAAAAAAAAAGGAAAAAAGGTGTTACATGGGATGTTGCAATAGATAAAGAATGATCAGGAGAGAGGTAGATTTAATAATAGCACAATATCTAATTAGGTGATAAATGTTCATGAAAGAGTTCCACATAGACACTTGAATATAGTGCAAAAGAATTAACTGCAAAATTTACAAACAGCTCCAAAGACAGACCCAGGTGGGTAAACAAACAAAATCAGAACTACATGTTTGAAGTGGATACTATATAGATATTTGAAACAAGGTAGCTTAGTCATTAAGTGGAACTCAGTTAGTAAACACTAAAAAATCAAGAAGCAGTATAAAAGTGTTCAAGGAGGAATAAGCACTAAAGAGCTGAAAAAAAAAACACAGTAAAAAAAGAATGGAGTGACAATACAGTAATAGCAGAATTGGCCTGGATCAAAATAATTTTTTTAAAAAAGGTGCACGAATTGTAAAAGTCATGACAGGATTTCTTTCTTTCTTTCTTCTTTTTTTTTTTTTTTTTTTTTTTTTAATTTTTCTAATAATCTTCCTGAATAACTAAGAAATAACTCTGTATTAGACTCAGTTTTGGTAAGACTTAACTGAGACTTGCTGGTTGAAGATAACAGCTGTTTAGGTGAGAGTACGTTAATTCATTTTTTTACTTCAATGGGTGGAAAAAGCTGTGTGATATAAGGTCTTCAAATTCAAAAGAAGAAACCACAAATTTCTTTATGGTAAAGAAATGAAAATGTTATATGCTTGGTAATTTTAATAAAGGTGCATTATACTGCCTGTAATGAGTTTTAGTTTTAAAATCATCATTTATTCAATTACTACTTTCATTCCTTTTAACCTGATGTAAGAGACTAAAATAGTTAATGGCTTAAACATTGTTAAGATCACCAAAAGACTTTTGTCCCCTGTAGCAAATTGCAAAGAAGCAACTGCTTACTGAAGCCCAGCCCTCCTCAAATATGGCTACTAATTTGGACTGTGATGGGCTCTTGAAATAAGATAAAGGTGGTACTATTGTCCAATTATGCCAGGAGAAGAAGGTAATCACACGTGTGAAAGACTGGAATGCTGGTGGCTCAAACAATCAAAGTACAAGCTGATGATGTGCAAAATAACCAGTCAGGTGCTGAGGGTGTGCACAGTCGGCACCTCAGGCTACAAGTTGGGTGTTAAACAAGGTAAGGAGAGAGGAAATGCTGCGAGGCAGGGAAATGTTTCTTTGTCCTTACACAAATAACTCAGCTGTGATAGCTCCCTCTGGGAAAGTACTGGAACATTCATGTGTGGCCTGGAGACCACAAGAAGAGGATGAATGAGATGTTGACAGAATCTACAGAGTGGTGAGTTTTTTTTCTGCTTACTCTGTCTCTCTCTCACTCTCTTCTCTTCCTCTACTCTTCTTGTTTCTGTTTCCTTCTATTTCTTTCTACCTCACATTTACTGTTAAATAAAAAGCTGTACTATTGACTTTGGCATATGTTCTTGTTTGCACCTTAATTCAGGCAGAGGCGTCTCTCTAATAATTTAAAGAACTGAATGATAACACCTAGAAGTAAGCATTTCAGGTTATCTGATTCTGCACTGAATACTCATCATGTGAATCTCACCACTTTCCTTACTTTGTCTAGGGCATTATTAGTGGTTAACTATTGTAGTATAACTTCAGAGTTCTTCCAATTATTTAGAAAATCATGCTGCTGTTATAATTGCTAACTACACATAATTTCCCAGTGTTCTTGAGTGGAACCAATTTTTATGACATTTCAGGATAATCATGCCTTTCTGAAATAAACTTGAATTTTAATAAGGATTTCCATCTTCAAAAACATGAACTTTCCAATAGACAGCTTGAAAGCTTTAGATTTAATGCACTTACTTGTTGCTGAAAGGTGCGAGAGGGTCAGGAATCAAAATACAGATACTGCGCTAATGTTGGCAGTTTCAATCCTGCATCTGTTGGCATTTTCGTATTGCAGATGAACTCTGATAAATTATACCAATTTATAATTCTAAAGCATTCTCATGGGTATCTTTTTTTTGCATTTTGGTATGTATCTGCAGTGATACAATTCTGCAAATGTACAGACACTTTTTCATAGCAAATGTACTGACACTTTTTTCACTGTAATTGTCATGCTGTACATGAGGACTGCATTAGGATTTGAGAAAGGGCTATTCAGTGTATCCTTCCTTTATGATAACTCTCACCTCAGCTAATGTATACTTTGATTCTGTAAATCCAGGCACTATGTGAAACAAAGTATAGAGACTTATCTATTTGTTTTACACAAATTCATAGGAAAAATCCTGACAAATATTTCAAGAGGTTAGTTCCTCTGCTCTCCCCAAAGACTGCAAGAATGTACAAAACACTCCATGCAGAGAAACGTAACATTAAAATTCTATATTCCACACTGTTAATATGCACTTATGATAGACTCCCTAATGCCTGATGATAATTTTTAGTTGTGATTATACCGTATGATCAAAATGTACAACATAAAACATGTAAGAGGAAAATTAGCATGTTAAGTAAAACAAAGATTTTTGTGTAACTTCAAAAGCTATTGGTTATTCTGGTCTAAAGCTCTTTCCTTGCTAGCTCTGATTACACTTTACAGGAAAGAGTCATACTATTTTGGCAATATGACATGATTCAGTATTTTCAATGGAAAGACCAATATTTCAAGTATGGGGAGGGTTTTGAGACTTTATTTTGATTTTATTTTTATGATGTTGAGTAAGAACACAATTTAAAATAAATGTCTGGAAGTTTTCTTCTGATTTTTGTACCTGTTTATCAATAACATTTTTATGTTTACACCACAATAAAATATTGGTTTAAAGCTATTTAGGACAATTAAGTATAAGTGGATCTTTCAGATTTTAATGTTGATGAATGTGAAAAAATCCATATACATGCCTTAAAGAAATAAACCATATCCAATATCATAAAGTTGACCTATCTGATAAAAATATTATAAAGAGTAGACTTCATTCTACATTGCTATACATTATTTCTGTCGCATCACAGTTTATGATGGAATTAAGTGATATTTATATATTTACTGCTGTGTTGTTTCATTGTACATCACTGAGTTCTATGACATTTCTAAGTAAATTTATTATACATGTCTCCCTGCTCCAAGTCTGCACACTTGTGATCAGGGGCCATTTGAATAAGTGTCTGTATATATCCTGAACTGGAGGGTTGGATTTGAGATACTTTTGTGTATGTTTGTAGTGTGGAAATTCCATTAAAATACCAACAATAAAATGAGGCAAGAACATCTGAAATAAAAATAAGCAGAAATAGATTTAAATATGTCACACTATATATAATCTATTAGCTTGCACTTATGTTCCATCTGATAATGGAACTCAGAACATATTTAGATATTATTCATTCTGGCAATTATAAAAAGTTCCATTAAGAAGAATTATGAAATATTTACTTAAACCTCCATTTTTTGTGGTACCAAAATATATGCTTGTAACATGTTAGTTAATGATTATGTATTAATTCTAAATAATACCCATATAAGAATTTATTCTTCTAATAACACATATTAAAAATTATTCTGCAATAAGTGACATTATACAATTAAAATCATGTTAAGAATAATTGGATGGGTGTTACAATGCAAAATGAATGTTTTCTTTTTTTAATTCTTTCCAGTTTTTAATAAATATATAAAGGGAAATATTTCAGTACCAATGACAGTATTGCAGTTAACAGTAATAAGGAAAAATAATAGTTGGAACAATTAAAAACTTAAGGGGAATGTGGTGGTGCACAACCATATGAGCATTTCACAGAACATGGTCACTGAAGACAACATTTAGCATCTTTTTTTTCCCAAAACCTGTTTTTTAACAGCTATAAATATAAAAGAGCATTAAAAATGGTCATGTTAAATACCAGCTGATAGTTTATTACACACCTGCATAGTTTACAAAAAGAAATAGTATTTCATAAGAAAAACATCTTTTATTTCATGTTTGCTGAACCTTATACAACTCAATATTCTATAAAGCCTTCTGCTCAGCCACTTTCAAGTTTCTAGAACAGTCTTCTTTCAACAAGGAGTTGCCCCTTCATGGCTTTTAGCACTTTTGTGTGAAGTGTTGGCAAATAGAGTGAGCTGTAAGTATCAAAATTCCTTTCTACTATAATAATTAGCGTAGAAAGTTAAAGCCATCTCCAGCTTTAAAAATGACCATCTTGTTTTCCTCCTGTCCTAGTTACAGGGGCTGGGACTAGTTTCTCACTATGTAGGTGTAACCAAAACTGTGTATTCTACACCCACTGTCATTTCTGATGGACTGTTAATGGATCATTTGCAGCAGCTGCCCAGGGCACACCTGACTCCTCAAGCTACAGCTGTGGCTTTGTGTTAGAGACAACACACAGCTGTGTGTTAGAGAACTCTGCGAGACAGGGAAGTATTTTCTGTCTCCCCATAGACGATAGGTGTGATAACTCCCCTCCTGAGAGGCATTAGCACCTTCACACCCAGCCTGAGGGGTCATCTCTGCTAGTGGGCCATTTAATGTGTTATTTGTTCATTTGGAAGGTAAAAGTGTATCTCAAAATTTGGCTTTAGTACACAGAAGACCACGTATCACAGTGGTCACATGCACAACTAACTGATTTAATATCTCCATTGATGTACACTGCTACTTTAGTAGTTTTGCAATAATCACTCACTATATGCCAGTCTCATGATAAAATCTTTTGTAAAATGGGAATGTAGTTTGATGCATTTTAAAAGTTTAGGGGTGAAGTGTAAGAAATACCAGTGTAAAGAAATACCAGTATTGATTAAAGAGAGGTGTTGCTCTACAATACTGTTATTCTGGAACATATAAGGTGATTATAAAGTTGATTGTTATTTTATATACTGGTAAGAATTTGACAAACGGGATGATGTTTTGAGGTGCAATTTATTGTCATCAGTGTTAAAGATGTACAAATGGAGTTCAGTTTAATGCAAACTCCAAATTCCTGTGAAAGAATTTGATCTAAAATGTCCATCTATTCATATACCTTCTGAAGAGAGTAAAAAGAAAAAAATCTCTTGCACAGTGCCTGAATTTATATTCAAATTATGTTAGCCAAGGCAGCGTTTAAATTTTAAAAATGCAATGTTTGAATCTAATGGTTATTATGACAGTGACTGGATAAAATCCCCAGAATGATTAGGTGGGTGGACAAGGGTTTGTAGTTCCTAAAATTTGTATTGTCTAAGGTTCCTTAAAAACTCTATTCTGCAATGCTTAAAGCTCATGAATGAATATTTGGAAATAAATGCGTACTAGAAGAATGTTTGGATTTTAAGGAAATCATGTTGAATTTTATCATAAGGTACAGGCAGCAACTTTGCATTCTTCATTACTCCTTCCTTACATAGATAAGGTAGCACAATGATCATGTCACCTTCTTAGGATATTGTGGGAGAACACCTTTCTAAATCACCCGGAGATGACCAAGACGAACATTTTTATGAGTGGATGGAGCTGGTGGCAA